>JANAVB010003400.1:65995551-66127924 GCA_029216955.1 Iris pallida | reverse complement strand
CCGAGGAGGAGGGGGAGGGGGGAGGGGAGGGGGGTCGGAGGGTGGGGAGGGGGTAGGGGATGGGTGGGGGGGGGTGGGTGCTGTCAGGGAGGAGGGTGGGGGAGGGGGGTCAGGGAGGGTGGTCGGGGAGGTGGTGTGTTGTGGAGGGGGTGGAGGGGGGGAGGGGGGTGGGGTAGGGGGTGGGGGTGGGTGCTGTTGGGGAGGGGGGTTGGGGAGGGGTCGGGGAGGGGGGGTAGGGGAGGGGGTCGGGGAGGGGGTGGGGGAGGGGGTGGGTGCTGTCGGGGAGGGGGGTGGGGGAGGGGGGGGTAGGGGATGCTGTCGGGGAGGGGGGTCGAGGAGGGGGTGGATGCTGTCGGGGAGGGGGGTGGGGGAGGGGGTCGGGTAGGGGATGCTGTCGGGGAGGAGGGAGGTCGGGGAGGGGGGTGGGGGTTGGTGCTTTCGTGGAGGGGGGGGGGGTGGGGAAGGGGGTCGGAAAGGGGATGCTGTCGGCAACACACACACACAGATATATATATATATATATATATATATATATATTATATATATATATATAGATAGATAGCGGGTAGTATATATAAACTTTGGACCGAAACCGAAACCAAACCTAATCGAATTTAGTATATTCAAAACCGAAACCGAACCGAATTTAGTATATTCAAAACCGAAATCGAACCGAATTTTTAAAAATTTAGTACGTTCAAAACCGAAACCGAAATCAAAACCAAAACCAAATCAGCGAATTATGGCTCATCCCACCACCTATCTGTATCGGTATCGATAGCGGTATCAGACTATTTCGTTGAGTATAGGAATCGGTATCGGTATATGTATCGAACTAATTATGTTTAGTTTATCTTACGATTCAGATTTTCATATCCAAATTGAAATGGATCGTTACTTCATTGATCGTACATGGATATACTAGCGGATCAACCTCCTCGACCGTAGGTACTTATAAGTATTGACCGTATCGGATTAGTATCGGTCTATCGGTTTGTTATAGGCCGTATCGGTTGGTATTGGTCTTAGTGAATTGGTATCGTCCTATCCGATATGTATCGACCGTATATCTAGGATTCGTATTGGCCTTATCGATTCGGTATCGGCCATATCCGATAGGTATCGGCATATCAGATTAGTATCGTCAGTATCAGTTTAGTATGGTGGAAGGTTTAGTAACAACTGTACTTGGATTTCTCTCTTCTAGAGCTAGATTACCATTGCAAGAGAGTCACGAGAGCGTAGCTGGCCAGTTACAGAACATATATGCTTTCTTTTCAATCTCGCTTTTCCTGATAGAAAAGAAAGCATGTATGTTACTATAACTGGCCAATCACGATCTGGTGACTCTCTTGCAATGGTATTCTACCTCGAGGAAAAGAGAAATCCAAGTACAGTTGTTACTAAACCTTCCACGATATTAATCCGAAATGGTCGATACTAATCCAATACGGCTGATACCTATCGGATATGACCAATACCAAATCGATAAGGCCAATATGAATCCTAGCTATACGGCCGATACATGTACATATCGAATAGGACGATACCAATTTGTTAAGGCCAATACCAATCTGATACGTCCTATACCAAACCGATAGACCGATACTAATCTGATACGGTAGATACTAAGTACATCCGGCCTATACCAGCGGATCCACCAATTACTACACGATAGGCCCAACGACTCCAGTTACATCCGGTTATTGGTGAGTACATGATTATATAGTAATTTTGTTAGTCTTGTGATACAGATTTTTACCTCCAATCTACGATGGATCGTTACTTCTTTGATCGTACATGGATGTACAAACGACAACCGAGTATAGCAACGTATAAGTAGTGTACAGTTTAGTAACAATCTAACTAGGAATTAGTCAAGAATAATTATAATTAATTCAGGATTATTAATTCTTGATCAAGATCATCAATCAAGGTCAAGAGTTGATAACCAAGATTAATGTACAATTAATCAAGATGATATACAACATAGTGTAGCAACGTATAAGTAGTGTACAGTTTGGCATGTCCTGCTCCGATACTGACCGATACCCGATACTGTCCGATACCGGTCCGATAATGTCCAATACCGATATAGTTTGGCATGTCCCGGTATCGATATCGGACTATTCTTGTGAGTATCAAAATCGGTATCGGACTATTCCTATGAGTATCGGTATCGGGCTATTCCTATGAGTATCGATATCGGACTATCCCTATGAGTATCGGCATCGGAGCCTAACCCTAACCCTAACCCTAACCCTAATCCTATATAAGTATCGGTATCGGGCTATTCTTATGTTTAGTTTGTCTTACGATACAGATGTTCATATCCAAATCGAGGATGAATCGTTACTTTGTTGATCGTATATGGATATACAAACGGCAACACGAGAGCAGAATTGGTGTGAGTGACGATTTTCAGGCAGACGTGGAAGTATTTCTTAAGTATGCCATGAGCAAAGCTCAGTACATGGACGGTAACAAAATCAAGTGTCCATGTGTTAATTATCACAATAGACGTTACAAAGAAGTGGTGACTGTGAGAGATAATTTGACCCGTAAGGATTTCGTACGTGATTACGACATGTGGTCATCACAAGGTAAATTATATTCGGAAAAACAGGCTGCGGAAGCTGCTACTTATGCTTTTGATGATAATGCTGCAATGGATGTCCTCGAAGATGACGGATGCTCTGTTGATTATGGAGACGTGCAGAACCTTGCACGAGATATGGTGTATGATACGGTAGGGCCTAATTTTGAACCAGAGGATCCTAATCCCAAGGGAAAGGAGTTCTATGATATATTTCAGGATGCCGATACTCCTCTATATGCTGGTTGTGAGACTCATTCTGTACTGTCAGTGACGATACGGTTGGTGAACATAAAGTCTGATTTTAACTTGCCAAAAGCTTGCTACGATCGGATCACACAACTAATCAAGGAGGTGTTACCGAAGGAATCAAAAGAGCTCCCAAAAAACTTCTACAAGTCAAAGATGATGGTCCGACAACTTGTCACGAAGAACAGTTTGGCAACTCTAGAGGGGGTGAATAGAGTTTATATAGAAAATAGCCAATTAAAAATAACTCTTTCACCAACAATAAATAATCAGAGTAAAGTGCAGAAAATAAATGAAGAGCAGAAGAGCATACGCAAACACAGCAATTTTAACCTGGTTTCCCTCGTGGAGGACTAGTCCAGGCCTGAGAACTCTAGCTCAGGATTAAATCCACTATTTATGAAATAGTAGTTTACAACCCGTGCCTTTTCTTCAGAAGAGCACGTCAACTTCTAACAGAGGATCGCAGTGGCGATTTGCTTGGAATTGTCCAAGCGACTTCTTCGACTCTTGCACAAGAATCCTAACTGAGAGATGCTGAGCACTCGAGACTTAGGAGGCTTGTGGCTAGTAGATGGGAAGGGTATGGCTTATTGAGCTTATAAGAGAGAAGAGAAGAGAAGATTGGATGGATTGAAATGAGAGAATTCATGCCCTATTTATAGTATTTTTATAGGCAGAATTCGGCCAGAATTCGGGTAGGAAAATTCAAAATTTGGCCGTTGGACAACTAGCAACCAGCTAACCCTAAAATTAGGATTCCTGATTTCTAGGGGACAGAGTTCGGCCCGAACTCTGTGTGGAGGCAGAGTTCGGCCAGAACTCTGTCTCCAGAGCACAGAGTGGTTCAAAGGGGCTTTTTTGGGCAGTGTTTGGTTCAGTGGAGCTAGGGATTTTGGGTAGGTTATAGACTAAGTTCCAAGAGCTCAGCATGACTCAGAGTACACAAGTCTAGACTCAATGAAATTATAAAATACAGACTCCAGAACACACTGAGAGCCGGAGACTGAGCTGTCATCTGTCTTGAACTGAATGCAGTCATCGTGTGTCGTATTGAATTAATACAAATATTATTTAGTCAATGTAGTCAATATTTGGTTGACTGTGACTTTGTGTCAACAATCTCCCCCATATTGATAATTGACAAAATAATATATGTATATTTCAATATTCATACCTGGACACAGTTGATTGTAACATAGCTCCCCGATAAACGATGCCTGAGCTAAAAGAAGATAGCTCCCCCGTAAACCATGAACGGTGTCGAGCTAGAAGCTATAGCTCTCCCCCGTACAAAATGCATAGAACCTGTGACCTGATAGATAATATTTTCCCAGAGCAAGAACAAGCACAGATATACACAGATATACGAATGCATAGAACCTGTGGCCTGATAGATAATATCTCCCAAAAGCAAAACAAGCACAAAACTATACAAATATACATATTTCTCCCCCTTTTTGGCAGTTAGCAATATAAAGAAGCAATAAATAGTAATGCAACCACACCAAGCGGAGAAGAAACAGTGAAATACTAAGCAAAATAAGTCACTAACATAAAGTAAAACTATGATAAAGGACATATAATGTCATCCACCAAACCAAGTGGCCAACTCATAAACAGAGTACATAAAACCAGCTACATAAAACCATAATAAACTAAATAACTGAAAGCAAAAAGTAACTAAGATCATCAGCAGTAGCAGCAGCAGATCGAGCCAATCTCCATCACGGAGCATGAGAAGGTCCTGGAACATCTGAAGGACCAGGGAAGGAGCGACGAGGGTCCACAAAAGCATCATCCGGATCCATGTAACGCATAACCCACGGATCATCAATGCGATGACCCGCGCGCGCTGGATCCCTCTCCATGGGAATGTGCAGATACTGAGACAGAGAGTACCGGATATCATGCAGAGAGTTGCCGAGAGCACTCATCTGCAGAGTGGTACGATAGTCTAGCTGTGTCCAGCGATCATCCTTAAGAGTAAAACGATCCCGGAGCATGGTCTGAATGGACTCAGGAGTGGCAGGTGGAGGAGGTGCATCTTGACCAAAAGGAGGGGCGTCAGGCTCCTCATCATCAGAATGCTCAGAGGCCTCAGGAGAGGCGACAACTACCTGAGTACGGCGTGCCTTGGACAGAAAAGCAGGAGCAGGCAAGAACTGACAGTCATGAATAGGAATGATGAATGCACGAAAAACCATAGGAAGGTATAAAGGATAAACCAACGCTCTTGGTTTCTTCCTACAATTTATCATCCAATCCATCATTGTCCTAGGAAGATTGAATGGGATACGATAATGTAGGTGATATAAGGCAGAAATCTCAAAGTAGGTAACTTCATCAGTTGAGCCAGCTTTTGGTAAGATGGTGTTAAAAATCATTCGATGAAGCTCATAGAAGTAGGGGTTGAGATGCTTGGCCATAAGTTTGCGAGGACTTATGTTAGGACCACATAATTCCTCCTTGAATCCTTCAAGAGAAGTATCGCCAACAAATTGAAAGTGACGTGCTTCCACAAGTTTATCCCAAGCATCAAGATTAACAAGATCAAGAAAATCCCCCAACTCAGAATCATTGAAAACTATGTCAATACCGGCAACCCGGGAATAGATGTGGGTTGCATCGAAAGTTAAATTGCAATAAAACATTTGGATTGCACTACGGTAGATGACAAAATTTGAAGCAACTAAAGCATCCAAACATAGATCACGAAACAGAGATTCAAATTGAGCAAAGATTGTAAAATTTATCGGATGTCCCCCGAACACCGGACGAGTACGAAAATCGCTAAACCATGCATTAGACGCGTCTAGCGACACAAATAGGCGTTCGTCATATGTATTCGGATCTTGGGGACTAGGCGGGTTGAACAACGGATGAATGGGTTGTTGTTCACCTACTTGCTCAATTGGAGGAGGAGGATTCGAAGAGGAAGCTCCCTCAGTTCGAACCCTTTTCCCACGATTGGGCAAGCGAGGAGCCATTTGCAAGAAAATAGAGAACTTGAAAATGGATAGAAGGAGAGAGTTATACCTGAAAATAATACCAAACAGTGGAAGAGAATGATGAGAAACCCTTTTTCCTTGATTTTGAGGAGCAATGGAGCACTCTAGATCAAAAACTAGGGTTAGGGTTTGAAGGAAGGAGTTTGGAGAGGTGAGGAAGGAGGCAATGGTGAAGGAGAGAGAAGGAGTCCCGAAATAAAATAGGGGTTTGTCTTTGGTCGGATGAAATATTGACCATAGGATCTAAATTGATCCAACGGCAGAGCCAGATCCCGACGCTGGAACTTAGGGACCGAACTCGGCCCGAACTCTGTTAGGGGCAGAGTTCGGCCCGAGTTCTGGATCAGTGGTCCAGAACTAAAAGCAGGTTGAAAAGATAGAAAAATTGATTAAGTGTTGAACAAAAGAGATTTTGAGGATAAAAGTTTGATTGAAAACAATGAAGTACATAGAGAGGTACACAAAGGTCAGAATGAACTTTAGGAAAGATCAATTGGGCAATAATAAATCGGAACAAACCATATAATAAACAAGGAAATATATTGTAATTCAGTATTTCAAATTTGCCATGGGTTAGCTGCAGGGGCCGGATCCCAGCTAGCGGTAGTCCTGAGGACTAGTGCACCGTGTCGCTTAGGCTTTTACGCCTTTTTGTCAGAAGGACCCTTTCGGCTTGTACCCATAATAAATTTTTCATAAAAGAATCAAAATATACTCGACATTTACGCAAGTAAGTCTCAACTTATAACTGTTTCATCCAAAATTCCGAGTTCACGACAAAGATAATTGAAGCGCTCTTCGGATAATGGCTTAGTAAAGAAATCTGCTAGCTGATGATCAGTGTCAATAAATTCTAAGTTAATCGTGCCATTTTGCTGATGATCACGCAAAAAGTGGTGTCTGATCTCAATGTGTTTAGTGCGTGAGTGGCAGACAGGGTTCTTAGTCAAATTGATGGCACTAGTATTGTCACAGAATATAGGAATATGCATGAAAGATAACTTATAGTCTTCAAGGGTTTGCTTCATCCACAGAATTTGTGCACAACAACGACCAGCTGCTATGTATTCAGCTTCTGTTGTGGATAGTGCGACAGAGTTCTGCTTCTTGCTAAACCATGAGACTAAAGCCTTTCCTAATAAATGACACGTGCCGCTCGTACTTTTACGGTCGACCTTGCATCCAGCAAAGTCAGCATCAGAGTAACCGATGAGGTCAAATGATGTTGACTTAGGATACCATAGGCCCACTGTAACCGTACCCTTAAGGTATCGAAAGATACGCTTAACCGCGGTCATGTGAGATTCCTTAGGATTTGCTTGATATCTAGCACATAGGCAAACACTAAACATGATATCGGGGCGACTAGCAGTTAAATAAAGTAAGCTGCCTATCATACCTCGATACTTACGTTGATCAACGGGTTTGCCGCTCTCATCTGGTTCGAGTTTGGTTGAAGTAGCCATTGGAGTGCTGATTGGTTTGATGTTGTCAAGATCGAACTTCTTCAGCATGTCCTTGGTATACTTCGATTGACAGATGAAAGTTCTATTAGCCATTTGTTTCACTTGCAGACCAAGAAAATAGTTGAGCTCTCCAATCATGCTCATCTCAAATTCTGTCTGCATATACTTGGCAAATTCTTGACAGAGGGTTTCATCAGTAGAACCAAAAATGATATTATCAACATAAATTTGAATCAACAGAATGGTGTCTTTAAAGGATTTTATAAACAGTGTAGTGTCAATTTTCCCTTTTGAAAAACCTTTCTCAAGTAAGAAGCTACTTAGCCTTTCATACCAAGCTCTGGGGGCTTGTTTGAGGCCATAAAGTGCTTTCTTTAGCTTGAACACGTGGTCGAAAAATTTGTGATTTTCAAAGCCAGGAGGTTGTTTCACATAAACTTCTTCCTTAATAAAACCATTCAGGAAAGCACTTTTCACATCCATTTGAAATAATTTAAAGTTTTGAAAATTAGCAAAAGCACAAAGCATCCGAATGGATTCTAGTCTAGCAACAGGAGCATACGTCTCATCGTAGTCGATACCTTCCTCTTGGTTGTATCCTTGAGCTACTAGACGAGCTTTGTTACGTGTGACTGAACCATCTTCATTTACTTTGTTTCTAAAAACCCATTTAGTACCAATTATCGAGTGATTAACCGGTCTAGGAACGAGTTCCCATACTTGGCTTCTCTCGAATTGGTTGAGTTCTTCTTGCATAGCAGAAATCCAAAATTCATCATTAAAAGCTTCAGAAATGTTTTTAGGCTCTACTTGTGAAATGAAGGCAGTGCTAGCAACGGAGTCTCTTAGTGATGATCTAGTAGTTACTCTACGTGAAACTTCTCCTATAACTAAATTTTCTGGATGAGAAGGTTTGAAAGAGAATTTCTTAGGCAAACCCTCCAGAGAATTAGTTTCGGTTGAAGTATTCATTGGAGTAGAAGTTGATGGCTCAACGTCATCATCAAGAGTACTTGCTGCACTGTTGTCTTCATCAAAAGTCACATTTGTTGACTCTTCCACAATAAGTGAGCGTTTATTAAAAAACTCTATATCCCTTACTCTTGGCGGCATAACCAAGAAAGATACCATCGTCAGCTTTGGCATCAAATTTGCCTAAGTTGTCTTTGGTGTTAAGGATAAAACATCTACAACCAAAAACTTTAAAATAAGAAACATTAGGGGTTCTCCCAAACCAAAGCTCATAGGGTATTTTCTTCGTAATGGGACGAATCAGCACCCTATTCAAAATGTGGCATGCTGTACTAACAGCTTCTGCCCAAAAATATTTCGGAAATAAAAATTTATTCAACATGACTCTGGCCATATCGTCGAGAGTTCTATTCTTCCGCTCCACAACACCATTTTGTTGAGGAGTTCTAGGACAAGAAAATTCATGATCAAAGCCATTTGTATTACAAAAACTTTCAAAATCATAATTTACGAATTCGCCTCCATGATCACTTCGGATTCGAGTAATCATGTAGCCTTTTTCATTTTGAACTTTCTTTACAAAAATTTTGAAAGCAGAAATAGCATCGCTCTTATTAGCGAGAAAAAAAAACCCAAGTAAATCTCGAAAAATCATCAACAATAACAAATACGTAAAGTTTGCCACCAAGGCTAGCTATTCTACTAGGACCAAATAAATCAATATGAAGTAATTGCAAGGGTCTAGTAGTACTTACAGAGTTGATGGAATGAAACGAGGATTTAGTTGCCTTGTTTAGTTCACATTCGACACATACCGTGTCCTTTTTGAATGTGATGTCAGGCAATCCTCTCACTAGCTTCTTGGTAGAAAGCCTGGATATAGCATCCATGTTGGCATGACCAAGACGCTGGTGCCAAAGTAGTCGTTCGTCTTTGTGGGCATATAGACATCTACCTGTATTGTTAGTTTTTATAGAAAGATAGAAAATATAGATGTTGTCCTCTCTTTTTTCTTCAAAAGTAATGTCTCCTGTCGACCTATCATAGATGTAGCAACTGTTTTGTCCAAAGTTAATATCATATCCATGATCAGCAAGATGACTAATGCTGAGCAGGTTATGCTTTAACTCGGTCACTAGGCAGACATCCTTTATTACAGGAGAAGGAGGATGACCAATGACACCATTATCTATAATGTGCCCTTTGAGATTGTTACCGAAGGATACGTATCCTTCTCTCTTCATCGATAGTGATGCAAAAAGATTTGCGTCTCCCGTCATATGTCGCGAGCATCCACTATCGAGAATCCACTTACTTTCAGTTGAGGAGGGAAGGTCCACCTACATCAAGAGTAGATGTGACCTTTGGTGCCCGAGTTCTTGAGGGTCCTGAAAAGTTAGTCTTTGGAAACCAAGCATATATCTTTTTATCTACAAGTCTTCTAACTCTGCACTGTGGTGAGATGTGTCCATGTGATCCACAATAAGTACAGATAGTATTCTTATTTATACTAGGAGCATGAGAATAATATCTGTAAGCAACAGGATGAGGATGGACATGATGTGAAGAGTTAGCATGGTGAAGATGATTATGCATGGAATAAGTGGCATGTTGATGGTGTCTATGAGGCATAGAATGATGGTATTGTCTATGATGTGTGACATGCTGATATTGTCTAGATGGCATGGCATGATGATTTTGTCTATATTGCATGACATGATGATTTTGTCTATATGGTATATGAGGACCTTGTCTATATGGCATTGCATGATGATTTTGTCTATATGGCATGGCATGATGATTTTTATGTGTGGAGTGATGTTGATTGTGTCTTTGTGCATGATGAGTGTGTACTGAGTGAGAATTGTTCTTACGTGCACGTGGTTTGTGAAAGTTTGTGTATATAAATGCATGGTTATGTGCTGCATGAGAATGACGTGGTTAACTAGCATGAGTGGTGTTGTGCCCATGTGATTGGGTTTGAGGTTGAACAACCTGTTTACCCAATTTGGTTTCTAATCATTTAGAAACAGCTTGCAGTTCATCAACCTTAATATTTAAGCCATAAATATTAGTCATGGAAATCTTGTGTCTACTCTTTTCTTCAGCAAGCAACGTGTTGAGAGTAGTGATTTCTTGAGTTTGTTGCTCAATACGTGCTTCAGCATCATGTAAGCTTAATTTAAGCTTGGATACTTCATCAGTGTCATTAGTGGGTGATGTGTTTCTAACATTATCAAGAAGTAAAGAAATTCTTTGTATCTCATCTTCTAGACTTTTGATTTTGTCCTTGGCATGTTTATATTTACCGATGACCTTTTTATGATCATCGAGTAAATCAGTGAAAGCATCGCCAAGTTCATCAAAAGAGAAGTCATCCAGAGTTTCGTTAGATACCTTGTTGGAAGTTGCCATCAGGCACACATTTGCTGTATCTTGAGGAGAGTCCTTTTCTTCCTCAGAGTCACTCGCTTCACTTTCATGCCAAATGCCTGTGTTGGCATATTTCTTTGATGAGTTCCTTTTGTATGGCTTCTCATAGCGGTTGCTTTTCTTCAGGAATGGGCAGTCTTTTCGGACATGTCCAGTTTTCTTGCAACCGTAACAAATTGGTTCTTCTTCATCGTCTTCTTGAGATTCCTTCTTCTTTCGATTGAAGCGAAGGAATTTCCTGAAGTTGCGAACCATGAGAGCTTGGTCTTCATCATCCGAATTATCTTCTTCGGTCTCATCATGATTAGCTCTTCGTTGATGAGCTTTGAGTGCGATCTTCCTGGTCTTCGGAGCAGGCTCTTCGAAGTCCTTGAGGTCAAGCTCGTGAGTCATAAGCTTACCCATCAAGGTCTCCATTGACATTGTTGTGAGATCGTTTCCTTCTATGATGGCTGTCACCTTAGGGTTCTAAATCTTTGGTAGCCCTCTGAGCAGCTTACGAATCTTCTCGTGGTTTGAGTACTGCTTTCCAAGCGAGGATAGAGGATTGATGATGTCGAGGAATCTTGTGAACATTTGAGTGATCGTCTCACTTGGCTTCATCTTGAAAGATTCGTATTCTTGAGTGAGACGGCTTATTTTGGATTCCTTGACCTGTGTGGTTCCTTCATGCGTCACTTCTAGAAGTCTCCATACTTCATGAGCAGTGGTGCATGTAGAGACCCTGTTGAACTCATTCCTGTCTATAGCACAGAATAAAGCATTAATAGCCCTAGCATCTAGACTTGCCTGTTTCTTCTCCTCGACAGAATATTTGTCGTGTGGTTTCTCAATGAGGTCACCATCGACAACTATTCTGGCGGGCTTTTTGTAACCGTCAGTGACGACAGTCCACAGGTCAAAGTCTAGAGACTTAAGATAGAAGCTCATCCTTGTTTTCTAATATGTGTAGTTAGTCCCATCAAATAGGGGAGGCCTATGAGTGGACTGACCTTCACCATGATTGGAAATCAAGGATTGTGTGGTTGCCATGGATCAGCTCTTAGGATGTTAGTCCTTGTAAAGAGAACAGAGCTCTGATACCAATTGAAGAACAGTTTGGCAACTCTAGAGGGGGGTGAATAGAGTTTATATAGAAAAATAGCCAATTAAAAATAACTCTTTCACCAACAATAAATAATCAGAGTAAAGTGCGGAAAATAAATGAAGAGCAGAAGAGCATACGCAAACACAGCGATTTTAACCTGGTTTCCCTCGTGGAGGACTAGTCCAGGCCTGAGAACTCTAGCTCAGGATTAAATCCACTATTTGTGAAATAGTAGTTTACAACCCGTGCCTTTTCTTCAGAAGAGCACGTCAACTTCTAACAGAGGATCGCAGTGGCGATTTGCTTGGAATTGTCCAAGCGACTTCTTCGACTCTTGCACAAGAATCCTAACTGAGAGATGCTGAGCACTCAAGACTTAGGAGGCTTGTGGCTAGTAGATGGGAAGGGTATGGCTTATTGAGCTTATAAGAGAGAAGAGAAGAGAAGATTGGATGGATTGAAATGAGAGAATTCATGCCCTATTTATAGTGTTTTTATAGGCAGAATTCGGCCAGAATTCGGGTAGGAAAATTCAAAAATTTGGCCGTTGGACAACTAGCAACCAGCTAACCCTAAAATTAGGGTTCCTGATTTCTAGGGGACAGAGTTCGGCCCGAACTCTGTGTGGAGGCAGAGTTCGGCCAGAACTCTGTCTCCAGAGCACAGAGTGGTTCAAAGGGGCTTTTTTGGGCAGTGTTTGGTTCAGTGGAGCTAGGGATTTTGGGTAGGTTATAGACTAAGTTCTAAGAGCTCAGCATGACTCAGAGTACACAAGTCTAGACTCAATGAAATTATAAAATACAGACTCCAGAACACACTGAGAGCCGGAGACTGAGCTGTCATCTGTCTTGAACTGAATGCAGTCGTCGTGTGTCGTATTGAATTAATATAAATATTATTTAGTCAATGTAGTCAATATTTGGTTGACTGTGACTTTGTGTCAACACTTGTCACGACCCGTACCCAGTGAAAGGGCACGAGAAGTGAAGTACGCCCAGCCTACGCCGCAGTGTCGGCGGTAGAACGCTGTCCTGAGTCACAGTATCTAACACAGTCTAGAATATGCTCCGAATGGAGAATAAAATAATAAGTAACTCAATCACAACAACTAAGCTGGAATAGAAGAATAAATCTCAAGAGAGTCACAGATATAAATAAAAGTCTAGGTGTAAACCACCAGAACAAATCTCAAGTACAACTCATAATGTCTCAAAGAAAAATATAATAAGATACTAAGTCCCAGCTAGACTATGTGCAAGTCCTCAGCGACTGCTGGATCCTCCTGAGGGTCCACGTCACCAGTGTCATCTAAGCCAATGCCATAATAAGTAGGGCAGGACTCTAAATCATCACCTGTAAAAATTTTAACATGTCCAATAAGGACGGAACGAGCACATATCTCTTACAACAGTTCTTATCAGGATTGGACATATAAAGCAAGCTATAGAAAATTATACATGAAACACTGTAAAGAAAATCAACAAGAGAGAGAATATCAAGACAAGATGTAAATATGATAAATAGAGAAATGTACTATCTACGTGATTTAGAGCATAAATTGGTTATGTAAACAGGTTGGGTTGCACATGGATAAACTATGGAGTTGCACATAGATACCTACTGGGGATAATGATCACATAACCAACTACACTCTCCCTGCCCCCAATCAATACACAAGGATCAAGGCATGATATGTTATTGCACATGAATAGCAACTACTTTATACATGGAGCTCATATGGTCATGAGTGTACATGAATAACATATGAGTGTATATGGATAAATATAAATACATGTAGTACATGATGAACACGATAAAGTACATGAACATGATATGCTCGATGTATCCGAAGGGATGACATCGCATGAAAAGATCCATAGGGTACTAATCTGTGTGAACATCGTATCAGCATCAAGTATACTAGTCTATAACAAGAGAACATATCCAAACAAGTATGAAAAGATCAGAGAATGTACTCGCCTGGCAAATCGAACTGCTGATGATGAAGTGTAGCAAAACTGGGGCAATATAAACCTATTTAAAGTATATACATGTCACAACCAAGTCTAAATATCAAAGGAAATAGCTACAATGCAAGACTACATGCTTCTAGGTCCCTTTTGGTCAAAGTCAACCCTTGGTCAACTCTGGTCAAACCTGGTCAACACTGGTCAAACCTGGTCAAACATTGGTCAACTAGTCCGTCTTCTAATTTTTAGGTTATACACAAGTTTCTAGGTCATTCTAAGTTCGTTTGAGTCGATTTGGATCAAGTTTGACCCAAAGTTGACTTTTGTCAACTTGGTCAACTTGTCGGCCAATTCGACTAAACTGGGCTCAAAATGACAAACCAAATCTGTCCTAGACTCCTATGGTTACAACCACAACTATGATCTATTCTAAAATGGGTTCTCAAGCATACAAACTATACACACATAGGTATATATACATACACATGTATTCACAACACATACCTACTCTTAATTCTAACAAATGGTTGTGTGTGTGTGTGATACCTGTAGGTTACTGTAGTGAATCAAAACTGAGATTAATAACATCAAAAAACAACCATGGTATGCCTCATTTTAATATACTCTTATATACACACAAACAAAATAGGAAAACTATATATATATATATATATATATATATATATATATATATATATATATATATATATATATATATATATATATATATATATATATACACACACACATATGCTCATTTGGAAGAAATGACACATTGTTTGAAATAGTTTAATAATTCAAAATCTGGGATTAATTCCCCTCTACCCATTCTCAGCACATATACTTGCAATGGGCTTCATGGAGGTCTTAGTTATATATATATAATTACATATATACATAGCTTCAAAAGAAAAGCACATGTGCTCATAATTGATAGAAAAAATATGAAATAAATCCCAGAGTTGGTTCTCACAACTCCAAAACCTCATATACATACTAAAAACTCAGATTTTATAAGTTAAATTTCTGGAAAACAAAATATCATATTCAAACTCAAATTTGCATTTAAAAGAAAAACCCATTTTTCACACAATGACCCAAAATGAGATATACACAATATAAACTCGCGAAACTCAGCATACACGTTGGTCTCAACTTACGTGATGCGCTTCGGTACTCCCGGGTTCGAAATCGTTTCCGTATCGTATCCATAGAACGCGTATCGGAAAACCCGATACCGCGTGTCTACGTGCACGTATGCGTGCATTCTCGCTTGATTGAGCGCCGCACACACAACGAAAAGCCCCGTGCTCGTTCTCGTAGCTAGGGTGTGAAACCCATATTTTGTGAATAATTATTATTAGTGTTTTAGTATTAATTATTAGTATTTCTAATATTATTATTTTTATTATTATTATATATGTTTGAGTGCAAATGATTTCGAAAATTAAACAACATTGATTTTTGAATTCAGACCCAGACCCGAGTCCGAACCCAGACCCAGGCCTGAGCCGAAACCCAATTTCATTTTCCCTTCCTATTAAATCTGACTTGGTTTAATTATTAAAAAAAAACTGTTTGGAGAGCCGGTCCAATTTGGACCAGCACCTCTTCCCCTTCCCACGTTCAACAACTCCCCCTTATTACTCCTTTCCACGCATTCATTTCTTTCCCACTATCTGGAAGGAGACTTTTCTCCTCTTTCTCCTTAATAACACTCACACACCCCCACGACCGAGCCTGTTCCCATTTCCTAACAGTTACTTTCCCTCACCACCACTCTTTAATAAAATCCCCCACTCTTCTGGCACGTTCACTCACGAGCACCCCCTTTAATACTCAACCTCTCCCCATTTTCTTCCTAATCAGAAGAAGAAGAAAAAAACTCCACTCTCACGCACACCACTTCCCACGCCATTCACAGAGAAGCAAATCAACTTTCTCTCTCTAGCTCTCTGTTCTTCATCTCCTCAAACCCATTTCCAAACCCCCACTTCCAAATCTCTATCAATCCCCAACAACTAACCCTCTCCAGCCCCCTTTCTCCCGAAGTGTTCGCGCCACCCGCGCCTACTCCGGCGACCCTCGCCGACCCGAGCTCGTCCCGTCGCCGTCCCTCGCGGCAGTGTCCGCCCGAGCACACCCCCCGCGCGCCCTTTCCCGTCGGCTCTCCGACGCGCGCGACCACCTCGCGGGTTCGCGCCAACCCGTGCCTCCTCCGATCCACGCGACCCCCTCCCCGACCGTGGCGAGCCGACCGCGTGCGCCCCCGCGCCCTCCCCCGAGCGGTCGATCACGGCAGAACCCCGCCGCTGTCCAGATCCGTCCCGCGCGGCTTTTCTCCGGCGCGCACCACCCCGCGCGCCCTTCTCGTCGTCCCCGTCGTCTCTCCGGCGACCCATTCCCTTTACGCTGCCGACAGCATCGCTGTCCGCCGACAGCGCTGCCTCCTTGCAGCGTCTCTCTTCTGGCCAGCGTGCCCTAGCGTTGGAGTTTAAGGCGTTTTCGTTATTGACGTCGCTGATTTCAGTCTAATTCGGGAACGTCGCTGCTGGACTTCTTTATTTCTTTTATTACATCATCTGAGAGCTCTAGCCGAGCATCCCGAGGTATAAATTCTCTGCCCCGTTGCATTTTTTTTGGTAGTCGATGATGATAACGGTCCCCGGTTTCCCCTCGGAAATCCGGTTTAGCTACGCTGTAGTTCGGTTAGCTACGTTAGCATTTTTTGTGATTTTGTCTGCTGAGATTTTTGTGCTGTTGGTTTGATTGCGGGATTCTCGAGTATTTCGGGAAGGTTCTGGTGGTTGGAAAATAATTTCTGTGGTTATATTTTCGGTATAAATGGGTTATTCTTTGGTTGGGACAATTGCAGGATTTCGTTGTTGGCGCATTTCCCAGTTTTGGGTTGTCCCGAAATAGAGGAAATGTTGCCCAAATTTTTATCAAAACTTTATCTGTTTGGATTTCAAATTTGGTTTTCGAAAATGATTTTAAAACTGATTTTCGGGCGACGACCGTACCGGTCTGTGGGCCCTAGCGAAATGCAAACGCACCGGTCCGACCGGGCGTTGAGGTATTAGCTGGATGTGACGATGGACCGTGTCTGAGACCCCAAACTTTTGATTTAAATTATTTTATTTAATGTTTAAGTTATTTATTATAGATAACTTTTTACTGCACATTTTATTTAGGAACTAAACATTTCCCTCTTATTTTATGTAAAAGAATTGTAAAGGGCATAAGCCCATAACTCTAGGATGATTAGCTGTGCCCTGTATTACAAATTGTAGGTTTTACTTTCTTTTCTGGGTGGTTGATGTTGATCTCTTTTGGGTGGTTTTGGATTGGACGTGTAACCGTGGTTAGAACGTAATCATTTCTCGTAGATAATTAATTAAGAACTTCCAAGTAAAATAAATAGATAAAATATTAGTAAGATAACTAGTTCATGATTTGTCACTGGAAGAAACTATTTTTATAGATATATTACAAAAGTACAAAGTTTTCCAAAGATAATTTGTTCTTGTTATTATTTCCCAAATAATCAAATTAACCGGTTTAATCAACGAACGTAGCTTGCGACGTAAACATTAGCTGTAGCCTAATAACAACTTAAAACCTGATTTCTGAGTCTAATTCTCAATCGTAGGATTTCGAGGACTGTACTAGCATCAGCCCGGAATCAACAATCGAATCCAGTCATAATCAAAGGCAAGTACATTTTGTGTTAGTTTACAATTATTTAGTAATCGTTTTAATACAAGTTTAAACCACGATGCAATACGAAACTCTCTCTGAGAGCACTGACTGTAACTACTGTAACTATTGGGGACTGGGAGAGTAGTGTAATGAGTATGACCACATCCAAAACTGTATACTGACTGTGTTAGCTTACCCCTCATACACACGGGGATAAGCTATATCGTATCAATATGATACAACTGTACAACCCAAGCCGGTCATATTCATTGCCTATTCACATCACAGAAACTGTAACTGTTTTAAAACTGTAACTGCTTAGTTGATTTTCAAAATTGTTTAAAAGTGCATGATTCTATTATTATTTCAATTGTTAAATTAGCATGAATTGTACTTTGCTCCCTCCTGACTGGAGACCCAACATTTTAGGTATCACTGATGAGGCTTTGTTCCGCGATGAGGATTTCGAGACTGATGAGCTGTTTGCCTAGAGTTTTCTTTTCTTCTTGATGTATGTAGAAAATAGTTTAAGTTGTATCTTTCATTTCATTGTAAAAGTTTAATAAAGTTTTAAATTTCCGAATTTTGAGTTGTGACAAATATAGTGTTATTGTATGGTTACCTACTACTGAACAGCTTACTGCCGCCGTCTCAACAATGGTGCAGGCTGGGCATGACCCGATTCGACCCAAGAAATTGGGACCGGGTCGTGACATAGGGGGTCCTAGGGTAGGTCTAGGACACGATAACATGGCGACACGTTGTGTCGAGGCGACGCACACAGCCCCGCACACACGTACGGCCTGCTGTGCGCCCGCGTGCCCGTGCGTGCCCTCGTGCGCGCGGTTCGGCCTTCGTGGCTCGCTCGTCGGGCCATGCCACGACTCGGGGTTGGTCCCTCGGGTAGTCTAGTTATAGGTCGACGCGTCCAAGGTCCTGGAACGGGTCCTCGTCGCATCGAGAGCGCGTACGAAGTCCGTTTCAGTGACAAAATTCAGCCCGAGTGCACAGTGCGGCTGAACGATGCACGTCGGATTTCTCCGCGCTCGCTAAACGAAAAGCCGTGAAATTTTAGGAGCATGGGGGCAGAGGTTGCCCCCATGTGCTCAAGAAATTTCAGGCAAAAATATGGTCTGTGCATCGCGATACAACACACTAATGGCAGGGTATGCACGGCCTTGTGCACGGGATCCGTGCACGTGCGTCCGATGCCCGAAATGCCGCTGAAAAGTCATCGATTTCCAATCCGTCTTCACGAAAGTTTCTAAAAATGATATTATCTAAACATCCATGAAAACAAAATCGAAAAACAGCAACTTTCTATCCTAAGCGGCATTTCATCGAACATGTGCCGTAAAGGACCGACACGTGTCCGATATCGTTATCAAACGAAGTCAAAACTCAACCAAACTTTATGGGCAAGTCTAGGGCACCTATATGGATGCAAAAATGAAATAAATTCTAGAATAACTATGGTAGAAAATGGTTTACCTATTGAGTGTCGAAAACTCAATAAACGGAGTCCCTCGGTCGTCGTGTCGGTCGATTCCCCTCAAGCAATTGCCTCTGCCTCCTCGCTAGCAATGCTCCAGCAGATCTCCTCTTATAGACGAGTGCAACGGAGTTCGTTTGGGGAGAAACGGACTCCGGATGAAGAAAATGAGATTTTTGGAGAAGGAGATCTCTTAGGGTTCACTTATGGAGGCTAAACTTCACAAATGAAAGAGAGAGGGGAGGGGGTACTGCTATGGGCGGCCAGGTGGGGGGTCTTTAGGGTTAGGGTTTCACTTGGACCAACTCTCTCTTAAGTAAGAATAAGGCCCAAGTCAAAAAGGCTCAAAAGGGCTACATGAAAAAGGCTAAAAAATCACTTAAAAGCCTTCTAAATTAAACCTAAGCCCTAAATAAATTCTAATAGGTAAAAATAATAATTCTAAGGCATGTTTAGGCTCCTATACAAATGTCCACTAAAGTTAAACCAGTTGCTAGCACAACACAAGTCAAAATATCTAAAAATCACAAAATGGCCAAAATGGCTAAAATGACTAAAATACCCTTTCTATAAAAAAGTGGATGCTACAAGTCTACCCCCCCTTAAAATAATTTCGTCCTCGAAATTAAAGACAAACTGCATGATTAAGAAAGGACAAAATCATACCTCAAGACTGGAAAAGATAGGGGTATCGTTCGCGCATCTCATCCTCTCTCTCCCAGGTGGACTCTTCTGGAGAGTGATGCCTCCAAGCTACGCGAACTAAGGGTATCGACTAGTTCCACGACACCTTCTCCCGTCAATCCAGAATCTCCACAGGCTGCTCTGGATAACTGAGAGTAGGGCCCACCTTAATATCGAAATGGTCCAGTACATGGCTAGGATCTGCCACATACCGTCTCAACTGCGATACGTGAAATACATTATGGACTCCCGCTAAGGAAGGGGACAAGTCCAGTCTGTATGACACGTCACCGACCCTTCCGCTGACAATGAAAGGTCTGACATAGCGTGGGCTAAGCTTTCCTCCTCCACCGAAACGAATAGTGCCTCAAGTCGATAAAATCCTCAAGAATACCATATCTCCAACCTAGCACAAGCATGGTCTCAATTAACTAAAACAATCACATAATCAACAAAATCACAAACAACAAGATTCTAATCCTACATCTAAATTATACCTCAAACTACAAAGATCTCCGGTGGCTGTCGGCCCAATGCCGCTGCCTGTCCTGTGCCACGCGAAGTCGATCCCTGATGAGCTTTACCTTCTCAGCTGCGTCAACAACCATCTCAGGTCCCAATAAAGCTCGCTCTCCAACATCATCCCAAGACAAGGGAGTACGACATCTACGCCCGTACAATGCCTCGAATGGTGACATACCAATGCTGGCCTGGTAACTGTTGTTGTATGCAAACTCTACCAAGTGCAGGTGATCCTCCCATGATCCTCCAAAATCCAGAACACAAGTCCGCAGCATGTCCTCGAGAGTCTGAATAGTCCTCTCCGACTGTCCGTCCGTCTGAGGGTGGTATGCAGTACTGAATTTGAGCTGAGTGCCTAAACTAGTCTGCAGACTCTGCTAGAAATGGGAAGTAAAACGACTATCCCGATCCAAGATAATGCTCACCGGAGCTCCGTGTATCCTGACAATCTTTCGCATATACAACTTCGCTAGCTTCTCAGTAGATGTCCCCACTTTAAATGGCAAAAAGTGGGCCAATTTGGTCAACCTCTCCACGATGACCCAAACCGCGTCTTTTCCTCCTGGTGAACGCGGCAATCCAGAAACAAAATCCATCGTGATGTGCTTCCACTTTCACTCCAGAATGGGCAATGGCTGC
Source organism: Iris pallida (assembly GCA_029216955.1). NCBI lineage: Eukaryota > Viridiplantae > Streptophyta > Magnoliopsida > Asparagales > Iridaceae > Iris > Iris pallida. The sequence continues at coordinate 66,107,101 of JANAVB010003400.1, read as the reverse complement.
AACAGTCCTCCTGGCCTCTGCCTCTCTGCCTTAACCTGCTGACAGACTAGACACCTGGCTACGAAGCGTGCTACTTTCTGCTTCATCCCATACCACCATACATGCTCTTTCAAATCTCTATACATCTTGTTGACACCTGGATGCATAGTGTACTGAGAGCGATGGGCCTCCTGTATAACCTGCTCCCAAAGCTCTTCGCTGGGCACACACAGTCTGGAACCGTACCTCAATGTGCTGTCCTCTGCAATGACGAACTCCTTATTCGCCAATCCTGCTCGAACCTGCTCTCGGATAAACCACAGAGTAACATTGTCGAACTGAGCTGACTTGATCCTCTCTATCAAGTCTGACTGAATCTGAAGGCCCCACATCTGCGTCTGAACTCCTGGCACGATCACCTCGATCCTCAAGCTCTCCAAATCTGCTAATAAGTGACGATCCATCGTCAAACACATAGCTACCGGATACCTACTCAAGGCATCGGCAACGACGTTGGCCTTTCCTAGATGGTACTATAATGAAATATCGAAGTCCTTCATCAACTCCAACCATCTGCGCTGCCTCATGTTGAGCTCTTTCTGTGTAAACACATACTTCAAGCTCTTGTGGTCTGTGAAGATCTCCACACGCTCTCCGTATAGATAGTGCTTCCACAGCTTTAGAGCAAAGATAACTGCTGCCAACTCCAAATCATGGGTAGGGTAGTTCTTCTCATGCGGACGTAACTGCCTGGATGCATAGGCAATCACCTTTCCATGCTGCTGCAAGACACAACCCAAACCCTTCCCTGAGGTGTCACTGTAGATAGTGAACCCGCCTGATCCTGATGGCAATGTCAAAATCGAGGCTGTCGTCAGTCGTTTCTTCAGCTCATCAAAAGCAACCTAACACTCCTCAGACCAGACAAACTCTGCGTCCTTCCGGGTCAGCCTATTCAATGACTCTGCAATCCGAAAGAAATCCTGAACAAACCTCCTGTAGTATCTTGCCAATCCCAGAAAGCTCCTGATATCTGCGACTGAACTCGGTGCTGTCCACACCTCAACTGCTCTAATCTTCTTCGGGTCGACTAAGATCCCATCTCCGGTCACAACATGGCCTAGGAAATCAACTCGATCCAAGAAGAACTCACACTTCGAGAGCTTGCCGTAAAGCTGCTCCTTCCTGAGAGTCTCCAGAACCACTCTCAAATGCTCCTCACGCTCCTCTGGGGTCTTCGAATACACCAAAATGTCATCGATGAACACCACCACGAACTTGTCCAAGTACTGGTGGAACACCTTGTTCACCAAGTTCATGAATACCGTCGGGGCGTTAGTTAACCCAAACGGCATTACCATGAACTCAAACTGGCCATACCGAGTCCTGCAAGCTGTCTTCGGAATATCCTCCTTCTTCACCTTCACCTGATGATAGCCTGACCTCAGATCAATTTTGGAGAATACCTTCGCTCTGCTCAGCTGATTGAACAGGTCATCGATCCTCGGCAGCGAGTACTTATTCTTGATCATGTGGCTGTTGAGTGCCCTGTAGTCGATACACATCCGTACCGACCCATCCTTCTTCGGTACAAAGAGTACTGGCGCACCCCACGGTGAAGAACTCGATCAGATGAAGCCCTTATCTTGTAACTCATCCACCTTGTCACGACCCGCATCCTAGAGTAAGGGCACGAGAAGTGGGTACGTCCAGCCTACGCCGCAGTGTCGGCGGTAGAATGCTGTCCTAAGTCTTAACATCTAACAATATAAGGTACCTGTACAGTATAAACACTCTGAGTGGAGGTGACAATACATAATACAGTCTCAATCACAACTAAGACAGAAATAGCACGATAGGATAACACAGAAGTCTATACTAAACTTAAAGCAACAACTTAAATAAACTTCTAAAATAATAATATCTCAAACATTCTCAAATACAACTCAAATCTCCACTTATTACAATATAAGTTCCAACAGAGAAAACTAAACCATAAACTAGTAATCTACTCCAAGCTCTACTGGTCCTCTAGGCTAGCTGTGAATCTCTATGTTACTTGTAATATTTTCAACTGGTCCAGTCAGGACAGGAACGAGCACAATACATCTCACGGAGTTCATGTCATGTCAGAAGATAATAAACATGCAATAGAGTACGATATAAGAATAACTGAAGGAATATACATGAAGTAAAAGAGATAACTGTAATAGAAATATCTACTATAAGTAGAGAACTATCAGCGACTAGTGAATCAGAGTACAAGATAGACATGTGAACAGCTGGAGGTGATTCAAGAGAGGTTGAACATGATTATACTACTTTGGAATTATTCACATGCTATTTCTACTCCCCCATCCCCAATCAATACACAAGGATCCAGACATGTTACGTTAACATTCAAGATCTCACTGCCTCATAGATGAGAGCAGACACACAAGACATGAAGTACCTGATGAACATGAGAGTACATGAAACTCCAGAGTATACATGAATAGTAAAGCATAACGATACATGATGTAAGTGAAACACACAAGACATGAAGTACCTGATGCTCCCGAGGGGGATAACATCTCATGAAAAGATCCATATAGTACCAATTCGTGTTACCAACGTGAAAGCATACAAGTAAAGTAATCCAGGACAGGAATATAAGTTCTAGCAAGTATGAAACGGTCAGAGAATGTACTCGCCTGATACCCTGAACAACTGATATGGAAAGATTGCCAACTGGAGTCACAGAGTCGTAGTTATAGCAACACAGGTTATAAAGAGTTCAATTTATATGGTAATTGAAATTATAATGCAATCTACATGATTCTAAGTTAATCTAGGTCAAAGTCAACTCTTGGTCAACTCTGGTCAACTATAAAGTCAAATTAGGTCAACTCTAGTCAACTATGGTCAAACTAGCTAGGATTGGGTCAACAATGGTCAACTAGTCTAGGTTAGTCAATTCTAGGTCTAAACAAACTAAGTATATACAAATCAAGTATCCAAGATAGCTACTAACTCATAGCCTAAGTCACTTGCTAAATCAAGCACAAAACTAAACCATAAGCTAACAAGGCACACAAACTTAGTCATATAATGTATATATATTATTCACATATTCATATACATAGATATATATAGGAAATCTATATATATATATATATATATAGGCACATATATATATATATATATATATATATATATATATATATATATATATATATATATATATATATATATATATATATATATATATATATATATAGGAAAGCTATATATATATATATATATATATATAAAAAAAAATATATATATATATATATAGCTTTCCTATATATATATATATATATATATATATAGAGAGAGAGAGAGAGAGAGAGAGAGAGAGAGAGGTAAAAGAGTAAGTGAGTATGTGTGTGTTTGGCATGTGTGTGAAAGGATATGTGTTAATATTTTCAGATTTAGTGATAGGTAGGTGCATGTGACATGGGATACATGGTGTCAAAGGGTATATGAATGCATGTATGTAAATGGTTATAGGTTAACTCAGTTTATAGAAATGCATACATACATACTTACATTGCATACATACATACATGCATACATACATATCATGTATACATACATACATACATTGCATACATGCCTACATACATATCATATATGCATACTTTCATTCATTCATGCACCTATACATACATACATAGATGCATACATACATATTTGAATACATTATATACTTGCATACATTATATTCATATATGCATACTCTACATTATATTACATTCATTCCTGCGTACATGCATACATATAATATATGCATACAAACTCATATATTTAACTCAAAATATATGTGAATACATGCATTATCTTATCTTAACACATATATATATATATATATATATATATATATATATATATATATCATTCATTCATATCCCATATACATGCATACTTCAGTTCATGCATTATATTCATTCACATATCATTAAGTTGTATGCATATACTTATTTTCATTACATACATGTCATTCATGCATATTACATACTTACATGCATCTATACATTATATACATTGTATACAACATGTAAAAATAGAAAAGGGAAAAAAAGAGGAAAACTGAAATGGAAAGGAAAGGGCTGGAAAAATGTAAGGAAAAGGGAAAACAGTGGACATATACATGCTTGCATCATATATTCTACATTACCATACATGCTATAATTATATATTACATTAAATTATGTATATATTATGCATTCATATCTATCATTACATATATACCTTGCATTCATATCTAGCATTCATTATATACTTTCATGCATACATTGTATATCATTCTTTCATTCATGCATTGCTTATATACATTACATTAATTGCATTCCTATATGCTTGCATTCAACCATATATATACATTAATGTAAAGAGGATATATATCATATATATATCATTTCATTCATCTAACATATCATGCATTACATACTCTATATTCATTTAATATCCATAATACATAGGCTCATAGGTTACACAAAATGCCTATGTCGTATAGTCACTCTTCAACTTAAAAGCAATACTGTACCAATTGGGCCTTCACTAAATTCTAGGATTAAATTATGTCGTACCCCTTCGTGTTAGCTTTCCAAAACTTCAAACGGGTCATATTTTCGTGTCCGGAAGCTCCTGGAATCGCGAAAACACCGAAACGCGTTTGTCTTTCGGACAGCTGACACTCAAATAATTTTACAGAAAGTTCTAGAACGATTTTGGCTTATTAAAATATATATTTGGAAAGCTAACTTCGATACGGTTCTTTTAAAAAATGAGAGATAAATCGGAGTTCTAAGCTAAAAGTTATGACATTTTTAAGTTGCTTTGGTTAATAAAAACGTGGATGAATATTATGACGAATTTGAGTTATTTTGGACAAAAGAAACACATGTAGGCCAAGATACTTGGATACCAACATAGGTATCCAAATGAAACTCATTATAACCATCCTAAAACTGAATTTAAATATCTATTTAAACTATTAGCATACATACATACACATGGGGTGTCCTAATTTGGGATCTATCAAGTAGGACACAAGACACATATCTAAAATCCTCAAGAGAGCTCCAAATGGCCTCAAATTTGAATCTAAATGGGGTACATGCATGGGGGTGGATCCTATGGATTCAAAACTAACTAATATGTCTAGGAAATTAATTTAGAGGGTTGGTTTTACCTCTTGCGAGTGGAATCCCAATGATACTCCCAAGGACACGGCTCTGACACGAAAATCTTCCAAAAATGATACTCCTCCTTGCACTTTGCTCCAAATCTTTGCTAGCACCCTCCCTTGGTAGTATGAGAAGGTTGGATGGAAGTTTTGGTGGAGGGATGTAAGGATTTGGAGATCAAATCAAAGAGGGAAGCTCTCTAATTTGGGGAAGAACACTTAGGGTTCTATGTAGAGGTAAAAAGAGGCAAGGGTTTTCTTAAGGATTCTTTATAGAAAGGGGGGGCACTTGATGGCTGATCATTAGATGAATTAGGATTAGTTTTACATGTAGATGAGTGGCTAGGGCTTGTCCACCCAATTCCAAGCCTTTATATTGGTTCAATTAGTCATAAGGCTTTCTTTTTCACAAATATCCTAAGGGGTAAATATCCTACTATGAAATATCTAGATATTGTTAATCTTGGCACTTAGTATGAATGTTCTAACCATGATTCTAACCTCAAGACAAATCTAGATTAGGTTAAACTTCTAGGTTAAGGCTTAACTAAAGGATTAGCACAATATTTAATTAATATAAATTATAATTTTACAAAATTGTCAAAATGACCAAAATACCCCTAGGCTAAAAAGTTGTAATTAGTCATCCTAATCACATGAATAGGCTCCCTTGGTCATGGTTAGTCTCTAGGCTTAGCAAAGCTAGGGTTACACTAGTTGACCATCAAAATCATATTTTAATATTTAAATAGTTTTAAAATAATTAAAAATCACTAAAAATCATAACATGAGTTAAATCTTATTATTGATTAATCAAAATTATAAAAGTTTAAAATTACTCTCATTTTAGAAAAGTGGGTGTTACACACCTGCTTCTTCAACTCCACAAGCTCACTGTTGTTCACTCTATAGACATGCTGAGATATCGGCTCTACGCTGGGTACCAAGTCTATAGAGAACTCCACATCCCTTTCTGGAGACAACCCTGGAAACTCTTCCAAAAACACATCTATAAACTCAGCTATCAGTGGATGTGGCACGCTCTGCTCCTCTGCTGAAGCTCCGCAGAAAAATCTGCTGCTCTGCTCTGACTCCCGCTTGGTGAACTCGAACTCTGGCTCTCCTGGCATGCTGAAAAGAACTCTACCCCCACGATAATCTATACTGGCATGGTGCCTGCTCAACCAATCCATACCGAGTACAATATCGTAGTTCGGTAATGGCATTACGAGCAGACTCACATCTAATTTTTGGCCTCCCAAAACTACTCTCCGATCCTTGCAAACATCACGGACGAGGATAATACCAACCCCAGTCGTGATCTTGCAAGTCCTAGGCACTTGTTCAGAAGAAAGCTGGTGTCTAATGGCAAATGATACAGACACAAAGCTATGGGAAGCACCCGAATCAAATAATGCGAATGCGGGAAAAGAGTCGATAAGAACAGAACCTGCTATCAGATCGCCTACTGCCTCGGTATCCTCTGCTGACATGGCAAAAGCTTGCCCCTGCTGGCCTCATCTAGTCTGCTGCTGGTACTGGACAAACTTCTGCTGCTGGGTCGGCAATGGTCCCCTCTGCTGCTCCACTGGAGCCTTGGTTCCTGCTCCCTGTCCTTTACGTCCAAAAGCCTCAGGACACTCCCTCAACTGATGCTCCGATGAACCGCAGAGTAGGCACTTGCCTAGCCTCTTCATGCACTCATTCCACCTATGCCCTGGCTTCTTGCAGAAGTCACAAATGGTGGCCTGCTGCTGTCTCGGTGCCTGCTGACCCTATCTCTGCTGTGCCTGCTGGAACGGCCTATGCTGCTGCTGGAAAGGCCTCTGCTGATGCTGCTGCTGAAAATAGGGCTTCTTGGCCGGTCCTTCACTGCCACCGGCTGCTTGTGAATCACGACCTCGCTTCTGCTTCAGCTCCAGATCATCCTCTGCTGCCATGGCTCCCATCAAAATCTCCTCAAATGTAGCATTCCTGTTGCTCTTGGTTAAGGACTTGACTTCCTTAACCAAGCCCTTCTCGAATCTCTTAGCCTTCGATGTCTCGCTAAGGCCCCCCACAAATCTGTCCAGACGGCAGAACTCTCCGGCGTACTTCTCTACTATCTGGTTCCCCTGAACCAGGTTCTCAAACTGCGTCTCCAACGCGCCAAGTGCAGTGTCGGGGAAGAGCTTCTCCTTGGAAAGCTTCCTAAAAGCCTCCCAAGTTTGTCCTATAGTACAAACCCTGGGGTCGGTCTGGTACTAAGTGCGGGCAAGGTCCTGCATCATGCTGCCCGCTGCTTCCACCTGGAGTCTAGTCGATATCTCTGCGAGACAGAAAATCTTCTCTATGTGCTCGATCCAGTCGTCCGCGTAAAGGATACCCTCCGTACCCTTGAAGTCCCGCAGCCTCATCTTCTGGAAATCCTGAATACCTGGAGCCCTCGGCTGGTATGGCTGGATCTGTCCTTCTTGGGGTTGGGCAGTCACCTTCTCCACTGCCACCATCGTTAACTAGTGGGCATTATCAATGCCCTGCCTCATGTCCTCTGCCTGGCATCGATGCGTCTCCATCATCTGCTACATGAAGGCGAAACACTGCACCACATCAACTGTTCCCTGGGGCGATGGTGGTAGCATCCCCTAAACTCCTGGGGTAGTCCTTGGAACTGGTGGAGGAGCACCCCCAAAAGTTGCAGACGGGCCCACCTGAGCTGGAACAAGAGGCACTGTGGTCGCTGGGTCCTGCTATGTCGGACGAGAAGTAGCAGACCTCTCAGTGGTATCCCTAAGACCAGAGCACTGCGATCGTGTCTCCACCATCCTGAAGACAGATCAAACAAGGAATCAATTACTGAAAAAGAAGCAAAATCATCAAAGGAGGAAAGTTGTTTTCAAAAGGAGATAATTAACAGCAAGAATTTGATAAGAGTTTTCCTAATGTGGTTGAGTACCTTAACTTATATCTTACATCCTACTACAGGCTGTAATGATACTCTAGTTCGAGTACCACAACGAAATCATACTAGTTGTGATTGGACGACCTGCATTGGCCACCACTAAAAATGTGTCACGACCCGCACCCAGTGAAAGGGCATGAAAAGTAAAGTACGCCCAGCCTACGCCGCAGTGTCGGCGGTAGAACGCTGTCCTGAGTCACACTATCTAACACAGTCTAGAATATGCTCCGAATGGAGAATAAAATAATAAGTAACTCAATCACAACAACTAAGCTGGAATAGAAGAATAAATCTCAAGAGAGTCACAGATATAAATAAAAGTCTAGGTGTAAACCACCATAACAAATCTCAAGTACAACTCATAATATCTCAAAGAAAAAGACAATAAGATACTAAGTCTCAGCTAGACTATGGACAAGTCCTCAGCGACTGCTGGATCCTCCTGAGGGTCCACGTCACCAGTGTCATCTAAGCCAATGCCATAATAAGTAGGGCAGAACTCTTCATCATCACCTGTAAAATTTTCAACATGTCCAATCAAGATGAAACGAGCACATATCTCTCACAACAGTTCAATCAAGATTGGACATATAAAGCAAGCTATAGAAAATTATACATGAAATACTGTAAAGAAAATCAACAAGGGAGAGAATATCAAGACAAGATGTAAATATGATAGAGAAATGTGCTATCTACGTGATTTAGAGCATAAATTGGTTATGTAAATAGGTTGGGTTGCACATGGATAAACTATGGAGTTGCACATGGATACTTACTAGGGATAATGATCACATAACCAACTACACTCTCCCTGCCCCCAATCAATACACAAGGATCAAGACATGATATGTTATTGCACATGGATAGCAACTACTTTATACATGGAGCTCATATGGTCATGAGTGTACATGAATAACATATGAGTGTATATGGATAAATATAAATACATTGAGTACATGATGAACACGATGAAGTACATGAACATGATATACGCGATGTATCCGAGGGGATAACATCGCATGAAAAGATCCATAGGGTACTAATCCGTGCGAACATCGTGTCAACATCAAGTATACTAGTCTATAACAAGAGAACATATCCAAACAAGTATGAAAAGATCAGAGAATGTACTCGCCTGGCAAATCGGACTGCTGATGATGAAGTATAGCTAAACTGGGGCAATATAAACCTATTTAAAGTATACACATGTCACAACCAAGTCTAAATATCAAAAGAAATAGCTACAATGCAAGACTACATGCTTCTAGGTCCCTTTTGGTCAAAGTCAACCCTTGGTCAACACTGGTCAAACCTGGTCAAACATTGGTCAACTAGTCCGTCTACTAATTTTTAGGTTATACACAAGTTTCTAGGTCATTCTAAGTTCGTTTGAGTCGATTTGGATCAAGTTTGACCCAAAGTTTACTTTTGTCAACTTGGTCAACTTGTCGGCCAATTCGACTAAACTGGGCTCAAAATGACAAACCAAATCTGTCCTAGGACTCCTATGGTTACAACCACAACTATGATCTATTCTAAAATGGGTTCTCAAGCATACAAACTATACACACATAGGTATATATACATACACATGTATTCACAACACATACCTACTCTTAATTCTAACAAATGGTTGTGTGTGTGTGTGTGTGTGTGTGTGTGTGTGTGATACCTGTAGGTTACTGTAGTGAATCAAAACATAGATTAACAACATCAAAACACAACCATGGTATGCCTCATTTTAATATACTCTTATATACACACAAAAAAATAGGAAAACTATATATATATAAATATATATATATATATATATATACACATATGCTCATTTCGAAGAAATGACACATGGTTTGAAATAGTTTAATAATTCAAAATCTGGGATTAATTCCCCTCTACCCATTCTTAGCACATATACTTGCAATGGGCTTCATGGAGGTACTTATATATATATATATATATATATATATATATATATATATATATATATATATATATAATTACATATATTCATAGCTACAAAAGAAAAGCACATGTTCTCATAATTGATAGAAAAAAATTTGAAATAAATCCCAGAGTTGGTTCTCACAAGTCCAAAACCTCATATACATACTAAAAACTCAGATTTTATAAGTTAAATTCCTGGAAAACAAAATATCATATTCAAACTCAAATTTGCATTTAAAAGAAAAACTCATTTTTCACACAACGACCCAAAATGAGATATACACAATATAAACCCGCGAAACTCGGCATACACATTGGTCTCAACCTACATGATGCGCTTGGGTACTCCCGGGTTCGTAATCGTGTCCGTGTCGTGTCCACAGAACGTGTATCGGAAAACCCGATACCGCGTGTCTACGTGCACGTATGCGTGCGTTCTCGCTCGATTGAGCGCCGCACACACAACAAAAAGCTCTGTGCTCGTGCACGTAGCTAGGGGGGTCCTGGGGTAGGTCTAGGACACGGTAAAATGACAACACGTCGTGTCGAGGCGACGCACGAAGCACCGCACACACGCGCGGCCTGCTGCGCGCGTGCGCCCGCGTGTGTCCTCATGCGCGCGGTTCGGCCTTCGTGGCTCGCTCGTCGGGCCACGCCACGACTCGGGGTTGGTCTCTCAGGTAGTCTAGATATAGGTCGATGCATCTAAGGTCCTGGAACGGGCCCTCGTCGCGTTGAATGCGCGTATGAAGTCCGTTTCAGCAACAAAATTCAGCCCGAGTGTAAAGTGCGGCTGAACGATGCACGTCGGATTTCTCTGCGCTCGCTCAACGAGAAGCCGTGACATTTTAGGAGCATGGGGGCAGAGGTTGTCCCCACGTGCTCAAGAAATTTTAGGCAAAAATATGGTCTGTGCATCGAGATTCAACACACTGACGGCAGGGCATGCACGGCCTCGTGCACGGGATCCGTGCACGTGCGTCCGATGCCCGAAACGCCGCTGAAAAGTCATCGATTTCCAATCCGTCTTCACGAAAGATTTTAAAAATGATATTATCTAAACATCCATGAAGACAAAATTGAAAAACATCAACTTTCTATCTTAAGCGGCATTTCGTCGAACACGTGCCGTAAATGGCCGACACGTGTCCGATACCGCTATCAAATGAAGTCCAAACTCAACCAAACTTTATGGACAAATCTAGGGCACCTATATGGATGCAAAAATGAAATAAATTCCAGAATAACTATGGTAGAAAAGGGTTTACCTATTGAGTGTCGAAAACTCAATAAACGGAGTCCCTCGGTCGTCGTGTCGGTCGATTCTCCTCAAGCAATTGCCTCCGCCTCCTTGCTAGCAATGCTCCAGCAGATCCTCCTCTTCTAGACAAGTGCAACGGAGTTCGTTTGGAGAGAAACAGACTCCGGATGAAGAAAATAGGATTTTTGGAGAAGGAGATCTCTTAGGGTTCACTTGTGGAGGCTAAACTTCACAAATGAAAGAGAGAGGGGAGGGGGTACTGTTGTGGGCAGCCAGGTGGGGGTCTCTAGGGTTAGGGTTTCACTTGGGTCAACTCTCTCTTAAGTAAGAATAAGGCCTAAGTCAAAAAGGCTCAAAAGGGCTACATGAAAAAGGCTAAAAAATTACTTAAAAGCCTTCTAAATTAAACCTAAGCCCTAAATAAATTCTAATAGGTAAAAATAATAATTCTAGGGCATGGTTAGGCTCCTATACAAATGTCCACTAAGGTTAAACCAGTTGCTAGTACAACACAAGTCAAAATATCTAGAAATCACAAAATGGCCAAAATGGCTAAAATGACTAAAATACCCTTTCTATGAAAAAAGTGGATGCTACACAACTGGGACTGGGGTACAAGAAGATAGATTGTTGTCATAACGGATGCATGTTGTACTACAAAGAGAATTGCGTATCAGAAAGTTGCAGCTTCTGTAATGCGGATCGTTAAAAGCCAGTGCAGGAAAAAGAAAAGTCAGCTAGAAAACGACATCCTTACAAGTATATGCATTACTTGTCGATCACGAAGCGCTTGCAGAGGATGTATTTGTCTCTGAATACAGCGGAACACATGACGTGGCACAGTGAAGAACGTATAAAAGACGAAGGAGAATTGTCACATCCTTCGGATGGAGAGGCGTGGAAACATTTTAATTTGTGTCATCCAGATTTTACAGAGCCAAGAAATGTACGCCTTGTGCTATGTTATGATAGCTTCACCCCTTTCGGACAGTCGGGATCTTAATACTCATGTTGGCCGGTCATTCTTACCCCTTACAATCTGCCACCATGGATGTGTATGAAGACTCCTTATATGTTCTTGACAGCTATCATACCGGGTCCCAAAAATTCGAACATCGATATATATTTACAGCCGTTGGTGGATGAGCTAAAACAGCTGTGGGAGATCGACGTCACGACTTATGATATTTCTAGGAAATAGAACTTTCAGATGAGAGCTTCACTCATGTGGACAACCAATGATTTTCTAGCATACGGTATGCTGTCGGGATGGAGTACGCACGGCAACATGTCTTATCCGATATGCATGGAAAATAGTAAGGCGTTCTGCCTTAGGCATAGAAGAAAAATTTCTTTCTTTGACTGTCACCGTCAATTTCTGCCCGTAAGCCATCATTGGCGAAAGAACAAGGACGCGTTCAGATCTGAAAAACAAAAATTTCTTGATCCTCCTGCCAGATTGTCGGGATAAGATATTTGGGAAGTTGTAAAGGAATTGCCCACCGCAATGGAAGATCCATCGAACAATCGTGTCGAGGGGTTCGGACAAAGCCATAACTGGACCAAACGAAGGATTTTCTGGGACTTACCTTATTAGAAAGATAATCTTATAAGGCATAAACTTGATGTCATGCATATCGAAAAGAATGTGTTCGATAATGTCTTCAATACCGTCATGGATATTAAAGAAAAGACGAAGGACAATCCAAAAGCAAGACAAGACATGGCCGAGGTATACAAATGTTATGATCTAAACTTGATAGAAAGGGGAGCTGGTGGACAATTAACTAAGCCTATAGCGCCATATACATTGAGCAAGGAAGATAGATTAATAATCTGCAAGTGGATATTTACTTTAGGATTTCCCGACGGCTATGTGTCAAATTTGTCTAGATGCATTGATCTCAATGAACGCAAGCTAACAGGAATGAAGAGTCACGACTGCCACGTATTTATGGAAAGATTACTGTCCATTGCTTTGAGAGAGTTGTTGTCTTCTGTTGTATGGGTTCCGTTGGCCGAGCTGTCTACATTATTCCGGGATATCTGTTTAACTAAGCTGACGGTGCAACATATGGTACAACTTGAGGAGAAGATTGTCTTAACAATTTACAAGTTAGAGAAAATATTTCCACCAGGCTTTTTCGACAGCATGGAGCATCTACCGATTCATCTACCATACGAAGCCCGTGTCGGTGCATCTGTTCATTATCGATGAATGTACCCCTTTGAAAGGTAAATAAAAAATGATATATTTAAGTAAAATTTTATAATTCATTATTAATTCTCAAGATAATTTGTCTTTCCAGGTACGTACACACTCTAAAGAAGAAAGTTGGCAACAAGGCTCATATAGAGGCTTCGATATACGAAGCATATCTTATCGAGGAGGTGTCATTCTTCTGCTCCATTTATTTTGATACTCATGTCGAGACAAATCGAAATAAACCTCAAAAGAATGATGAAGACGTTGAGGATGGAGGTATATTCAATTTAAGGGCCAAGCCTTTTGGGGCTAGTAAGAAACGGTGGTTGACTGACGATGAGTATGATGCCGCGCACCGATGTCTTGTTAAATTGTGACATACAAGAAGTAAGAGATTTGGAGAAGTAAGTGACTACACCTCGTTATAATCTCTAATTTGGTGAAATAAATGACTACACTTATTTTTATTCTCTCTAATAGTGTATTTAGAGATGAAGTCAAAATAAGGACACCCGATATTACCGATGAGGGACTTCAAAGAGAGGTTGATTGTACCTTTCCGACCTGGTTTTGAAAATACGTAAGTAACTGAGATAATATGTTATGCGGCTATCATTAAAATATATGCAAGTAAAACATTTAAATTATCATTATTTGTTTACAGGTTTTATTGCCTGAAACAATACTCACAAATGAGAGCATTCGTTAGCATTGGGACTGAAGAAGCATGCGAAGACTTGGCCAGGCTATGTCGTTAATGGCTTCAAGTTAAGGCAACTCAGCATGCTATAAATGTCGAATTTGTCAATGAAAACTTCAGTACTAAGGATTCTAGTGTTTGTATAAGAGGCACCATCTATGACGACGAGCCGGACTTTGACTATTATGGAGTGCTTCGGGATATTGTAGATTTACAATATAGTGCCCGATATGATATGCATATTGTGATGTTCAAATGTGAGTGGTTCGATACGACACCAAATATCGTTTGGAGAATCGATAAACAATTTGGATTCGTCGATATAAATCATCACAGGAGGTATAGAGGGTCTGACACGTTTGCGATAGCAAGTCAGGCTGTTCAAGTCTACTATACAAGCTACCCAAGGCGTCATAGATATCGATTTGACTGGTGGACAGTATGCAAGATTAAATCTAGAAATACATTCAACGTTGGAGACCAGGCATACCAAGAGGACGAGATCGAAAAGCCCCAATACTTGGGACAATAGTCGGATACCATGGATGTTGAATTAGAGGTTGATATACCTCCTGCTGAGGAAAATAGAGGGGAGGAAGAGGTTGATATACAAGACTTAGATGTCAACCAGGGGAGAAAGAGGCGTCTTGTCCCAAGTATTGAGACTGAAGAAGAAGAAGAAGAAGAAGAAGAAGAAGAAGAAGAAGAACTTGATGAGGATGAGGATACAGATGAAGTCGACGATGAGGATGAGGATGATGATGAGAATAAAGACGAGGCCGAGGACGAGGACGATGACAATGATCAAATATCGGTATATTTCAGTTCATGTTTTTATCGAGGCCGAGGACGAGGACGATTCAGTTTAAATTAAACTTCTGTATTCTTATTTCAGTTCATGTTTTTGTCGTTCGATCATCTACTTATTGTATGATTTTCTTTTTGCAGATGGCACTCCTAGTCCTACTCGTCTGGCCGACATTCATCGCACTGCTGTTGGTATATATATTTTAGTTTAGTTTTATATTCATTTATACTTCTATATTATTAATTATGTTTATGTGTTCTATTTATAGGGCATGGTTGCGAGCACTCGTGCTGGTGGTGCTGGCCCTGGCCGTGGTCGTGGTGGTGGTGGTGGTGGTGGTCGTGGGCGTGGGCGTGGTGGTAGCGGTCGTGGTCGCCATACATATACCCCGGATGTGACCTCCGATCCCGACCTGGAGAGCTCGGGCACAAACTCTTCCCGCTGTCAATTACCTCGGTGCCACCATTATCTTCGTCGAGGCCTGCGACTCCATCCGCTAGCAGATTCGTTTCGCCACCGGATGCACCAGCGGCAGCAGATGCAGTAGCGGACCCAGCAGTTAATTTACGGTGGGCCCCGGAGTACCCCCGAATTCAGTTTCATCCTGTTATTGGGGAGTACATGCGTGGACCTTCGGATCCTCCAACGCCACCAGAGAGGCCGATGGGCGAGTTTCAACGAGAGATATGGCCCGCGGGTGAATCGTAAGTAAATTTAAGTTAATTTATTAAATTTGTTTCATTTATTCAAGTCAATAATCCAGTCGTTGCTTCTTTACATATTTTTCTCGTGGGATGTTGCCCGGATTCTAGGGCGCATTATCCGGAATAACTACCATGGCCCCTACCTCTATTTTTCTGAGGTGCCTCAGGACAGGCAGTACGTCTGGCTCGACGAGGTGAGGGTATATATCTTTTTGTTAATTATTAATTATTTTTTAATTTATTAATTTTTTAATTACGTGATATTTGAATTTGTATGTCAGACGACGTTCTGGTGGCCCTCCCATCGTGAGGAGGCAATCCGCAGGACCTACAAAGCCGCCGCCAGGAAGAAGATACGGGATGCGGTGTACGACCTTCGTACGACGCATACGAAGAAGGACTGGATCCGGGCGGAGTACTATGAGGAAATGTTGGAGAAGATGGATACTCCTCAATACAAGGAGAAATCAGAGAAAGCCAAGGCGAATAGACAGGCCGTGGGTCTGCATACGGGGGATCAAGGCCCCACGCACGGACGCATGCAGATTTGGTGAGATACCGCAAATTTATTCCACTATTTAATTCGGTACTATTAATAAACGAAGTTAATTAAATTCTACGTATGCAGGCCCAACGGGCAGTAAAGGAGGGGAGAGAGGCGGAGGCGGTCACCGCTCATGAAGTATTCGTGCATACGCACAAGTGGCGGAAGGACGGGAGCTTCGTCGACGCGAGGGCCCAGGAGACTGATGTAAGTACTTACGTTTATGAGATTTATGTTAGAAATATAATTATTGTTAACTTAATTAGGTAAACTTAGGATTCAGACTATAATTTAGGGAAACATAGGATTTAGATTATAACTTAGGAAAACTTATAGTATAAACACATTCATTGGATAGGCTGCGTATCGTGAGGCACTCCGTCGGATTGAGCCCCCTGCTGAGGATGTCGGCAAAATGATGCCCATCCAGACGCCATCTTCTATGGCCGCTCGCTACGACGACGTGTTCATAGAATCCGCCGACGGCTTTAGAAAAGGACGCCTGTACGGCTTAGGTTCCATGGCGGAGTCGTTGCAGGCGTCGACTCCGAGATATCCATCGCCTCCGCCTCCTCCCGCGCCCTCCGTAGACAATATGAGGATGCAGCTTGCGACTCTCGCCACGAACTTGTCAAATTTGTGGACGATAGTGCTGGGCACTATCAGCATCCTTCTTCTGCTCCCGATCCGTCTGCTCCTGGTCCGTTTGCTGCCGGTCCGTCTACTGCTGCTGCCGGTGCTTCGGATCGACCTGGTCCTTCTTCTACCGGACGACTTTTTTTTGATCGCTCTTTCGAGGCCCGCCTGGTACCGGATAATTCTATCATGGCGCTCCTTAACATGATGTCGTCAGAGCAGCTACGCTCGCTTCCAGACCCTATCTTGTCCCAAGTGCCGGCAAATATGGTGGAGCATTATATATGCAGAGCGAAAGCGACGGAGAGAGCACGAGATGATCCACCTCCTCCTTCTCATTGATTTTGCTTATGTTTTTGGACATTTGGACATTTGGATATGTGTATATTTTGGATATTTTGTTTATGTTTGGATATTTTGTTGTATGTATGTTGGGATATTGTGTTGGATATTTTATTGGTTACTGTGTTGGATATTTTTTGCGTATGTTGGGATATATTGGATGTTTGGAGATATTGTCTTGGCAATATGGATATTTATTGGATATGTTGGATGTCAGATATGTTATATTTGTGTATGGTGGATGGTAGAAGTTGGATATGTTATATTTGTGTATGGTGGATGTTGGATATGTTGTACGTACAGGGAATAGTCTGTTTCCTGCAAAATTTTTTTTTCAAAAATATTGCAGTTAGCGACAGACTCGCGACTGGATAGCGACGGATAATCCGTCGCTAACTGTATGAATTACAGATAGTGACGGATTGCCGACGGATAATCCGTCGGCCTGGTTCTGAAAAAACACTGAGCGACGGAATAGCGACGGATTTCCCGTCGCTCAGGTTCTAGAAATATAGAAGATATCCAGAAGCATGGCGACGGATTATCCGTCGCTACAACACCGCTAATCCGACGAGGTAGCAACGGATTACCGACGGATTATCCGTCGGCCTGGTTCTGGAAAAACACATAGTGACGGAATGGCGACGGATTAGCGACGGATACGTATCAGAAACTCTCTGATACTCTTTTACCGACATATTTACGACAGATTAGCGACGGATCTTTCCGTCGCTAAACGTTGCTATATTAAAATTTTAAACTGTCGGAGTTGACGGGCATTCGTCGGCTAGCCGTCGCTAATTATTATGATGTAGCCAACGGTAATCCGTCGCTAAGTAGTCGCAAAGCGACGGATTAGCGACGGATTTGTTTTAGCGACGAGGTTATTCCCGACGGATTTTTTCAGCCAGTATCCGTCGGTAATCCGTCGGTAATGTCAATTAGCGACGGATTAGCGACGGAAAGGGCCGTCGCTAAAACGTTGTATTTTAGTACTGCACGACCCGATCCAACGGGCGAATTTGTGCACGACCCACCGGAGTCCAACTTTGGACATACGGTTGCGTTCGTCCCGTCAAACCGGACCTGTAGACATATAGTTTGATGACTTTAGAGACCGTAGGTCCTGGCATATTTTTCGGTGCAAAGTAGGTCCAACGGCGGACACCATTTTGACCCAAAATTACCGTTTTGCTCTTGTGTCCAGAATTGGACTTATGGATAGACATTTCTAGCTAATTTGACCATTCTGAGAACATTGGTAATGTTTATTTCAGCATTAGGAGACAGTTGTACGAGTCGACCGTTCGTGGCTCATTGAGTAGGTTGTAGTTTCAATTTTCTCAGCTCAGGACAGCAGGCAAGTACATTCTTTGATAGTTTTCATTACTTTAATATCTACTATATCCGATTCAGTTGTAGTGTTATACTTAATTCTCGACACGAGGATACACAGACTAGTATACGTGAATCTCGTCATGAGATGTCATTCCTGGTTTACCTGGTATATGAGTACATTGTTCGATATTGTTTCCGGTACTTGTATAGACACCGATTTGGGAGTAGGCTGGCCCCCTGCTCTTCGAATCTCGTGTCATGACCTGTCATGTCTGGATCCATTATACTATTCGAGGATGGGGAGTTATTAGAGGTTATGTGATCATTATCCCTACTTGTTTATTACTTGTGCATAGCTCTACCCTCACCACACGTAGGGTGTAGCCTGACCTTATACTACTTGTGCATAGCTTTCCATTTTAGCCGGCCTGATCCCTATACTATTATACTACCTGTACATAGCCGGTCAAATAGAACAACCTGATCTTGACCCAAGCCGATCACATAACGCTCTAATATCTCATGGCACTTTATTTTTATGTTTACATCATACCTCAGATTACTTTCCATTGTTTATATTCCAGTTTTATCTTATATCTCACACATGACATGATATCCAGTTCTCTTGTACCGTTTTACTTTCAGTCTTGATATTCCATCTTGTATTTCATTATGATTGTCTCTTATAGTATTTATCAATTCACATGGAACTGCTGTTAGTATTTGTACTTGCTCATATCCTGACAGGATAATCCCCGTTATTTTTTAGAGGATTTAGATGCAGATTGCCCGACCTACTACGGGTTTGGCATAGATGGAGCCTACGACCAGGACCAGCCTGTAGACCCGGTGCTCGTAGAGGACACACCGCCAGTAGTGACCTAGTTTACCTAGATCTTGTTTGGATTACATTCCAGTATGATACTTTGCGACTTGTTGTATTTATTTGGGATATAATTTTATGTCTTGGATTCTAAACTTGTGATTGTGGCTCGACACTATTTCAGACTATTTATCTCATCTTTTTCTTTATCTTTCTCATCGTGTTTATCTTCCTTAGAATTATGTGATTGAGTTGTGGTTATATTCCTCCGTGCGGAGATGACATGTTATATTATTGTGTCTTAGATTCTATATATTCTAGATAACCTTTAAAGCGTTCTTCCGTCGATACTGCGGCGTAGGCTGGACGTACCCACGTGCTCGTGCCCCTAAACAGGGTACGGGTCGTGACAAGAAAGCAAAGTTTTAAAAAGAATCAAGGAACCCTCAACTCACCGCTAGTTCCTTCTCATGACAGGAACAAGAATTTAGATCGATCGACACTTCACTCCGACTCTGGACACAAGAATTCAATTGTTCAAAATTGAAAGATCGAGGTAGATCTAGCCACGCAAAAAGGAAATAGAACTAAACTCACATCAATCCTCTCTGATGGCGGTGATGTCGCTCGTCTCGTCAAGAAGTTGAAGCAGCGCTCATACTCCGAGAAGAGAAGAAACTGGCGTCGTCGCATTCAGTCATTGGCGATCGGTCCTCCTATGATCGCCATGGCCGTAACTCTATTCTAGGTTCGCATGGACTAGAAAGAAGGAAGATAAAGATGATTTGGACGAAAGAATTTCTCTGCAACAGAAGAGAGTGGTGCTCTGCGGCTATAAATAGAGCGTGCTAGTTTGTTAGGCCGTTAGGATATTTGAAAGGGAAATGGCGGGAAATTAATTTGCAGTGATGGAGAATTTCTCTCTGCAACAGAAGGAAAAGTGAAGAGAGGTTGATTCAAATATCAGGCCACATATTGGCCGGCAGTGGATAGGTCTACATACTAAGCCCATCGAAGTTGGGCTTTAAAAATCCAATTCTCTTTAACAAAATTTCTAGTGAAGAAAATATATACGTTAAATATTCTAAAAAAAATCTAAAATATATATCCAAAATTGCTTAATCAAAATTATTATTTTAGAATACTTTTCTTTTAAAAAAATCTCAACAATCGGGAAGGCGGAGTTACAAATCTCTTCCCCTTAAAAAAATTTTGTCCTCGAAATTCGAAGGATAACAAAATTAATCGTCAAAAATCACAACCAATATTCAAACACAAGCCATTTTATTAATTTTAAAATTTTCAAAAAACAAAAGTACAATCAAGCAAATAGATTGGGGTAGCGCTCCCGTATCTCGTCCTCGCATTCCCATGTGGACTCTCCCGGAGAGTGGTGTCTCCACATGACTAGGACAAGCGGTATAGTCTGATTTCGCAATTGCTTCTCCCTTCGATCAAGGATCTCCATCGGCTGCTCCTCGTAGGTCAAGCTCGGACCCATCTCTAGCTCTGAGTAGTCCACCACGTGGCTCGGATCTGGAATGTAGCGTCGAAGCTGGGACATGTGGAAGATGTCGTGTACTCCCTCCAAGCTAGCAGGAAGAGCTAGTCGATACGCCACTTCGCCAATCTGCGTCGTCACGTCGAAGTGCCCGATATATCTGGGACTGAGCTTCCCGTCTCTGCCGAAATGAATGGTGCCTCTAGTTGGTGAGATTTTCAGGAACACTCTCTCTCCAACTGTAAACTCCAGTAGTCGTCTGCTGCTGTCCGCCCAGTGCTTCTGTCGATCCTATGCAACTCTGAGATGCTCTCTGATCGGTCGGACCTTCTCGGCTGAATCTACCACCATCTCTGGCCCATGCAAAGTCCTCTCGCCGACATCATCCCAAGATAAAGGTATACGACATCTCCGTCCGCACAATGCCTCGAACGGTGTCATCTTGATGCTAGCCTAATAACTGTTGTTATAGGCAAACTCCACAAGATGCAAGTGATCCTCCCAGGATCCGCCGAAGTCGAGTGCATAAACCTGCAGCACGTCCTCCAATGTCTGAATGGTCCTGTCGGACTGCCCGTCTGTCTGTGGATGGTAAGCAGTGCTGAACTTCAACTGTGAACCCAACCTCAGCTGTAGACTCCTCCAGAAATGTGATATGAAGCGGCTATCCGTGTCTGAAACGATGCTCACCGGCACTCTATGAATTCGCACAATCTGACGCATATAGAGGTCTGCAAGCTTCTCGATCGACAGCCCTACTTTGAACGGAATAAAGTGAGCGGATTTCGTCTGTCTGTCTACGATAACCCAAATAGCGTCCTTGCCACCGGGCGTACGCGGTAAACCAGAGACGAAGTCCATGGTTATGTGTTCCCACTTCCATTCCGAAATAGGTAAAGGTTGGAGTAATCCTGCTGGTCTCTGGCGCTCCGCTTTGACTTGCTGGCATACAAGGGATCTGGAAACAAATCTGGCAACTTCTCGTTTCATCCCATACCACCAAACATACTCCCGCAGATCCTTATACATCTTGGTAGATCCATGATGAATAGAATACTGCGACTGGTGGGCCTCCTATATAACCTTCTCTCGCAAATCCTTGGGGACACACAACTGGTTTATATGCCACAGGGATCCATCCTCTGCAACGGTGAAATCGTCGAGCAATCCTGCCTCTGCCTGGCCTTTGAGACATGAGAGTCCCTCATCTAGAAACTGGGCCTTTTTGATCTTCTCTATTAGTCCTGACTGTATCTGCATGTGCATCAACTGCCCTCAAACTCCCAGAAGAATAATCTCGATCCCCAGACTCTCAAGATCCTCTAGAAGATGTCGATCCATAGTGAGGAACATAGCAATAGGATATCGACTAAGAGCATCTGCTATCACATTCTTCTTCCCAAGGTGGTATTGCAGATTGATGTCAAAATCCTTCATGAGTTTCAGCCATCTTTGCTGCCTCATGTTCAGTTCCTTCTGAGTAAAGACATACTTCAGGCTTTTATGGTCCGTGAAGATGTCCACTCTCTCTCCATACAAATAGTGCTTCCACAGTTTCAAGGCAAAAATGACTGTTGTAAGCTCCAAGTCATGAGTAGGACAATTCTTCTCATGAGGCCTTAACTGTTTAGATGCATAAGCAATGACCCTCTTGTTCTGCTGAAGCACACACCCTAAGCCTTTCTCTGATGCATCGTTGTAGATGATGAACCCTCCAGATCCTGACGGCAAGGCTAAAACTGGCGCTGTAGTGAGACTTCTCTTCAATTCTTTAAATGCCGACTGGCAGGCGTCGCTCCAGATGAACTCCTTATCCTTCCGCGTAAGCTTCGTCATTGGCTCTGCTATCTTGGAAAAATCTTTCACAAACTTTCGGTAGTATCTCGCTAGCCCCAAGAAACTACGAATCTCAGCTACTGACTTGGGAGGTGCCCATGCTTCCGCAGCTTCAATCTTCTTGGGATCTATAGAAATCCCCTCTCTAGTCACCACATGCCCCACGAACTCCACCTCATCCAAGAAGAACTTGCACTTCGAGAGCTTCCCGTACAGCTTCTCCTTCCGCAAAATCTCCAAAACAATCCATAGATGCTCCACATGCTCTTCCTCAGTCTTTGAATAGATCAAGATGTCATCGATGAAGACTACGACAAACTTGTCCAGATACTTGTGGAAGACCTTATTCATAAGGTTCATAAACACTACTAGAGCGTTGGTGAGTCCGAACGGCATTATCAAGAATTCATACTGGTCGTAACAGGTATTGAAAGCTGTCTTTGGAATTTCCTGCTCCCGAACCTTCAACTAATGATACCCCAACCAAAGGTCAATCTTTGAGAAAACCTTCGCCCCACTGAGCTGACCAAACAACTCATCTATCCGTGGCAACGGGTATTTATTCTTAATGGTGATGTTATTGAGTGCACGGTAATTGATACACATCCTAACAGTCCCATCCTTCTTCGGCACAAAAAGTACCGGTGCTTCCCAGGGTGAAGCACTAGACCGAATAAAACCCTTGCCTTCCCATCAATCTAGGCCTTCAACTCTGCAGGTTCCTTCGGGTTTATCTTATAGCAATGTTGGGACTTCGGTGCTGATCCGGGTACTAAGTCGATGCTGAACTCCACATCTCAATCTGGCGGCAATCCTGGCAACTCCTCGGGGAAGTCATCGAGAAACTCTGCAATCAGCGGGTGCGGCAACTCCTGGTCTTCTGCGACTGCTTCAAAATAGACTCCCTCTGGCCTCTCTGCGATTCATCTTCTGACCTCGAACGGCGAAACTCCAGGTGGGCTGAAAGTAACCTTTCCTTCATGGCAGTCTATTACAGCAAACTGCTCACTCATCCAGTCGATGCCGAGGACTATATCAAATCCAGGCAGTGGCATCACTAGGAATCGAGCTCTAAGCTCCCTCCCAGCTATAGTGATAGGGCAATCAACCATCTCACTAACTGGCACTACTCTTCCTCTTGTCATAATCTGATAGTTCCTTCGAGTGGGCTTAGGTGTGAAGCCGTGTCTATACAGAAACTCATACGATACAAAGCTATATGTGGCTCCAGAATCAAACAATATAATGGCAGAAAATGAATATAAGATGATAGAACTAGTAATAACAGCTGGAGCTGCCTCATCCTCCTCAACTGCGGCCATGACGTAAGCACGTCCCTGCTGTGGTCCTCCTCTTTGCTGGTGCTGGTGCTGTGCAAATTACTACTACTGAGGTGGTAGAGTTGGTCCTCTCTGGGGTGCAGCAGGTAGTACTCTAGGTGGTGCAGGTGGTGGTCCTCCAGCTCCTCGGGGCCCTCCTGCTAGTCTGGCTGTGGCCTGCTGGCAGTCTCTCATCTGATGAGCGTCTGATATACAGAATAGGCAAAGTCCGAGCCTCTTGCGACAGACCTCAATGTGGTGTCCTGGCTGGTGACAGAATGCGCAGGTGATCCCCTGCTGTCTCTGCTGCTGAACTGCTGGAGCTCTGGCAGGACGATGCTGAAGTACTGTCGGTTGTGGTGGCCTCGTCTGAATCTGAGTCCTCTTTGCCGGTGTCTAGTAACTGTTACTGCCGATGTCCCGGTCCCTCTTCAGCTTCGGATCCGCCTCCTTCTCCACAGCCTGAGCAATCTTGAGAATGCTCGCATAAGTCGTCGCCTGGCTGATCGCCACCACATGCCGCGACTCTCTGGTGAGGCCCTTCTTGAACCTCCAAGCCCTCTCCTCTGGTGTGCCGACTAGGTTCTTCGCGAACCTGCTAAGTCGGGTGAACTCCGATGTATACTCTGCCACCGTCATGTTTCCCTGCTGTAATGCCTCGAACTGCATCCGAAGCTCGTCTCGCTCTATGTCGGGGAAAAACTTCTCTTTGAACAGAGTTTTAAAGTCTGTCCAAAGAATCTGGGGTACATCTAACTGAGGCTCCTCTCGATACCAGGCTCTGGCGAGATCAAAGAGTCGCATGCTCGCAACTTCCACCTTCAGGTCATCTGGAATCCTCGCCATCTTCAGCATCTGCTCGGCATTTTTCAGCCACTCGTCCGTATATACTATCCCCTCATGGCCCCAGAAATCTATCGAACAGAGGTTCTAGTTATCTCTGGCGGTCCTCGGCCTCGGTGCTGCTGGTGCTACTGGTGCTGGTGGAACTGGCTCTCGGATCCTGAGTGCATCCACGACTGTTGCTCGGAACTGTGCGGCCTGATGGTTCTGAGCCTCCATGAACTGTTGGAACATGGCCATCACCTGGGCGCCGTCAAACATCATCGTCGGGGGAAACGGAGGAAAGATAGGAGGCGGTGGCGGAAGCTGCTCTACCGGAACGTCTGGTGCAGACTGACCCAAACTACCTGTAACTCCGGGCTAATCCGCGATCTTCCTCGTGGCGACCATCCTGTAATAGAAAGAAAACTTTGTTGATTGCTAAACCCTAAAACCTAAAAATAAATAATGTTTTTATAATATCAATATACCTGATATACCCTTATTTCTCGATTTTCCTATATTGTGATCAAGTTTTCCTAGTTTAATCAAGTCCCCCAATAGTACGCTAATACCTAGGTACCATTAGGATAGACCTGCATGGGCCACCACTGAAAACATGTCATGACCCGCTCCCGAATAATCAGACACGAGTCGAACACGCCCAGCCTTCGTCGTTAGACACGATGAAGTAAGCTGTACCAAACTCTAGGGAAACTACAAGTCCAGATAAGAATGAATATAAACCACAACATCTATAATATCGAATCCTAGAATCAAGTACAACTATGAATTATTATATTTTCCAGCAAATGAAATGTAAAACTGAAGTCTCTAATACAAAATCCAAATGAAACTATAGAGAAGGTACTAGGCCTCCTCGGCCTCTAAGTCCAGAGCAACACCAGCTAGCTCATAGGTACCTCCAGGCTCCTGCCCATAATAAGTATCACAAATAGCCTCTATCTCACCTACAACATATCCTAGTCAGGAGCGGAGCTAAGTATATCCAAGGAAATGAACAAGAACAACATGAAGATGAAATATGAACAGGCAATGAATCTCAAAACAGAAAACTAGAACAAGCATGCTGAAATGATACACAAGACTGTATGAATTGAACCTAAAATGTAACCTGGTACCTGAACATAAAATATACAAGGAACTGATATGTGTGATATATTCGAAATACATCGAGAGTGTGTGATCGGCTTGGGTAGTACATGGAACATGGCACAGGCATGAAGGTACGACTTAGGGCCCGTGTGCACAGTGCGAGGCCTAAGCTATTAACTTGAATTGTAACTCGGGTGTGATCACACATCTGTAGTATTTCCCCTTCCAACACAAGCAAACTCATGGAACAAGACACAAGACCAACTCGTGAAATATCGTGTCCAAAAGGAAAGTACAAACATGAATATAGAGAGCAGAAGACAAGAAGTAAATAGACAAATCCGAGGAGTATACTTGCCTTGCTCAGGGTGATCAAGTGTGGGATGTAGAATTGGAAATCCTCTTGTTTTAATAGGTACAAATTGATTAAACTCCAATAAATTATCCACTAACTATAGTTCTTTTGTCACAACTATATAACACTAACCACCACTCTATCCATCTGTAACTAAAACTCTTGATTTTATAACTAGTTAAAGAAAATCCTAGAATTGATATTAAACAACCCAATATACATATGGTAGTAAGATTTATATAAAAGAATAATTATCCAAGGTAAACTAGAGACCTAAAGCAGGTTGGCTTATCACTTCCCAGCCACTCACAAATATAACCCCTGCCTGTAATACTGATTACTCATAGTGACAGTTAACTCATACAGTGGTTAAACCTCATGGTTTTCAACTCTTTCTCAGAATAGATTTTACCCCGTAATTCAAATAATCTATTGATGGCCGAAAACTCAAACTTGACCTTAACAACCTGTAGCAACCCACATTCTTCCTTATGATTATTCAAGTAAGAGCTACCACTCCATCAACAGGTTATTAAGGGCAAAAATTCAAATACGATGCACATAAAAGCAACTGATTAGCTATTATTAATCGAAGCAACTGGCCCTGGAAAATCTTACAATAACCTCACCAAAAACACAATTCACAAATAGATGTGGATACAAAACCAAATTTGGCAAAATCAAAGGATAGCTACAAGGGATATACGAAAGACCAAAGGATTCATGACAGCTACAAATCGAATAAAGGCCAGGAACATACTTCCGCTCCTTGCAATTTTGCACAGGATGGACAGAGTCTACAAGGACACGGTCTAGTCATCGACGATGCTGTGATCTCAAGGATCCATGCCAGATTAGTCGCACGTCCATGATGTATGCCCGATCTGGATACGCCAGGCTCGGACACGAACAGAAACTGCTACACATGTATGGACACGACTTTCCTGAATACACTATACACACATTACAACTACAGTAAAACTAATAACATCATTAATTATAGAATATTTACCTGAAAAGAACAATTTCCAAAACAAGGACTCAATCTGGCAAGCCGGACATGCTCTCAGCGCCTTCAGAAGTTCGATCTCCCCTGGTCCAGATAATTCAACAAACACCTTATCTACAACACTCCAATTGGACTATTCTAAGTTTTCTTTGAAACCTTAACTCAAAAAAATTTAAGAACACTGCAATCTCGACTTCTTCGAATCGAACATCAAAACTTCAACTAAAATTAATCAGAGAACAGATCAAACACACACCATTAGGATACGAATCGATTCCCCGTTCGATTTTGAACAACCGGCAAGGATTAGTTCAGCTTCTACAATTTCCTCTGTGAAGAAGAAAAATCTATTCACTCAATCATTGATAGTCGAGAAGAAAGCAAAGTTTTAAAAAGAATCAAGGAACTCTCAACTCACCGCTAGTTCCTTCTCATGACAGGAACAAGAATTTAGATCGATCGACACTTCACTCCGACTCTAGACACAAGAATTCAATTGTTCAAAATTGAAAGATCGAGGCAGATCTAGCCACGTAAAAAGGAAATAGAACTAAACTCACATCGATCCTCTCTAATGGCGGTGATGTCGCTCGTCTCGTCAAGAAGTTGATGTAGTGCCCATACTCCGAGAAGAGAAGAAACCGGCGTCGTTGCGTTCAGTCGTTGGCGCTCGGTCCTCCTGTGATCGCCCTAGCCGCAACCCTCTTCTAGGTTCACGTGGACTGGAAAGAAAGAAGATGAAGATGATTTGGACGGAAGAATTTCTCTGCATCATAAGAGAGTTGTCACGCCCCAGAACCAGAATACTGGAGAGCGGGGGAATGACTCAGCCAGCTACGTATTACGGGTAGATGAATACCGTATAATACGATCAATGCTGTCTAACCAGACGAGGGGGTGCATACTACATAAAGGTCTCACTATGGTCACTTCACATCTATTGTCTCAATCATTCGAACAAGAAACAGTAATAGAGAACATGTAAGATAAAGCAGTAAGGCGTCCCAAACGCTCTGTCAAAATGTTCTTGATATCTGGCTTTACAAAATATAGCCAGATCTGATGTAGCAAAAATATACACAATTGTTATCAGCTGCAGTCTGACTTTAGTTACAATTATGTAAAAGTAAGTACAAGACGATCCGACTAACATGTCGGTGCCAAACGGCAAAGTATAAGGTAAATAACAAAACGAGCGGGGAAGTAAGAAACCCACTCGAGTCCTCCTGCGGTCATCCCTCTAGTATTGACCATCTTGGAGGTAGAAGTAAGTTGAGTCCTCAGAAACCGGCTCTAAATCTGGCCATGCAAAACCAGAGAGGTTAAACCTCTAATAGCAAGTACCGCAAGGAAGCACGATATGAGGCATTAAACCAGTAAATAAGAGAATATAATAATAGATCTCTGCTTGCTACTAGGATTCACATAATGTCACGACACTTCGAACCAACCTCCCAACCAAACAAGGACAGAAGTTGGCCCGTCATGTCTCGACACTCTGATCATCTTAGTTAGTTAACAGAGTAGGTACAGTACACAAACAAATCAGTTTAACCGGCCATGTAACTACTACGGCTTGCTACTGTGAGTCCCAAGTTATCCTGGAATTATGCAATAAGGATTTCTCAGTTCTTACTATGGACAAGCAAGGCTAGTCTATCCAATCAATCAATTGCGCCAATCATGAATTAGACGAGTCCCAGCGGGACGCCCGTCATCATTATACAATATACAATAATATAAGCAGATACCGCTCCCTGCCCGTGTGGCAGATTTGCAGTATCTGTGGGAACCAGCCGGCCTGTTGGGCACTAATAGTCCCAAAGAGGGCTGCCATGTAAGAACTCGGGAATCCATTCTCTCCATACAATTATTATTTTTATTTAACTTAATAGTCTCTACGTTGAGTGAAATCCCATGCCGTAGATCATGGTCATTCGGAATGAGTACTTTCGTACAGGGTACGATATGCACAACTCTACAACGATGCCCGTGCGGTTAGGTTGTAGGTCTTACATAGCGTAATGCAACAATCCAAACTAACCACGGAACAATCATGCCTTGACTATAAAATACACATGCTTCTTTTATAGTAAAATAAATAAATTGAAGCCTGCATGTGTGCTTGTATGTCAATATTCGGGATCGGCCAATCGATTATAGTAGTTCATACTTAATATGAACGTGTCTCATTCATTCATTTCAATAAGACGACTAGCCAGTCTCTTAGTTCCATCTAGGAACGCATGATCAATAATTAATCAAGATAACAATCAATGTTAATTAATGCCAAATTCGGAAATTAAACATTGGAAAATAAATAATGTTTGGGAAATAAAGAATCTCATGCGCTGTGGGAAAGGTTGGAAAATAAATAATATCATGCGCCTGAGGGAAATGATTGGGAAATAATTAACCTCATGTGCTGTGGGAAAGGTTGGGAAATAAATAATATCATGCGCCTGAGGGAAATGATTGGGAAATAATAAAACTCATGCGCTGTGGGAATGCGGCTGTGAGAAATAAATATCATGCGCTGTGGAATAAGATTGAGAAATAAATAATCCATGCGCCTGAGGAATGAGATTGGGAAATAAATATCATGCGCTGTGAAATAAGATTGGGAAATAAATAATCCATGCGCCTGAGGAATGAGATTGGGAAACAAATAATGCGGCTGTGGAAAATAAATATCATGCGCTGTGAAGTAAGATTGGGAAATAAATAATCCATGCGCCTGAGGAAGGTGGCTGTGAGAAATAAATATCATGCGCTGTAGAATAAGATTGAGAAATAAATAATCCATGAGCCTGAGGAATGAGATTGGGAAATAAATATCATGCGCTGTGAAATAAGATTGGAAAATAAATAATCCATGCGCCTGAGGAATAATTGGGAAATAAATAACTCATGCGCCTTGGCTGTGGGAAGTGATTGGGAAATAAATAATCCATGCGCCTTGGCTGTGGGAAGTGATTGGGAAATAAATAAATCATGCGCCTTGGCTGTGGGAAGTGATGATTTGATGCGCTGCGGGAATAAAGATTCCATGCGCTTGAGAAATGAAGATTGTTGCGGGAAATAAATCTCATGCGCTTGAGGAATGAAGATTTGATGCGCTGTGGGAATAAAGATTCCATGCGCTGAGGAATGAAGATTGATGCGGCTGTGACTGTTCTTCTTCTCCAAATTTTCTGAGAACAGAACCATGGGAACCATGGAGGCCATTGCTTCCAAGCTCCATAAATCCTTCATCCCAAGCCCAAATATGGACTTCCATAGGTCAAAATTGGGTAGGACGAAATTTTCTACAACATGGAACCATCGAAACTTGAAGATAACAAAGTTTACTAGATCAAAACCTAAGAAATCCGAAAATGTATCAAACTTAGATCTACAACAAATAAGCCATGGAAATTGAAAATGCTAAGTACTAAAGAGACTTAGAATCAAATAAGGAAGATGATGGAACAATAATAATGGGGATCCATCATCAAGCAAGTTGGCACTTGCCTATCTCTTCTAGGTTGGTGGGAGAGTTATGAGGAAGAAGAAGTGAAATGGAAAGAAGTAATGAAGAGAGAGAAATGGTTTTGGGCTTTAAATGAAGGGGTGGTGGTAGGTGGGAGTATTGGGCCGGGTCCAATGGGTTCATCCAAGGCCAACCCGCAAGCAAAACAAAGAGGTAAAAGCAGAAAATAAATGCAGGAATAAAAGCAGAAAATAAAGTGCAGAAATAAAATTGCAGGAAATAAATAGAAATTAAATACAGAACAATACATGATAAATATTAAATGAATAAATTCTAGCAGTATATGTATTTAGAATACGTATTCTGGGAACGGGAAGTGACATCTCTACCCTCCTTAGAAAAATTCCGTCCTCGGAATTTCAGATCCAAACATGATAGAAACATCGAAGCTAAACTAATCTAAGTACGATCAATTAGAGTAAGCAATCATTCCACAATATTAACAGTAAGAAACATATCCATGCTGAACATTCTACGACACCAAACAATTCTACTTACAACGTGACAAGCATGAGGGGTTAAGACAATCAAGGTATACAGAAAGAGATATACCTTGTGAGTCAAACAGGTACGGATACCGTGATCGGATATCATCCTCACGTTCCCACGTTGACTCCCCCAAAGAGTGATGACCCCAAGCAACCCGGACAAGGTTAATTGTTCGGTTCTTGAGTACCTTCTCTCTTCGGTCCAAAATGGACACAGGCTGCTCCTCGTAAGACAGGTTGGTACCAACAACCAGCTCAGAATGATCAAGGACATGGCTTGGGTCTGATACATACCTTCGCAATTGAGATACATGAAACACATCATGCACCTCTCGTAACGAAGGTGGAAGGGATAAACGATAAGCAACATCGCCTACCCGATCAAGAATAACAAACGGGCCCACGTATCGAGGACTCAACTTCCCGCGAATGCCAAATCTAATGACCCTACGGGTAGGTGAGATCCGCAAGAATACGTGGTCCCCAACAAAAAACTCTAACGGCCTACGATGCTGGTCTGCCCAATGACGATGCCGATCCTGCGCAACTCGAAGTCGCTCTCTAATTCCTTTAACCACTTCAACCGTCTGAACAATCAATTCTGGGCCTAGCATCTTTCTCTCCCCAATATCGTCCCACGCTAGTGGCGACCTACACTTCTTACCATATAGTGCTTCAAATGGCGCCATCTGGATACTGGCTTGATAACTGTTGTTATATGAGAACTCGACCAAGTGTAGGTGGCTCTCCCAAGATCCTCCAAAATCTAGGGTGCAAGCTCGCAACATGTCTTCTAAAGTCTGAATTGTTCTTTCTGATTGCCCATCCGTCTGTGGATGGTAAGCCGTGCTAAATCTTAACTTGGTACCCAAGCTATGATGTAAGCTCTTCCAAAAATGTGATGTAAAACGGGTATCTCTGTCTGACACAATACTGACTGGGACCCCATGCTGTCTGACTATCTGCTGCATATATAATTCTGCCAACTTCTCCGTAGATTGACCTACTCTAAAAGGAAGAAAATGTGCCACATTCGTAAGCCGATCTACGATTACCCAAATAGCATCCTTACCACTTGGGGATCTCGGTAAACCGGTCACAAAGTCTATTGTAATATGCTCCCACTTCCATTCCGGGATAGGAAGTGGTTGCAATAATCCAGCTGGCCTCTGCTGCTCTGCCTTCACTTGCTGACATACCAAGCAACGGGAAACGCATCTAGCTATCTCCCTCTTCAACCCGTTCCACCAGAAGTGACGCTTGATATCTTGGTACATCTTGGTCCCTCCAGGGTGTACAGAGTACTGAGAACTGTGAGCTTCTGCCATAACCTCCTGTCTGATATCTCCACTAGGCACACATAGGCGTGTCCCAAACCTAAGGGTATCATCTTCATGAATTTGCATCTCCTTTCTGAGTCCTGACTCACACTCTGTCCTAAGCTTCTGAATCCTTGGGTCTTGTGCCTGAGCTGCCTTGATTCTGTCTACCAAGTCGAATTGAACTTGTAGACTCGCCAGAACTCCTACATCACTAGGAAGTATAACCTCGATGCCCATCTCTTGAAGGTCTTCTAAGATATGCCTCTGTGTTGTTAACATAAATGCGCCGCCTCTCCTGCTAAGAGCGTCTGCTACCACATTAGCCTTGCCTGGATGATACTGAAGCTCCACGTCGTAATCCTTGATCAATTCCAACCATCTTCTCTGCCTCATGTTCAGTTCCTTCTGAGTAAAGATGTACTTCAGACTTTTGTGGTCCGTGTACATCTCCACTCGGTCACCATATAAGTAATGCCTCCATAGCTTCAAAGCGAATACTACTGCCGCCAACTCCAAATCATGAGTTGGGTAATTCTTCTCGTGGTCTCGAAGCTGCCTAGATGCATACGCTATCACCTTCCCATGTTGTATGAGGACACATCCAAGTCCTTTACCTGACGCATCACAATAAACAGTAAAACCTCCGGGTCCAACTAGCAATGTAAGAATAGGCGCTGATATCAACTTCTGCTTCAGATTCTCAAATGATGCCTGGCATTCTGTCGACCAGACGAATGGCACGTCCTTCCGTGTCAAGCGAGTCATGGGTGCTGAAAGCCTTGTAAAGTCTGATACAAACCTTCTGTAATATCCTGCCAATCCCAAGAAACTCCGCACATCTGCTACGGTCTTGGGTACTGGCCAACTTTCTACTGCTTCTACCTTCTTGGGATCCACTGCTACTCCAGCTCCTGATATGATATGACCCAAAAATGAAATGTGATCCGACCAAAACTCACATTTGCTGAGCTTGGCATACAACTGGTTCTCTCTCAGAACCTGTAACACCTTCCGGAGGTGGTCTTCATGCTCCTCTTCACTAGTTGAATATACAAGAATGTCGTCGAGAAACACAACGACAAATTGATCCAAGTACGGCATAAAGATGCGATTCATCAAATCCATAAAGATTGCTGGAGCATTGGTCAAACCAAACGGCATTACTAAGAATTCATAATGCCCATACTTTGACCTGAATGCTGTCTTGGGAATGTCCTCCTTCCGAACCCTCACTTGATGATACCCTGAGCGAAGATCTATCTTGGAGAAAACTCTGGCCCTGCTCAACTGATCAAATAAGTCGTCGATCCTGGGTAGTGGGTACTTGTTCTTCACCGTTGCCGCATTAAGCTTCCTGTAATCGAAGCATAATCTGGATGACCCATCCTTCTTCCCCACAAGTACCACTGGTGCTGCCCATGGTGACACGCTAGCTTGAATGAACTTCTTCTCCTTCAGTTCCTCTATGTGCCGATATACCTTGGCCTGCTCTGAATCCGCCATTCTGTAAACCCGATCTGATATCGGTTTAGTTCTAGGTGCCAATTCTATACTGAACTCAATATCTCTAACTGGTGGTAGACCTGGAAGTTCTTCGGGAAATACGTCCAGAAATTCTTCAACTACCTTCGGGACTTGAACTTCTTCCATTACCGTCACTACTCCCTGCTCTTGCTGAGTTGCCACTGATCTGACTAAGGTGAACCGCTTCGTGCCTGGAATATCAAAAGATACACTCCCTCTACGACAATCTATTGTCGCATGACTGTCTTTCAGCCAGTCCATGCCTAAGATAACGTCGAAATTTCCAACAGGAAATTCTATCAACCGGGCGGGTAAGGAATGCCCGCAAACTACCACGCTAC
Source organism: Iris pallida (assembly GCA_029216955.1). Lineage (NCBI taxonomy): Eukaryota > Viridiplantae > Streptophyta > Magnoliopsida > Asparagales > Iridaceae > Iris > Iris pallida. The sequence continues at coordinate 66,072,498 of JANAVB010003400.1, read as the reverse complement.
ACGCTAGAATAACTCTACTAACTCCTACGAGCCCATTACCAGTGAGTATATTCAACCTTCCTGGCAATGCCTCGAACTCCATTCCTAGCCGTGTCGTAAATTATGCAGATATAAATGAGTGTGATGCTCCCGAATCAAACAATGCTACTGCGGGATAAGAGGCGACGAGAATGTTACCTGCCACAACATCTCCCGATGCCAATGCCTCTTCCAAGGACAGAGTGAATGCCTGTCCTCGACCTCCTTGCTGGTTTCCATGCTGCGGCCTAGCCTGGTGCTGCCGCTGGCCCCTGCCTTGGTGATGCTGGGGTGGTCTGTGTTGGTGTTGCTGCATCGGCGGTCCCTGCTGTCGAAACATTTGAGCCTGCGTCATGAACGGGCGCTGTGCTAACGGCCTCACTGCTACCGCTGGTCCTCGATACTGTCCTGCCCCTGGTGCTGGCAGAGCAGGAAACTGTTGCACTGGTCCTCCTGACCTCGAATTCATGGGACATGTGGTAACCCGATGATCTGGGTTTCCACATATCAAACACTGCCCGTTCAATGTCCGACACACATCTCTAGTGTGCCCTATCTTCCCACAATAAGTGCAGCCCGCTGGGGGTTGCTGGTTCTTCCTCTGTTGCTGCTGCTGCCTGGGTGGTGGTGCTGGCCCCCGTATCGCCACATCGTGGATACGAATGCCAGGGGATGGTGCTGTTGTTCGGGGAGCTGCTCCCCCTCCTCCTTCAATCTGACTGTGGGATCTCTTCTGACCTCCAGCCCTTGCCGCAAGCCTCTGAATGGTTATCTCATGCCTTCGAGTTGCCGTCAATACTTCATCAAAAGTCTGGTAATTGTGCCCCTCTATCAATTGCAAGAGCTCAAGATAAAACCCTTGCTGGAACCTCATAGCCCTCTGGCTCTCTGTTGCTACCATCTCTGGGGCGAACCTACTCAATCTGCAGAACTCTGCTGCATAAGCATCTACAGTCTTGCCAGCCTGTCTGAGGTTGATAAACTTCTGTTGTAGCTCAAACTGCGCCACAACTCCATAGTACTTTGTCTTGAATCTTGCTGTAAAATCGTCCCAAGCCACAGGACGTCTGATGCCTACCTCCTCTGATTCCCACCAATCACGTGCGAGATCCTGAAGTAACAACTTTACTAGATCCACACGTTCTTCTGCCGGCACCTTAGCGGCTGTCAAAATAGCCTCAATGTCCTTAAGCCATGCATCTGCTGAAATGGCATCTTCCGTGTCCTCGAAATAACGGGGGTTGTACTTGCAAAACCTGGCTGATGCTCCTGAATCTGGCCTTGCCCCTCTTTCCAAAGCCGTCTGCAATCCTTGGTTGAGCAACATATTCTGCTCTTACAACTGAGTGTGCATGCGCTGCTGGGCTAACATCTGATGTTGCTGAGTAGCCATCATCCCTCTCATGATCTCCAGAAGGGCTGGTGTGTCCACTTCCACTGGGGTAGGTGGAACTATTGGTGGTGTTGGAACCTCCGGATACTGCGGTCCAATTGCTGGTTCCACTATCACCTCTTCTTGAATAGCCTCTTGAGGTTGTACTGGCTCTTGTTGCTGACCAACCTGGTCAGGTTGCCCATGTTGCCCTTGTTGTTGTTGCCCAATCCTAACAGATGCGGACGAGGTGCCCCTAAGAAAAGGGACAAGAGAATAATCAAACGGTCGGACAGGGAAGATCAATGAAGTCAAAGGATACCGGAATGTCAAGCTAGAATCGAGAATACGAATCAGGAGATTAAGGGAAAACATGTGTGATTGAGACATCCTATAAATTAAAACACCCCACAAGTCTGAAATTAGACCTGCATGGGCCACCACTAAAACCTTGTCACGCCCCAGAACCAGAATACTGGAGAGCGGGGGAATGACTCAGCCAGCTACGTATTACGGGTAGATGAATACCGTATAATACGATCAATGCTGTCTAACCAGACGAGGGGGGTGCATACTACATAAAGGTCTCACTATGGTCACTTCACATCTATTGTCTCAATCATTCGAACAAGAAACAGTAATAGAGAACATATAAGATAAAGCAGTAAGGCGTCCCAAACGCTCTGTCAAAATGTTCTTGATATCTGGCTTTACAAAACATAGCCAGATCTGATGTAGCAAAAATATACACAATTGTTATCAGCTGCAGTCTGACTTTAGTTACAATTATGTAAAAGTAAGTACAAGACGATCCGACTAACATGTCGGTGCCAAACGGCAAAGTATAAGGTAAATAACAAAATGAGCGGGGAAGTAAGAAACCCACTCGAGTCCTCCTGCGATCATCCCTCTAGTATTGACCATCTTGGAGGTAGAAGTAAGTTGAGTCCTCGGAAACCGGCTCTAAATCTGGCCATGCAAAACCAGAGAGGTTAGACCTCTAATAGCAAGTACCGCAAGGAAGCACGATATGAGGCATTAAACCAGTAAATAAGAGAATATAATAATAGATCTCTGCTTGCTACTAGGATTCACATAATGTCACGACACTTCGAACCAACCTCCCAACCAAACAAGGACAGAAGTTGGCCCGTTATGTCTCGACACTCTGATCATCTTAGTTAGTTAACAGAGTAGGTACAGTACACAAACAAATCAGTTTAACCGGCCATGTAACTACTACGGCTTACTACTGTGAGTCCCAAGTTATCTTGGAATTATGCAATAAGGATTTCTCAGTTCTTACTATGGACAAGCAAGGCTAGTCTATCCAATCAATCAATTGCGCCAATCATGAATTAGACGAGTCCCAGCGGGACGCCCGTCATCATTATACAATATACAATAATATAAGCAGATACCGCTCCCTGCCCGTGTGGCAGATTTGCAGTATCTGTGGGAACCAGCCGGCCTGTTGGGCACTAATAGTCCCAAAGAGGGCTGCCATGTAAGAACTCGGGAATCCATTCTCTCCATGCAATCATTATTTTTATTTAACTTAATAGTCTCTACGTTGAGTGAAATCCCATGCCGTGGATCATGGTCATTCGGAATGAGTACTTTCGTACAGGGTACGATATGCACAACTCTACAACGATGCCCGTACGGTTAGGTTGTAGGTCTTACATAGCGTAATGCAACAATCCAAACTAACCACGGAACAATCATGCCTTGACCATAAAATACACATGCTTCTTTTATAGTAAAATAAATAAATAAATAAATTGAAGCCTGCATGTGTGCCTGTATGTCAATATTCGGGATCGGCCAATCGATTATAGTAGTTCATACTTAATATGAACGTGTCTCATTCATTCATTTCAATAAGACGACTAGCCAGTCTCTTAGTTCCATCTAGGAACGCATGATCAATAATTAATCAAGATAACAATCAATGTTAATTAATGCCAAATTTGGAAATTAAACATTGGAAAATAAATAATGTTTGGGAAATAAAGAATCTCATGCGCTGTGGGAAAGGTTGGGAAATAAATAATATCATGCGCCTGAGGGAAATGATTGGAAAATAATTAAACTCATGCGCTGTGGGAAAGGTTGGGAAATAAATAATATCATGCGCCCGAGGGAAATGATTGGGAAATAATTAAACTCATGCGCTGTGGGAATGCGGCTGTGAGAAATAAATATTATGCGCTGTGGAATAAGATTGAGAAATAAATAATCCATGCGCCTGAGGAATGAGATTGGGAAATAAATATCATGCGCTGTGAAATAAGATTGGGAAATAAATAATCCATGCGCCTGAGGAATGAGATTGGGAAACAAATAATGCGGCTGTGGAAAATAAATATCATGCGCTGTGAAGTAAGATTGGGAAATAAATAATCCATACGCCTGAGGAAGGTGGCTGTGAGAAATAAATATCATGCGCTGTAGAATAAGATTGAGAAATAAATAATCCATGCGCCTGAGGAATGAGATTGGGAAATAAATATCATGCGCTGTGAAATAAGATTGGAAAATAAATAATCCATGCGCCTGAGGAATAATTGGGAAATAAATAACTCATGCGCCTTGGCTGTGGGAAGTGATTGGGAAATAAATAATCCATGCGCCTTGGCTGTGGGAAGTGATTGGGAAATAAATAAATCATGCGCCTTGGCTGTGGGAAGTGATGATTTGATGCGCTGCGGGAATAAAGATTCTATGCGCTTGAGAAATGAAGATTGCTGCGGGAAATAAATCTTATGCGCTTGAGGAATGAAGATTTGATGCGCTGTGGGAATAAAGATTCCATGCGCTGAGGAATGAAGATTGATGCGGCTGTGACTGTTCTTCTTCTCCAAATTTTCTGAGAACAGAACCATGGGAACCATGGAGGCCATTGCTTCCAAGCTCCATAAATCCTTCATCCCAAGCCCAAATATGGACTTCCAAAGGTCAAAATTGGGTAGGACGAAATTCTCTACAACATGGAACCATCGAAACTTGAAGATAACAAAGTTTACTAGATCAAAACCTAAGAAATCTGAAAATGTATCAAACTTAGATCTACAACAAATAAGCCATGGAAATTGAAAATGCTAAGTACTAAAGAGACTTAGAATCAAATGAGGAAGATGATGGAACAATAATAATGGGGATCCATCATCAAGCAAGTTGGCACTTGCCTATCTCTTCTAGGTTGGTGGGAGAGTTATGAGGAAGAAGAAGTGAAATGGAAAGAAGTAATGAAGAGAGAGAAATGATTTTGGGCTTTAAATGAAGGGGTGGTGGTAGGTGGAAGTATTGGGCCGGGTCCAATGGGTTCATCCAAGGCCAACCCGCAAGCAAAACAAAGAGGTAAAAGCAGAAAATAAATACAGGAATAAAAGCAGAAAATAAAGTGCAAAAATAAAATTGCAGGAAATAAATAGAAATTAAATACAGAACAATACATGATAAATATTAAATGAATAAATTCCAGCAGTATATGTATTTAGAATACGTATTCTGGAAACGGGAAGTGACAAGAGTGGTGCTCTGCGGCTATAAATAGAGCGTGCTAGTTTGTTAGGCCGTTAGGATATTCGAAAGGAAAATGGCAGGAAATTAATTTGCAGTAATGGAGAATTTCTCTCTGCAATAGAAGGAAAAGTGAAGAGAGGTTGATTCAAATATCAGGCCACATACTGGCTAGCAGTGGATAGGTCTACATTCTAAGCCGATCAAAGTTGGGCTTTAAAAATCCAATTCTCTTTAACAAAATTTCTAGTGAAGAAAATATATATGTTAAATATTCTAAAAAAAAATCTAAAATATATATCCAAAATTGCTTAATCAAAATTATTATTTTAGAAAACTTTTCTTTTAAAAAAAATCTCAATAATCGGGAAGGCGGAATTGCAGAACCTGTTGCTTGCCTTTATCAGCTATTGTTGGTTTAGAAAGACCCGAGCCAGCTGGTGGAGCTAATGTTGTAGGGGCATCAGAAGCTGGAGGAGATGATGCCGAAGGAACATTGGTTGCGGAAGGAGGAGTGACTACATTCTCCTTCCCTTATAGGTAATCTCTAAGGTAGAGTCTTCCAGATCTGGTACCAGCTATGGCTTCTTCTTTTGGAACGGGTGAGAAAGAAACCATGTTGTAGTCTTTCACTCGTGTCTTACTTCTAGAAGATTTCTTCTTTTAGGGAGATGAATGATCTGTCCAAAATCCTAGGCCGACAAGGGACTGGTTGTCTTGAAGACGTAGAAAAAGAGGTACTGGAGACCATTTTCTGTCATTCAAGCCAGGAGCTTTCTGTAGTTCATATCCCATCTTCATCATTAGTTTGCGAGACTGCTGACTATACCGATGGAACTCTGGTTGGTACCTGTTATCTGGCTTCGGTGACACAGTCGTCGAAGAAAGAATCGAAGTTGTCGCTAGAATGAATGTGGTGTTTAGCGGAAGAACACGACCATCTACTAACGTAGATTCACTTGAAGTCATATGGCATGACATATACTTGGTTGTCTTCTTTTACTTGGCAGAAGAAGTAGATGTCTTTGGTTGAAAATCGGCTACCAAATCGGGGTGAATCAACATGATTTTGCCTTTGTCAGATGATAAAGGAACCAAGCCATTACTTCTTGCTGGCGGGAGGTTGACGATCTCCAAGGTAGCCTTCGGGATAGGAACAACACCATCCTGTACCAGCTGAGCGGAGAAGTCACCGAACTATAGAGAGACGACATTGGCAGTCACCATTTTTTTGTCTTGCTGAAGAGTGATTGCCTTTTGCATTAATCAGCTCTTAAATCTTTCCTTTGAGTACGTAGCATGCCCAGTTGGATGTCCCAGGAACCTGTGATACATATAATATTTAGGATTGTCAGTTTTACCTACTTCATCCATCCGTTTAGCTTCGGGTAGTTGAAGTTTGTTTCTTTTGATCAGATAATCGAATATGCTCAAGATATCATCTTTATCAAAGGAATACTTCCTCTTTAGGACGTGGTACTCTCTGCGAAGATGTCGTTGTAACAGGTGCCGATTGACTCACGTTGATGGCCAAGGCTTCTTTACCTTTACCATTGTTTTAACGACCACTATTGTCGGTAGCAGGATGTTCATCTTTATCGAGATTAGGCATCGGGATACCTAGTTGCTTGAACTTATTAGCACTGTCTTCGGCTGCCCTGGCACTTACTATGAAGGAACCCCGATCTTGGAAATTTGTGGGTCCCGTCGATATGCTGACTATAGGTAACAAGTTTGATTTACATGTATGTATAGTCAATGCATCAGGAGTACCCAAAGGCATTTTGAGTGCTTCTCTACGGAAGAGCTTTATGAAATGTTCAACAGTTTCATTAGGCCTTTGTTTGATTTTAGTAAGGGCTAACATGGTCATGTCGTTTGTTCCTTCGTAGAATCATTCCAGAAACATCTGCTTTAATGCTGCAAAGGATGTTATACAGCCATCTGACAAGCTACGATACCAGTCATAGGCAACACCTGCTAAACATCTGACAAATACTCTAGTGAGTAGAGCATCGTTCTGTTAAAGATGGTTACTCATCATTTCGAAGTGGTTGATATACTAACTTAGAGATGTGCTACCGTCAAACAACATTATGGTCGGCGACTTATATTTAGGTGGGGAACGGAACTTCCTTCCACTCAGCAGGATAGGGTTGTTTGATCCTAGTTTATGCAAACCGTCCTTTTGCTTGAAAACTTCAAACTGATTCCGTAGAAGCTTGACTGCCTCCAAAGGGTCTTCCGATGTTGAAGGAGCGGTAGACTAGTTTGATTGATTGGGAGGCAAAACTGCGTGATAAGTACCACCCCCAGCACCGAAATGACTCGGGGTAACCTGAGCTGGCACAGTAGCATTGAGAGGGGATTGTACCCCCAGACCAATGTTGGTAGGTGCAGAGACTGCTATGTGTTCTTGGGTTAGAATTGGATTCACAACCGACGGAACAATATGTTGTGTCATAATCATTGTGTGCATACTCGTAACCATGTCAGCCATGGCTTTTAAGTTGGCCTCCAGAGCAGCAATTTGTTGTTCCTGACTGGCAGAACTAGAAGTGTCTTGCTCTTCATTGGTAACGTAGACAGTTACTTCTCTGGATATTGAAGATGAGCTGGTGGACAAGATAATTCGATCAGAATCTTCACTATCGGCATCGAAGTCTGGTAAGTTGCTACCCCCAATGTTAAAAGTGGAAAGATTCCTTTGACCGAGGAAACTTTGATTTCTTGATTGTGAGTTTTGGTAAACACCTTCGCCAGAGTCACGGAGTCGATCAAGGTATTATTGACTGGGGGTGCGGGATGAGTTACATCTTGGACATCTTCCACCCCTAGTACCACAGAAAGTCATGTTAATTGAGGCGAATAGCAATTCGTCTTCATCCACTATGATCAATTCAGGAGCCCGAGTGTAATTCAAGTAATAAAACAGACCGTTTAGCTGATTGACAGCAACACTTGATTACTATCTCGTGATGCTGATTATAGTGGTGTTCCTGATATGGAGTTATAATTGCATGAGATGGGCCTGCAGTCTTCTACTTTTGTACAAGAATTTTGCAGAGATCAGTTATATTGATAGGAGAGGAAGAAGAAGGCACGTGTTCCCTAATTATATTAGGAATATGGTTTTTATTCCTAAGATTTTGTGTCCCCTGAGTGTACAAGGAAGTACTGAGTTCATTGGCATAAGTGAAAGGATTCTTAATTTTAGATGCCTTCACTAAATGCCGACTCGTGGTTGTGGTAAACTATTTTAGACTTATCTGGCATGCCATATGACTTGATTGAAGGAATTCTGCCCTATGTTTGTTAAGATGTGCACGCATATCAGTGTCATACGCCACCTATTGGTCAATCTGAGATGCCATCAATCTTCTCTGCTTTGATCTTTATATGGGCAGGGTAGTGAGATTCTGATTTTGGTCTGATTGGCTGTCACAATCCGTACCCTGTTTAGGGGCACGAGCATGTGGGTACGTCCAGCCTACGCCGCAGTATCGGCGGTAAAATACTGTAAAGGTCATCTAGAATATATAAAATCTAAGACACAATAATATAACCTGTCTTCTCCGCACGGAGGAATATAACCACAACTCAATCACATAATTCTAAGGAAGATAAACACGATGATAAAGATAAAGATAAAGATAAAGATGAAATAAATAGTCTGAAACAACGCTGAGTCACAACCACAAGTTCGGAGACCAAGACATAAAACAATATTCCAAAATAATTACTACAAGTCTCAAAGTATCAAACTGGAATATAATCAAGACAAAATCTAGGTGAACTAGGTCACTACTGGCGGTGCGTCCTCTACGAGCACCTGGTCCATAGGCTGGTCCTGGTCGTAGGCTCCATCTATGCCAAATCCGTAGTAGGTCGGGCAATCTGTATCTAAATCCTCTGAAAAATAACGGGGGTTATCCTGTCAGGATATGAGTAAGTACAAACACCAACAACAGTTCCATATGAATTGACAAATACTATAAAAGATAATCATAATGAAATACAAGATAAAATGTCAAGACTGAAAGTAAAACAGTACAATTAAACTGGATATCATGTCATGTGTGAGATATAAGATAAAACTGGAGTATAAACAATGGAAAGTAATTTGAGGTATGATGTAAACATAAAATAAAGTGCCATGAGATATTAGAGCGTTATGTGATCGGCTTGGATCAAGATCAGGCTATTCCATTTGACCGGCTATGCACATGTAGTATAATAGTATAGGGATCAGGCTAGCCAAAATGGAAAGCTATGCACAAGTAGTATAAGGTCAGGCTACACCCTACGTGTGGTGAGGGTGGAGCTATGCACAAGTAATAAACAAGTAGGGGTATGATCACATAACCTCTAATAACTCCCCATCCCCGAGTAGTATAATGAATCCAGATATGACAGGTTATGACACGGGATTCAAAGAGCAGGGGGCCAGCCCACTCCCAAATCGGTGTCTATACAAGTACATGAAATAATATCGAATAATGTACTCATATACCAGGTAAACCGGGAATGACATCTCATGACGAGATTCACGTATACTAGTCCGTGTATCCTCGTGTCGAGAATCAAGTATAACACTATAATTGAATCGGATATAGTAGATATCAAAGCAATAAAAAATATCAGAAAATGTACTTGCCTGCTGTCCTGAGCTGAAGAAATCGAAACTACAACCCACTAAATGAGCCACAAACGGTCAACTTGCACAACTGTCTCCTAATGCTGAAACAGACATTACCAACGTTCTCAGAATGGTCAAATTAGCTAGAAACGCCTACACATAAGTCCAATTCTGAATACAGGAGCAAAATGGTAATTTTGGGTCAAAATGGTGTCCTCCGTTGGACCCACTTTATACCGAACTACATGTCTACAGGTCCGGTTTGACGAGACAAACCCAACCGTATGTCCAAAATTGGATTCCGGTGGGCCGTGCACAAATTCGTCCGTTGGATCGGGTCGTAGGCCCGCCAAAATAGCGTTCCGATCGACCGTCTCAGAATCGGGCCAAACTTGGCATACAAGACCAAAAATGATACGAACATGTTGGCGTAAGTTTCGTCTCGATATAACGAGCGTGCACAAAGTAATTGACAAATACGCAAAAGATCGATACGGTGAATTCTGACGAATACGCATCAAATTCGTCGCGCACACGCGACCAATTTGAATTCTGCCAAAGCCCACACGTCCACGAAGTCGATACGCACCTTTTGATGTTTTCGGTTCGCGACCACGTCGTCCGGATTGACGGAACGGATGGCGTATCGGGACAATTTTTCTAAAAATTCAGTTTTGAAAATCAGTTTTTTCTCTAACTTCACAAACCCATCACTTTCTGTACAGTTGTCACGACCCGCACCCATTGTGAGGGTATGAGTACGTAACAACGCCCAGCCTACGCCGCAGTGCCGGCGGTAGAACGCTGTTCTTGTTCACTATCTAATCAACAACTCGCGCAATTATATAATGTACTTGTCAAAATCTCAACTCCGAACGGAGGACAAGTATAGATATAATAGAATCTCAATCACAGTCTAAGCACGATATGATAACACATAAGCTTATAACTAAGACTAAATAATAACAACACAACCAAATACTAAATAACAATAATCTCAAACAATCTTAAAACAAAACATATCTCAACTTAATACAATTCAAGTTCTAAAACATGAAACTAAACCAAGTCAACTAACAAATCTCCCGATCACTCTGAGTGTCGAGACCAAAGGTAGCTAAAACATCTCCTGGTCCATAGTGAGTAGGGCAAGTGTCCTCAGGGCAATCATCTGTAAAATTTTCAACAGGTCCAGTCAGGACAGGAACGAGTACATCTGATCTAGAAAACCCAAGTAAATGACAGAGAACTATAAAGCAGTTATAGACAGTTGTATTGATGAATATGGCAGTTTATATTTAGGTGATGGTATAGAGAACAGTTGAGATACAAGAAAAGTATAGTAAATAAACAAGAAAAGAATCATGGCAATGAAGACTGTAAATAGAATCTAGCTGAACTAGAGTAACATGATATGAGTCCAGACAGTAAATGTAAACAAGCATAAAACCAAAGTAAGTCCAAATAATATGAATCTGATACCAGGTGATTCCAGTACAAGATGAGTACAGTATAAGATGATTCCAGTCAGTGATCAAAGATTCCAGGGTGAGTCCAGACTATACTCTAACAGTGTTTTTTAAAATACCGAGATCGACATGTAAACGACTGTAGGTAATACGGCACATCACACACCTAGCCGGGTGTGAGATAGCTATCATTCCAGTAGATTCCAGTTGAAAGATTCCAGATTTGGGGTATGTCTACATGTCTTACACAAGTATTTCCCCTCCCAGCAAGTACAAATGAATCCAGAATACGACACGAGAATCGAGATAAGTCTAGCCAAACATGATGATACCAGCAAGTGATACCAGGAAGTGATTCCAGTAGGTGATTCCAGTAATAGAAGCCAGACATGATGATACCAGTAATAGAGGCCAGACAATGTGGTATGTGTGTCGCATACATGAATCCAGAATATCCATACGTGTTGTAACAGAGAATCACATACAGCTAACTAGAACTGAAGTACAGTAATTGACAAGTAAATGAGAGAACTATCAGAGAATGTACTCGTCTGATACTCTAAAAAGAGTAGTATAGTATCAGATGTCTGCACCGGAGTCACAATATCCTAAATAGAGCAGTACATGTTATAATATGTTTAAAAATAAGATAAATGAAGTTTATAATACAATCTACATAATTTTAGGTCAGTCAAAGTCAACTTTGGGTCAACTCTGGGTCAAACCAAGTCAACATCTAGTCAAACTAGGTCAACAACAAGGCTATCTTGGTCAACTGGTCAAACTTAGGCTAGCAAGGGTCAATTGGTCCCATTTAGGCTTAAGGTTGACTTTTGGTCAACTCTAATCAATGATCAACTAGACTATTTGGGTCAAAATCTCTATATCAAACCAAACTCACCACTCAACTCAAAATCCTAAGTTTATACATATAGTTATCTAATGAGTCTCTAAATATATTAACCCTATATGTATATATATAACATACATATATATATCCCTTCCTAAACCCTACATTCTACCCCTTCAAGATATACAACTATACATTATCATATATAATCCCAACCCTTAATTCTAATACCAAACCCAAGTCCATACTTCCACTTCACATACACACCTCTATGTATTATATTTACACACACAAAACATGGTCACAAAGGGGGCTGCCTAGTGCAGCCCGTACAGCTGTTGTTGCTAAAACTGCATACATCAAGCCAAGCCAACCAAGCTTAAAGCAACCCAAGGTAAGCAAGTAGCCACTGATGCTAGCAGCTGCATATGCATTGCCAAAAGCCTACTGGACTGCCTAAGCCTACAACACTACTGCTGCCTCACTATTAACTAACTAGACTTCACTGAGAAGACATTTAACCATCCCTCTAATCCTCTTAAACCTGAACCCCAAACCTTGACTGATACACATAGACATAATACTGATACCTACAGGCTCTACCTGGCCTTACTTATGCCAGCTGCCACCTGCCTAAGCATATAGGGGACGCCACATCAATCTTTGAACTAACCCCCAGATTTCTCCTAACATGCTTAATACCTGCTACACACTTCCCCTCTTCAATAGCAGTATACATACATAACTATATATAGGACATAATTCATGAACTAGGTTTATACCTATATACAGGACCTCCCATTACTAGCCCTTACTCCCATTCAGTGAGCCAATGCTCTCTTTCCTCTCAATCTCTGTGACACTAAGAACCCCCATTAGCATGCTAACTAGGACACCCTCTTACCTCACATTCTTATTTACACACAGACAAACCTCTCCCTCTAACTTGCATATGACTGAACTATAGGGCTGGTGTATGTATCATCACATGACTGATACATATCTGATAATAGGACTAATAAAAAGGAATGGAAAAAAATGAGATACAAACCAATTAATGCCAACAAGCTATTCAAGAATAACATACTGAAATCAAGGACCAGAGCTCTAGATACATGTTAGGATGGTACATGGACATACCATTGATCAAGGGACAAATCATATAGGAATTACAGGCAACCTTTAATGCCAGGGACAGGACAATAGGAAAGTATGGTCTGATACAAAACATATAGATGACTGAACAAAACATAACCTTGAAGAGAATGGTCTGTACAATGAATACAAGGAGACTGAACCTGTCACGACCCGCACCCTAGAGTAAGGGCACGTGACGTGGGTACGTCCAGCCTACGCCGCAGTGTCGGCGGTAGAACGTTGTCCTAGGTCATAACATCTAACAGTTGAAGGTAATAACAGTTATACTCCCCGAATGGGGGTGACATAACAGAAATATAACTCAACCACAGCTAAGGTAGAACATGAAAGATAGAATGATAATGAAAGATAATATATCCAGAACAGATGAAATACAGAGATACAATCCAGAATTCTAAGTGTCTAAAAATAATACATATCTCAGAATATCTCAAAATCTAATACAGTGATCCAGAAAGTAAGACAATCCTAAGCTAATGGAGTGTCGTCTACTGCTAATGGATCCTGCTGCTGGTCCAAGTCCAGGCACTCATCTAGTGTGGCACCGTAGTAAGTAGGGCAGAACGCCTCAGCCTCGTCCTCTGCAATATTTTAACAGGTCCAGTCAGGACGGGAACGAGCACATATCTCTCAAACAATTCATAGCAGGTTAGGAGTATAAATCATGCAATAGAGTAAAATACAGGAAGTGCTGAATGGAAGTACAGGTAAAACATGAGATATTTTATAACTGAAAGTAAATACATGATAGTAAAGACTGTAAGTGACTACGTGATTTAGAGTACAATATGGTTATGTAAACGGCTTAGGGGCACATGAATACAAATAAGGAGGCACATAAATACAGCTACTGGGGATAGTGTTCACATAACCAATTCTACTCAGCCCGCCCCAATCAATACACAAGGATCCATTCAAGTTACGTTATAAGCACATGAATACAACTAAGATACGTGAACTCATGTAATGAGTAGTACATGAGGCACATGATAAGCTCATAAAAGCACATGAGAACATGTAATAGCATGAACTAGTACGAGTACAAGGAGTACCTGATGCACATGATAAATTACATAAACATAAATACCTGATGCACCCGTAGAGGGATAACATCTCAGGAAAAGATCCATATAGTACTAATCCGTGAAGATACGTGTCAGCATCATGTAGAGTAATCTAGAGCAAGAATATAGTCCAGACAGGTATGAAAAGATCAGAGAATGTACTCGCCTGCTAACTGAATGTCCGAGATGAAAGTACTGTCCGAGGAGTGGTGTCTGGCTCCTATTTAGAATAGTACAAGTCACAACAAGTCCAGAATAGTAATAAAATGCACTACAATGTGTTCTACATGAATCTAGGTCAATTTAGACCAAAGTCAACTCTTGGTCAACTCTGGTCAACCCTAGAAGTCAAACTAGGTCAACCAAGTCAAACCTAAGTCAACTAGTCTAATCTAGGTCTAACAAGCTATTCTAGCTCTAAAAGCCTAAACAGTCTATCTAGATTCCAACTAGGCATACCATGCCTAACCATACCATAATCACATAACCACATGACATTGACTATATCTAATAATACACAAAATACTATATTAATATAATCTATTAAGAATACATATAACCTATAGCCACTATACAATTTCACCCATACCCTATATCATAATATATAATACACTATATCATATATACACTAACACACATTCATATATATAACTAATATATATCAGTACAACACTATGTAATATAGAAACTTATATATATATATCACAATGCATATTTATTATATACATACATAAGAAAGAAGAGAGGGGACACATGAATACAAGTGTGTGTGTGTGGTAGGCATATACATGTGAGTGTAGAGTGTCAAGAGGGCAATAGAGTGTGTAGACATAGAGGACAGTGAGTACAAATAGTGTGCTAATGTGTGTGAGCTAATAGTGCATTGTGTGGGTAATGTTCAATGTGAAAACTGGAAAGGTAAACAGGGAATGCAACCTGGAAAACAGTGAGCAATTCCATATCTCAGATAATGGAAAACTGGGAACATAATCTCAGGTTTTAGAAGAACACAACATTGCAATCAATGTAAAGGTAAATTCAGGTATAGAAATTGGTTTTCAGTTAACAGGAAAACATCCCAGGTTTTTAAAGGAAGAACAATATTGAAATAGAATGAAAGAAATCAGGAAAACAGTTCATGCAGTGCAAGGAAAGGGAAATCAGTTCAATAATGAACCTCAGTTCAACATTTCAGATTAAGGAATCAGTTTACAAATCAATCAAGATGGTTTAAAACTATTCTCAGTTTTAATACAAATCTCAGTTAATATCAGAAATGAGTCAGTGAAAGGAAATGGAAATTCAATTCCAGTTCAACAGCAAGGGAGTCAATTTAAGAAATGAACCATTCTCAGTTTTAAGAGATTACTATTCAGTCTAAGAATACAGAACCTATTCCTCAGGTTCAAATCCGACATTCAAAATACCAGATTTACATAGTAATCAATTCATCTCAGTTTAGCTCATAAAATACAAAGGAAATCGATCCAGGCTATTCTAACAGTTAAAGGACAGTTTTGAAAAACAAACCAATACCAATATCCCATATAAATTTCCAGTTAGCAAATGAAATCTCAGGTTCATAACTGGGAACACAATCCCAGTTCAACAATTCGAAAATGAATCCACATACTAATATCCCCTTTCCAATCCAAAAGCCTATATTTGAATTTAAAAACTTAGCTAACATGTATTATAATATGTGGGGATCAAAATCAGTTGAAAACATAAATAAAACAGGGAATTAGAATTAGGAAAACAAATGGAAAACCATGTATCAGTACAGTGTATCAAAAATATCATTCCAACCCTCAATCGAACCACAATTCTAGACAAAACCTAAACTAATATGGAAACTGAATCTAACACATAATATACATTATATTTAGGATCTATTTAGTAAGTTAAAACATAATTTACAAGCATTAAAATCAATTAAAACACAGAACCTAAACTCTAAACACTGGTATACACAGTGCACGACACGTGTACAGGCCAATGCGTGTCCGATACGACACGAGAGTTCGTGTCAGCCTGGGGTTCTCGTGTCAGTCATGAGAACGACACACGTGTCCAATTTTGTGGGCTCTAACATTGTGTGCACTGAGAAAACGCACACGAGCAGCAGGGGAAAATCCTGCCAGCGTGCGCACGCGCGCGACCGCGTTTCCACGCGCCCGTGTCGACTCAACCGGACACGAAATCATGCTCAGTACCCAAGGAATGCATAAGCGAGGTGAATATCGATTTTCCTATTCAAACACAATCCACAAAATCAAACGAAATGCCCTTTGAGGCATTTCGTCGAACACGTTCCTATACATGTTGATACGTGTCCGATACGGACACGAAATGGGTTCAAAATCTACGGTTAGCCTATCCTACTGTTAGGCTAGGGTTAGGGCAACCTAGAAATGAAATTAAATAGAATTTACATGGGTTAGAATAGATTATACCTATTGATGAGCAAAGGGTTAAAATCTCCAAATGGAAAGAGTTCCTCAAGCAACCAAACTCCCTCAAATTGTCCCTACTCTGAAATATTCTTACACAAACAGAAAGGACAGGAGAATTAGGTCCTAATGAAATTTATTTGGAGGAAAATGGAATTGAAATGGATTTTCTATGATTTTACAAAGATGGAGACTCACCTCTTCCAAAACTTGCACAAATCCCAATGGAGGCTAGCCCTAAAATTTAGGTGCATATAAATAGGGAGGGGGAGACCATAGTGGCCGGCCAAGTGGCTGAAATGGCTAGGGTTTGGGTTTGGTTCATGGTATGGGCCTATGGGCTATTAAGCTTAAGTCACAAGTCATGACTTGTGAAATCACAAGCTATTCCTTAAACCATTCAAATCCTATTTTTCCAAAATAAATTCTAATGGGTTAATTAACACTAACTTAAGTCAACCTAGGTTTCTATATCCTAATCTCATAGTCATGACCTGGGTTGGCCACTAGGTTAGTCTCCAAAGTCAACATAAGTCAAGGTCCACTAAAACACCAAAATCAATTATACTAAAATCACTTAAAAATCACATTAATTATAAATAATAATAATAATTCCAAATTAAAATCCAAAATTTTGAAAATGACCAAAATACCCTCAAGCTAGAAAAGTGGTAGTGATAAATCTACCCCCCTTAAAATAATTTCGTCCTCGAAATTTAAAGGCGAAACTAACTGCTAAGAAGGATAGAAAAGTATACCTCAAGGTCCAAAAAGATAAGTGTACCGCTCGCGCATATCATCCTCCCGCTCCCAGGTCGATTCTCGTGGAGAATGATGCCTCCATGCGACGCGTACCAAGGGTATCACCTGGTTCCTCAATACCTTCTCTCAGCGATCCAGAATCTCCACAGGCTGCTCTGGATAACTGAGAGTAGGTCCAACCTCAATCTCCGAATGATCGAGCACATGGCTGGGGTCAGCCACGTACCGTCTCAACTGTGATACGTGGAATACGTTGTGAACTCCCACTAGCGCAGGTGGCAAGTCTAGCCTGTATGCCACGTCACCGACTCTCCCGCTGATAACGAAAGGGCCGATAAAGCGCGGGCTAAGCTTCCTACCTCCACCAAAACGTATCGTACCACGAGTCGGAGATATCTGCAGAAAAACCATATCTCCAACCTAATCACAAGTAAGGTCTCAAGTTACTAAAAATCAAACACGATCAATCAATAAAACAAAACAAAATACAACCTAATTCTAATCCTATCTCTAAATCTGTACCTCAAACTCCAACAGCCTCCGGTGGCTATCGGCCCAGTGTCGATGTCTGTCCTGCACCACGCGAAGTCTGTCCCTGATGAGCTTCACCTTCTCGGCTGCGTCAACAACCATCTCTGGTCCCAGTAAAGCTCGCTCTCCAACATCATCCCAAGACAAGGGTGTACGACACCTACGCCCGTACAGAGCCTCAAACGGTGACATCTCAATGCTGGCCTGATAACTATTGTTATAAGCAAACTCCACCAAATGTAGATGATCCTCCCAGGAACCTCCAAAATCTAGGACGCACGTCCGCAGCATATCCTCAAGGGTCTGAATAGTTCTCTCTGACTGTCCGTCCGTCTGGGGGTGGTATGCTGTACTAAACTTGAGCTGATTGCCCAAACTAGTCTGTAGACTCCTCCAGAAATAGGAAGTAAAGCGACTATCCCGATCTAAGACTATGCTGACGGAAACTCCGTGAATCCTGACTATCTGCCTCATATACAACTCCGTGAGCCTCTCTGTAGACGTACCCACCTTGAATGGCAAGAAGTGGGCCGATTTGGTCAACCTGTCAACGATGACCCAAATCGCATCTTTTCCTCCTGGTGTACGCGGCAACCCCGATACAAAATCTATGGTAATATGTTCCCACTTCCACTCTGGAATGGACAACGGCTGCAATAATCCTCCGGGCCTCTGCCTCTCTGCCTTGATCTGCTGACAGACCAAGCATCTAGCTACGAAGTAGGACACCTCCCGCTTCATCCCGTACCACCAGACATGCTCTCGCAGGTCCCTGTACATCTTGTTGGCACCAGGATGTATAGAGTACTGCGATCTGTGAGCCTCCTGCATGATCTGCTCTCTGAGCTCCCCGCTGGGCACACATAACCGGGAACCGTGCCTCAGGGCACCATCCTCTGCAAGTGAAAACTCGCCATCCTCTAATCCTGCACTGATCTGCTCTCGGATACACTGCAGAGCCACATCCTCGAACTGTGTCGCCTTGATCCTGTCCATCAAGTCCGACTGTATCTGAAGGCCCCATAACTGTATCTGCACTCCAGGCACAATCACCTCTATCCCAAGGCTCTCCAAATCTGCAAGCAGGTGCCGATCCATAGTCAAACACATAGCTGTCGGATACCTACTAAAGGTATCGACAACCACGTTGGCCTTCCCCGGGTGATACTGAAGTGCGATGTCAAAGTCCTTCATCAACTCAAGCCACCTGTGCTGCCTTATGTTGAGCTCTTTCTGTATAAACACATACTTCAACCTCTTGTGATCTGTGAAAATCTTCACCCTCTCGCCAAATAGATAGTGCTTCCACAACTTCAAAGCAAAAATCACCGCCGCCAGCTCCAGGTCGTGGGTAGGGTAGTTCTTCTCATGGGGACGTAATTGTCTGGAAGCATAGGCAATCACCTTCCCATGCTGCTGCAAGACACAACCCAGCCCCTTCCCTGAAGCATCACTATAAATAGTGAATCCACCTGATCCTGAAGGCAATGTCAGAATCGGAGCTGTCGTAAGCCGCTTCTTCAACTCATCAAAAGCTGCCTGACACTCCTCTGACCAAACAAACTCAGTATCCTTCCGGGTCAACCGTGTCAACGGCTCTGCAACCCGGGAGAAATCCTGCACAAATCTCCTATAGTATCCTGCCAGCCCCAGGAAACTTCTGATCTCTGCCACTGAAGTCGGCGCTGTCCAAGCCTCAACTGCTACAATCTTCTTGGGGTCAACTGAGATACCATGTCCAGTCACCACATGCCCCAAGAAGTCCACCCGGTCCAAGAAAAACTCACACTTGGAGAGTTTCCCATAAAGCTGCTCCCTCCTGAGAGTCTCTAGCACTATCCGCAGATGCTCCTTGTGCTCCTCCTCTGTCTTGGAATATACCAAGATATCATCAATGAACACAACCACGAACTTGTCTAAGTACTGGTGGAACACCTTGTTCATTATATTCATAAACACTGCTGGTGCATTGGTTAGCCCAAACGGCATAACCAAAAACTCAAACTGCCCGTACCGCGTCCTGAAAGCGGTCTTGGGGATATCTTCCCTCTTCACTTTCACCTGGTGATAACCTGACCTAAAATCAATCTTGGAGAACACCCGAGCTCCGCTCAACTGATCAAACAGATCATCGATCCGCGGCAGTGGGTATCTGTTCTTGATCGTCAGGTTGTTAAGTGCCCTGTAGTCGATACACATCCATACCGACCCATCCTTCTTAGGTACGAAAAGTACCGGTGCACCCCAAGGTGAAGAACTAGATCGGATGAAGCCCTTGTCCTGCAGCTCATCCACCTGCTTCTTCAGCTCCACCAACTCGCTGTTGTTCACTCGATAGACATGCTGGGAGATCGGTTCCGTACCGGGAACCAAGTCTATCGAGAACTCTACATCTCTGTCCGGTGGAAGCCCTGGCAACTCCTCTGGAAATACGTCCGTAAACTCTGCGATCAAGGGATGCGGAGCCACCTGCTCCTCGACTGATGCTCCACAGAAGACTCCGCCGTCCTGCTCTGCCTGCCACCGGGTGTACTCAAACTCTGGCTCTTCTGGTGCCCCGAACAAAACTCTACCCCCACGGCAATCAATGCGAGCGTGGTGTCTACTCAGCCAGTCCATACCTAATACAATGTCGTAGTTCGGTAATGGCATGACTAGTAGACTCACCCCCAACTCTCGGCCTCCTAATAAGATGCTCCGCCCTCCGCAAACATCACTCACGAGGATGACCCCATCCCCGGTCGTGAATATCTTGCAGGTCCTAGGCAAGGGTTCAGAAAACAAACTATGTCTAATAGCATACGATACTGACACAAAGCTGTGGGAAGCCCCGAAATCAAAGAGTGCAAATGCTGGAAGGGAATCTAGGAGAACCGAACCTGCTATCAGCTCTCCGATGGCCTCAGCATCCTCAGCTGCCATGGCAAAAGCTCGTCCCTGCTGTCCACCTCGTACCTGCTGCTGGTGCTGCTGGAACCTCTGCTGCTGGGTCTGCAGGGCTGGTCCCCTTTGCTGGCCTGCTGGAGCCTTGGCTCCACCTCCCTGCTGTCCTCGCCCAAAAGCCCCAGGGCAATCTCTCAACTGGTGATCTCCCGCACCACAAAGTAGGCACTTGCCTAGCTTCTTCCTGTACTCATGGATCATATGCCCCGGCTTCTTGCAGAAGGCACAAATGACTACCTGACGAGGTGCCTGCTGCCCTCTCTGCTGCTGGTGCTGCTGCTGAAAGGGTGCACGACCCTACTGCTGAAACTGCTGAGCTGGCCTCTGCTGCTGCTGCTAAAAGTGAGGCCTCTTGGCCTGCCCCTGACTGCTGCTGCCACCCTGGAAGTCACGACCCCTCTTCTGCTTCAGCCCTAGGTCATCTTCCGCCGCCATAGCCCTAGAAAATATCTCAGCATAAGTGGCGTTCCGGTCGCTCTTAGTCAGCGACCGAACCTCTCTAATCAAACCCCGGCGAAACTTCCTCGCCTTCGTCTTCTCAGAAAAATCATCAATGAACCGGGCCAATCTGCAGAACTCCCCGGCATACTCAGCTACCGTCTGGTTCCCCTGAACCAGAGCCTCGAACTGTGCCTCGATACCTCCCAAGGCCACATCAGGAAAGAACTGCTCTTTAAACATTTCCTTGAACTGGGCCCAAGTCTGGCCCTCAACTCCTACCCTGGGATCTGCCTTATACCACGCACGGGCTAAGTCCTGCATCTGACAGCCCGCCGCCACGATCTGGAGTCGATCTGGTATCTCCGCCAGTCGGAAGATCTCCTCAATATGCTCTATCCAGTCGTCTGTAACATGGATGCCCTCTGTGCCGAAGAACTTTCGAGGGTGCATCTTCTGGAAGTCCTGAATATCCTTCTCCCTCCGACGGGGCTGCTGCTAGGCCCCCTGAGCTGTAATCATCTC
This sequence comes from Iris pallida, assembly GCA_029216955.1. Taxonomy (NCBI): domain Eukaryota; kingdom Viridiplantae; phylum Streptophyta; class Magnoliopsida; order Asparagales; family Iridaceae; genus Iris; species Iris pallida. The sequence goes on along the minus strand of JANAVB010003400.1, from coordinate 66,050,751 downwards.
GACTGTAGTATGAACCAGCTGGTGTGCCTCATCGATCCCCTGCCTGAAATCTGCAGTCTGCCTCGTCTGCTGCTGCTGGTGGGACTCAAGAATCCTCTCCACGAAGGAGAAGAGATGTGCAGCATCTACCATCCCCGTCGGCGGAGGCTACTGCGGTGGAAGGATCTCAGGAATCACAACTGGCCTCCTGACTGTTGGAGGTGCTCCTCCAAAAGTGGTAGAAACACCGACTCCTGAGGGCTGCACTGGCCCTGTGGCATTGGGAGCTGGCTGCTGGAAACGAGAGGTGGCAGACCCCTCTCCAGCCTCTCCCGTCAAAGGGCGATGCGATCTCGTCTCAACCATCCTGGAGACACAGATCAAACAAGAAACAATTACTGAGAATGAGTCGAAAAATCAAAGGAGGACAGTTTAAAATTCTAAGGAAGACAATAAGCAGCAAAATAGATATACGAAATCTGATAAAGAATTTTTCTAGTGTGATTGAGTACCTTAAAAAATATACTAATTCCTACTGCAGGCTGCAGTGATATTCTAGTTCGTCGAATACCACTACATTTCCAACCTAGACCTGCATGGGCCACCACTAAAAACGTGTCACGACCCGCACCCTAGAGTAAGGGCACGTGACGTGGGTACGTCCAGCCTACGCTGCAGTATCGGCGGTAGAACGCTGTCCTAGGTCACAACATCTAACAGTTGAAGGTAATAACAGTTATACTCCCCGAATGGGGGTGACATAACAGAAATATAACTCAACCACAGCTAAGGTAGAACAGGAAAGATAGAATGATAATGAAAGATAATATATCCAGAACAGATGAAACACAGAGATACAATTCAAAATTCTAAGTGTCTAAAAATAATACATATCTCAGAATATCTCAAAATCTAATACAGTGATCCAGAAAGTAAGACAATCCTAAGCTAATGGAGTGTCGTCTACTGTTAATGGATCCTGCTGCTGGTCCAAGTCCAGGCACTCATCAAGTGTGGCACCCTAGTAAGTAGGGCAGAACGCCTCAGCCTCGTCCTCTGTAATATTTCAATAGGTCCAGTCAGGACGGGAACGAGCACATATCTCTCAAACAGTTCATAGCAGGTTAGGAGTATAAATCATGCAATAGAGTAAAATACAGAAAGTGCTGAATGGAAGTACAGGTAAAACAGGAGATATTTTGTAACTGAAAGTAAATACATGATAGTAAAGACTGTAAGTGACTACGTGATTTAGAGTACAATATGGTTATGTAAACGGCTTAGGGGCACATGAATACAAATAAGGAGGCACATGAATACAGCTACTGGGGATAGTGTTCACATAACCAATTCTACTCACCCCGCCCCAATTAATACACAAGGATCCATTCAAGTTACGTTATAAGCACATGAATACAACTAAGATACGTGAACTCATGTAATGAGTAGTACATGAGGTACATGATAAGCACATGAAAGCACATGAAAGCACATGAGAATATGTAATAACATGAACTAGTACGAGTACAAGGAGTACCTGATGCACATGATAAAGTACATGAACATAAATACCCGATGCACCCGTAGAGGGATAACATCTCAGGAAAGGATCCATATAGTACTAATCCGTGAAGATACGTGTCAGCATCATGTAGAGTAATCTAGAGCAAAAATATAGTTCAGACAGGTATGAAAATATCAGAGAATGTACTCGCCTGCTAACTGAATGTCCGAGATGAAAGTACTGTCCGAGGAGTGGTGTCTGGCTCGTATTTAGAACAGTACAAGTCACAACAAGTCTAGAATAGTAATGAAATGCACTACAATGCGTTCTACATGAATCTAGGTCAATTTAGACCAAAGTCAACTCTTGGTCAACTCTGGTCAACCCTAGAAGTCAAACTAGGTCAACCAAGTCAAACCTAAGTCAACTAGTCTAATCTAGGTCTAACAAGCCATTCTAGGTCTAAAAGCCTAAACAGTCTATCTAGATTCCAACTAGGCATACCATGCCTAACCATACCATAATCACATAACCACATGACATTGACTATATCTAATAATACACAAAATACTATATTAATATAATCTATTAAGAATACATATAACCTATAGCCACTATACAATTTCATCCATACCCTATATCATAATATATAATACACTATATCATATATATACACTAACACACATTCATATATATAACTAATATATATCAGTACAACACTATGTAATATAGAAACTTATATATATCACAATGCATATTTATTATATACATACATAAGAAAGGAGAGAGGGGACACATGAATAAAAGTGTGTGTGTGTGGTAGGCATATACATGTGAGTGTAGAGTGTCAAGAGGGCAATAGAGTGTGTAGACATAGAGGACAGTGAGTACAAACAGTGTGCTAATGTGTGTGAGCTAACAGTACATTGTGTGGGTAATGTTCAATGTAAAAATTGGAAAGGTAAACAGGGAATGCAACCAGGAAAACAGTGAGCAATTCCATATCTCAGATAATGGGAAACTAGGAACATAATCTCAGGTTTTAGAAGAACACAACATTGCAATCAATGTAAAGGTAAATTCAGGTATAGAAATTGGTTTTCAGTTAACAGGAAAACATCCCAGGTTTTTAAAGGAAGAACAATATTGAAATAGAATGAAAGAAATCAGGAAAACATTTCATGCAGTGCAAGGAAAGGGAAATCAGTTCAATAATGAACCTCAGTTCAACATTTCAGATTAAGGAATCAGTTTACAAATCAATCAAGATGGTTTAAAACTATTCTCAGTTTTAATACAAATCTCAGTTAATATCAGAAATGAGTCAGTGAAAGGAAATGAAAATTCAATTCCAGTTCAACAGCCAGGGAGTCAATTTAAGAAATGAACCATTCTCAGTTTTAAGAGATTACTATTCAGTCTAAGAACACAGAACCTATTCCTCAGGTTCAAATCCCACATTCAAAATACCAGATTTACATAGTAATTAATTCATCTCAGTTTAGCTCATGAAATGCAAAGGAAATCGATCCAGGCTATTCTAACAGTTAAAGGACAGTTTTGAAAAACAAACCAATACCAATATCCCATATAAATTTCCAGTTAGCAAATGAAATCTCAGGTTCATAACTGGGAACACAATCCCAGTTCAACAATTCGAAAATGAATCCACATACTAATATCCCCTTCCCAATCCAAAAGCCTATATTTGAATTTAAAAACTTAGCTAACATGTATTATAATATGTGGGGATCAAAATCAGTTGAAAACATAAACAAAATAGGGAATTAGAATTAGGAAAACAAATGGAAAACCATGTATCAGTACAGTGTATCAGAAATGCCATTCCAACCCTCAATCGAACCACAATTCTAAACAAAACCTAAACTAATATGGAAACTGAATCTAACACATAATATACATTATATTTAGGATCTATTTAGTAAGTTAAAACATAATTTACAAGCATTAAAATCAATTAAAACACAGAACCTAAACTCTAAACACTGGTATACACAGTGCACGACACGTGCACAGGCCAATACGTGTCCGACACGACACGAGAGTTCGTGTTAGCCTGGGGTTCTCGTGTCAGTCATGAGAACGACACACGTGTCTAATTTCGTGGGCTCAAACATTGTGTGCACTGAGAAAACGCACACGAGCAGCAGGGGAAAATCCTGCCAGTGCGCGCACGCGCGCGACCGCGTGTCCACGCGCCCGTGTCGACTCAACCCGACACAAAATCGTGTTCAGTGCCCAAGGAAAGCATAAGCGAGGTAAATATCAATTTTCCTATTCAAACACAATCCACAAAATCAAACGAAATGCCCTTTGAGGTATTTCGTCGAACACGTTCCTATACACGTTGATACGTGTCCGATACGGACACGAAATGGGTTCAAAATCTAGGGTTAGACTATCCTACTGTTAGGTTAGGGTTAGGGCATCCTAGAAATGAAATTAAATAGAATTTACATGGGTTAGAATAGATTATACCTATTGATGAACAAAGGATTAAAATCCCCAAATGGAAAGAGTTCCTCAAGCCACCAAACTCTCTCAAATTGTCCCTACTCTGAAATATTCTTACACAAACAGAAAGAACAGGAGAATTAGGTCCTAATGCAATTTATTTGGAGGAAAATGGAGTTGAAATGGATTTTCTATGATTTTACAAAGATGGAGACTCACCTCTTCCAAAACTTGCACAAATCCCAATGGAGGCTAGCCCTAAAATTTAGGAGCATATAAATAGGGAGGTAGAGACCATAGTGGCCGGCCAAGTGGCTGAAATGGCTAGGGTTTGGGTTTGGTTCATGGTATGGGCCTATGGGCTATTAAGCCTAAGTCACAAGTCATGACTTGTGAAATCACAAGCCATTCCTTAAACCATTCAAATCCTATTTTCCCAAAATAAATTTTAATGGGTTAATTAACACTAACTTAAGTCAACCTAGGTTTCCATATCCTAATCTCATAGTCATGACCTGGGTTGGCCACTAGGTTAGTCTCCAAAGTCAACATAAGTCAAGGTCCACTAAAACACCAAAATCAATTATACTAAAATCACTTAAAAATCACATTAATTATAAATAATAATAATAATTCTAAATTAAAATCCAAAATTTTGAAAATGACCAAAATACCCTCAAGCTAGAAAAGTGGTAGTGATAGAACCTAGTTGGCTCCCTATCTTATTGTTATAGTGAGGATATGAAGACTGAAAATCAAACATTTGGATGAAAGGAATACGGTGGATCAATGAAGGCAAGTCAATGGAATATGCAGGATAATGAGGGATAAGTGGATGAGCTTAGAGTAGTGTGGGATAGCCATGAAACATTTGGATTAACCACCAAGATGGACTGGACTAATCAAAGGTGTGGGTTAAATCAGAGAGGTTAAGGGAACTGACACATTGGTGAGTATGGACTGATACATTAAAATGGGTTTAAACTAAGCAGTGGCAATGTTTGATTGAACCAATGAAGTGGATGAATAACACACTAACACAAAAACATCACCCTCAACCATATTCATATGGACTGAACTAATAGGGAATTGAATGACACTCAAAGTGGTAACTGGACATCAATATGGGATTGGACTGCACAGGAGCAGCACAGGAACCCAATGTCCCCAAGTCCCATTCGACCGATGGAAATGTCTTAGTGACTAACACAATCTAGTACAAGGATGGACAAGGGAACATGTGTATGAAATGAAAGGGTGTCACATGGTGTCCAAGTGTCCATAGAGGAGTGTCGAATTCCAAGGTGTCAAGGTGTGACTGAATACATTTAGGAATGTAATAAATTTTAGGCTAGGGCAGGACATTGCAAAAACTCTGATACAAACAAACTAACCACCCCAAACTCTATGCTAACCAGTGTACAGTGTATCTAGCAAACCCCACGTGTCCAATGGAGTCTAAATGTGTCAAAAAAATCAGGACACGAAGTGTCCAAATTCGAAGTGGGACAAAAACAGAAAACTGCATCAGCGCGGCCTCGTGCAACGAGGACACAGCCTCGTGTACACGACACGTGACACGGCAAGCCACGTCCACGTGTCTCTAGGTTCGCATGACTAGTAGAACATGTCTAGGTGTCTATCTCGTGTCCACGTAAATCGTGTCGATGCGCATGTCTGTGCGCGTGTATGCGCGTGTGCAAATCCAGTACGGGTGGGATTTCTTCCAATTCGCTCGATAAAATTGTCACAAACTTTGTGTGCACAGTGTCAGTGATTGTCCGCATGTGTCCACCAAAAATCACGACCTGAGTTGCCGTGTCGTGTCTTGTGTCGACCCCGAGTAGCAGGGCAGCGCACCGGGGCCTGGTGCATGCGTGTGTGTCAAATTTTGGACACGAGGGTGCACAGAATTCAACTCAGTCAAGCACGATTGTAATCCACACATAAAGAGCTAAAATATTGTTCAATTAGTTTTAAAAATAAGCAAGATTTAATCCAGTCAAGCATTTCATCAAACATTTAGCAATACACATAGACACGTATCCGATACGGACACCAGACGGACACTGTTTCCTACCAAACTTGAGGGACAGCTAGGGGACACGTAGACCTAGCCTAATATGCAAAGAAATCAGAATAAAAATGCAATTTGAAGGGTTTTACCTATAGGTGAAAATGATCAAGAAAAGTCCCAAATCGGTTGATTCCCGATGCTAGCCAAATCCTCCAAATTGCACTCAAACTGAAATTACTCTCCATGAATATCAAATAGAGGGTGATTAGAATCTATTGCAAAAGATTTGGATGAAAAAGGAAATAAAATGGAATTATTAGAAATTTGGGAAGATGGGGATTTACCTTTCCTTTCTCCAAGTGTTGGTTGAGCACAAAGAGGCAAGAACAAGTGAATGAGTGTTTAAATAGGGTGGGGATCTCTACATGGCTGGTTACTTATGGCCAAAATTAGGGTTAGGGTTCAAGTCATGGGCCATGGGCCAAGTTTCATAAGTCATGAAACCAAATCACAAGTCATTTCACTTATTCATAATTCTTCCTATTGAAACTAGATTCTAGTGACTAAAAATAGGTTTGACTTAAGCTAGACTAGGGTCACACCATGCTAACTAAGTCACCATAGCTAGGGTTAGCTTCTAGGTTAGCCTCTTAAGTCACAGTTAGCAAAAAGTCAAAATTAACAATCACCAATGTAATAAATCATAAAATAATTTAAAGAGGCCAAATGACCAAAATACCCTCATACTCAAAAGTAAAAATAATCATCCTAATGACATGGTTAGGCTCTAGGTCAGACAGTCTCTCGGGTTTCACTAGCAGCACATAAAAATCACAAGTCATGACTTAAACAAATTTAAATTGATTAAAAATCACCAAAAAGCATAATGTGATATAAATATCAATAAATAATATTATAATTTCAAAAGTTCAAAATTACCCTCATTAGAAAAACCAGGTGTTATAATCCTACCCCTCTAGAAATTTTTTTTCCTCGAAATTAAGATGATCGTACCCCTACTAGGTCAACCCCCAATCAATTAAAGTCAAGAAAACTATATCTAAAACATGCAAATTATGGTCCTACTGGTCGTGATATTATGGTCTTGATTAGGGTCACTGTACTATCTATCACAGCACAAAACTTCCTGACATGTACTAATGGAATCACACAACAAGATGGAAAGAAGAACAGGAAAGAGAGACCTGCTAACCCGCCACCCGTAGCGTCGGTCTACTCGACTGTCAGCGCAAAAGCCCTGCCCCTCTGGGGTATATCCCTCTGATGGTGCGGACACGATGATGCGCTACAGGTGGCCTAGCTCCCTCTATCTAATCTACGACACTCAAGTAATACCCACACTGATATTCCACTCAATTATACTAAGGCACCATCTATATGGTATCTATTCTGCAATCTGATAATCATACCCGTCTATCCAGAACCATGTTACCAGAATCCTCGTCACACCAGTAAGTATGGCTGCGATAATCTATAGAGTCTGCAACTAATGTACATACCTCTAGAATTATGGTATTTAAAATTTTCGTATTGTCGCTAGCTTGGCTGCGAAAACATTAAATTCCCACACCTGAGAAATACATCTAAAATTAGACTCTATCTCATCGCCCAACCAGCTGATATAGCCGTAGAAAACTCTAGATTTCATGACTGAGGTAACCTAGCCCATAATTTTATCTTGGTAGAAAATCAAGTCAATAATGAATACCAAGAATCAAATTCAATGATGAACAAGAAAGTTGACAGAAACTGTCGGAATCGAATTCCGAGATGGTTTATAATGAGATTCTCAAGGGTCATCCCAGGAATCTTCTCAAGTAGTCCTAACTGTGATTGAGTAACCTCTCTGCTAAAGCCTGTTCCTCAGTTCCTATCGCAGGCGCGCAGCAGTACAACTAATCGTTGCACTACCACGATATCGCACTAATGCGACTCTCGACCTGCATGGGCCACCACTAAAAACGTGTCACGATCTGCACCCACTGTGAGGGTATGAGTACGTAACAACGCCCAGCCTACGCTGCAGTGTCAGCAGTAGAATGCTGTTCTAGGTCACTATCTAATCAATAACTCACGCAATTATATAATATACTTGTCAAAATCTCAACTCCGAACGGAGGACAAGTATAGGTATAATAGAATCTCAATCACAGTCTAAGCACGATATGATAACACAGAAACTTATAACTAAGACTAAATAATAACAACACAACCAAATACTAAATAACAATAATCTCAAACAATCTCAAAACGAAACATATCTCAACTTAATACAATTCAAGTTCTAAAACATGAAACTAAACCAAGTCAACTAGCAAATCTTCCGATCACTCTGAGTGTCGAGACCAAAGATAGCTAAAACATCTCCTGGTCCATAGTGAGTAGGGCAAGTGTCCTCAGGGCAATCATCTGTAAAATTTTCAATAGGTCCAGTCAGGACAGTAACGAGTACATCTCATTTAGAAAACCCAAGTAATTGACAGAGAACTATAAAGCAGTTATAGACAGTTGTATTGATGAATATGGCAGTTTATATTTAGGTGATGGTATAAAGAACAATTGAGATACAAGGAAAGTATAGTAACTAAACAAGAGAAGAATCATGGCAATGAAGACTGTAAATAGAAACTAGCTGAACTAGAGTAACATGATATGAGTCCAGACAGTAAATGTAGACAAGTGTAAAACCAAAGTAAGTCCAGACAACATGAATCTGATACCAGGTGATTCCAGTACAAGATGAGTCCAGCATAAGATGATTCCAGTCAGTGATCAAAGATTCCAGGGTGAGTCCAGACTATACTCTAACAGTGTGTTTTAAAATACCGAGATCGACATGTAAACGACTGTAGGTAATACAGCACATCACACACCTGGCAGGGTGTGTGATGGCTATCATTTGTAAAACCCCTATTTTTTAAAGGATTTTTTTTATTATTTTATTAGACTTCAAATTTAATTTATACAATTTATGGTTTTTATAAATTATTAAAAATGACCTTAGCCATTGTTGCGTTTTGAGCACAAGGCGACCATGAATTTTGGCACGAAAGATGTAGCAGTGTGCTTTGACCAGTATATTAGCCATGGCGTGGGAGACCTAGCCATAGTTCAGTCTGAACTAGGAAAACCAGGCCGAGTTGTGAAATAATAGCATTTAAAATATTTTATGTAGATATTATTTTATATATTAATTTTTAGATGACCCGGTGTGTCCAAACCAGTCCAAATTGGGCCCGAACCAATTTAAGCCCATGTAAGCATGTAGTGTGACCAAATGTGGCCATGTAGGCATATTTTATATATATACAAATATTTTCTAAATTATTTTAGAATTTTATGTGCAATTTCTAATTACTTAATTATTCGTACTAGTACTGGTATTTTATTATTAAATAATATCGTGCAATATTTGTACAAAATTTTTGGACCCGGATAAGGGTGTGGGGTATAAGTTCATCCATTGGAAAGATTTTTATTAATTTATTATTATTAAAATTTATTTTGCGAAGATTTAATAAACATAATTTTTCTATAGAGATATTATTACTATTTTTTAGTTGATTTATTGTGATTTAAATTTTATATATATGTAGATATGTTTAAATATATTAAATAATTGGGTAGATAATATTTAATTTGGTATTTAAATTTTTAAATAAGATTTATGGATATATGCATATATATATACATGGTTATAAATATATAGAAAAGATTTAAAGAAAAAAAAAAGAAAAAGGAAAAGAAAGAAAAAAAGTCAAACCCACCCCCTAAAGGGGCGGGCCCCACCCCCTCCATGCTTAATGCGCACAGCAGCAAGCCTCGAAAATTTTTCATGAGTGGGCCATTGGGTTATTAGTATTAGTAATAATAGTAGTGTTAGGTTTTTACCTAATTTATTTTATATATAACTTTCTCCATAGACCTCAAAACCCTAGACTTCCAAAACAAAAATTATGGCAGAACATACCCTCTTCGTCTACCAGTTCGTTTCACCAGCAATGGATTTGTGTGCGGGACGAACGGAGCATCGAAAGTCCGCCCCTCGTCATCCACGCAACAGTTTTCCACTTTAAGGTATCCCACTTCCCCGATCGATATCTCCCTCATTTTAAATCCGTTTTTAGATCCGTAAATTCGTGTAGAAAGTCCATATGACCCTCTTCGAGATCCCCTAGGTGGATTTCGACATGGCCATCCAACTTGCTCGAAAAATCGAGGCAAAGTTGGAAAAAAACCACTTTTTCTGGAATATTAAAAACTGTTTCAAAACACCAACTTGTCGGCCACTTTTCTCGTTGTCCATTAAACTTTCATAAAAACTAATTAAAGATAGTAAAAGACAACATAACCGAGATTGTAACGCACCTTCTGGATTCACTTTTCATCCAGTGTGTAAAAAGTTGCACGTTGTTAAAGTTTCACAAAAAATTGTAAATTCTGTTTTTAAAAAGTGGAAAAACACCCGATACGGCGTGCTCCCCGACAAACCGGGCAACGTGGTCGCGCATTATACGCATCGAAAGGCGCGTATGGATGTTTTCGACATGTGGGAACTGACGGAACCCGATTTTGTTGCATATGCGTGACGAAATCAGTGCGTATCCGTCAAGATACCATGTATCGACCCTTTGCAAATTAAGTCACAACTTTTCGCACACTCATCATATCGCGATAAAACTTACGCCATTGGACTCGAAATATTTTTCTGGTCCTGTGAGCCATGTTTGGTCTGAATCTGAGATCGTTGATCGGGACGCTATTTTGGCGGGCCCACAATCCCACTCAACGGGCGATTTTGTGTACGGCCCAGCGGAATCCAAAATTGGACATACCGTTGGGTTCATCTCATCAAAACAAATTTGTAGACATGTAGTTTGACGACTTTAGAGAATGTAGATATTGGCACGCATTTCAGTGCAAAGCGGGTCCAACGGCGGACATCGTTTTGACTCGAAATTACGATTTTGCCCCTGTTTCAGAATTTAACTTTCGGATAGGCGTTTCTTAGGTACATCTTTTATTCCAAACTCGTTTGTGATGTTTTTTGCAACATCCGGAGTCATCTGCGGGATTTGGCTTTTCTTGCTTCGTTTATTTGTCTGTTCGAGCTACTAGATTATTCTCTTTTGTACATAACCTCAGACAAGATACCTTGCCATTATACTATTTATATTAAGTTTGAATTTTATTATATATCACTGTTCATTTATTTCTAGTTCTTACCGTTCTTGATTTACTGTCTTCTTAGTGATATTAGATATACTTTGTTATTATCCTTTGATTGCATGTGGACTTAGAGTTAAGAGACTACCATTTGTAATGTATTGTATATACCTTGACATAGTTATACCACGAGGATGTGTGAGATGAGTAGCATGTAGAGGTTCTTGCGTGTGGGCTGATCCTCCATGCGCATGCGTTAGGGCTAGCTACTAATAGAAGCATGTTAGGAGACTTAGCAGCTGGTAGAGATATATGAGTCATGGATGTGACTCTGTTAGGCATTGGGTGGGAAGAACAGTTCCTTAACATATGGGCCACGAATGCACTTCCCTATTGCCGGTTATCTCCGCGGGAGATACGGTCCTGGATCCTAATTTACTGCTGGCCTCTGACATTCGATGAATGTTATGCTTTGAGGTCCCTGGTATCCTGATAGGACCATACCTGAGATTACTACTACTGAGCCAGAGTGCCCAAGCGTTGAAGGTTTGTTCTTACTGTATAAACACATTAGAATGGTCAGGTAACCCTCGTCAAATGGCATATCACCCCGTCCCATTAGTAGCTTGGGACAATGTCTAATCGCGGCATAGTGTGCTACCCATTGTCCTTGTTTGGTTGTAGGGGTAGTCTACTGTTTCGATGATGAGGTATTGGATCTTGTTACGAGTGGGACTATTTACTTTACTTGTGATTTATGACATGGTATATATATTCAGTTATGTGGCATGTTCTTTATGTATCTTGTTACGTCCCTCTGAGGACCTGGTTATCTCTCCAGGTGTGTGCTTCTGTGATATTACAGGTGTTCTAGCCGAGGTCTCGATCTTCTCTATTCATTCAGAGATGACGTGTCTTGGGTCTTCCTTTGCTACTCCTGCCAAATCATTTCAGTTTCATGTATATTTTTCCTTACTTGTTGGTAGTGGATTTGTCTCCGTCCAACGTATTGTACAAAGACTTATTACAGTTGATTATATGATATCTTTTATTCTTCATTTGTGGATGAGATTAGATTACTCTTGGTTTACTATATTTTACAGCTTATGTATTCATACGAGGTTTCCATATATTGGAGTATACTTCGTATGTATACAGCTGGCATGTCGATGTACCTAGTCCTACGTATTTTGGGACTGGGCGTTACATGCTTTTGTGGTGGCCCATACAGGTCAAGTTTGTCACTTCGGTTACGTAATTCTACCGATGTGAGCCTGCAATATAGGATTAGAATCTAGGAATCTCATCCATACAGCTTGACCTCTTCCCTTGGCTTCAAATTTCGAACTCTCGTTCGACTTTCTTGAATTGCATCTTGCTTGATTCCTTTCTACCGTTGATTCTTATTTTCGTGCTTAGTGTCAACTAGGAAGATGACTACACTAGTATATGCTCATAGGTCAAACACATGGCTAGAATGGTTATATTGGCAATTGGAATACATTCAAGACTCTAATTAAGTTAAAAAGGCTTTTTAGTGTAATTTAATGATTAGTAATTGGTAAAGTAGGATATTACCACGGAAAGTTTTAACCTTGAGATTTCTAAATAGTAAACACTAGAGGATTTATAGAATTTCATACTTGGTTTAAGAAATTGATTGATTTTCAAGATTTGATACTTATAATTTATTGGATTATAGCTATACATCCTTGAATAGATATAAAGTTAGTTGAAAAGAATTTTTGAAATTTAAATGCTGCTGTAAGATTATGAGGGCGGTTGATAAAGCTTGGTTTCAAATTGGGTTGTATGGTTCCCAACTAATAAGTTCGTATAATTTTGAACTTTAAGTTTGGAGTAAGGCTATTAAGAATTTTGGTTAAAAATATTTTGAAGGATATATAACCAAATTGAGGATCTACTTTAAACTTTCGCATGAATTACGATTGATTACTCTTATTTAAAATTTTGAGCTTAAGATTTGGATTAATGATAGAAGAAGAAAAATATATAGATTTAATTTGTGACGCAATAAAGGTTTATTCGAGATTGATTGGAAATTTTAGAAAAAAATGATTTGATGACTGATAAGATCATTTGAATATTGAGTTTAAAGTTAGATTGCTAATATTACAATCTTTGGGAAAAGTTACTAAAGATGTGGTGAAAAGTTATTTTGATTGATTAAAGGAATTTACCATTTAAAAAGTTGTGATTTTTTTTGAATGACTTAGAAATAGAAATTATGTGATGAGTGCGTTAAAATATTGAGCTGTAAATTTTAGATTATTCGTGATATGTTAAAAGTTTATCTTGGGGGTTATTGGAGAAATTTTTGGAATTTTAAAGTTATGAAGTGATAGAAATTTTTTTTTTGATTCATGAGTTTCTTGAGTTTAAAAGTTGGAGTGGAAATGTAAAATTTTAAAAAAGTCAGTAGTAACATGATAAAAATTTGCTTTGAGATTTATGAAAGTGATTTAAATTTTTGTCATAATAAATTTGAAAGGCTTGGAGTGTGTACAAATTTTGGTGGTTAAGTTTTTATATTTATTCAGAAATTGTTGGAGGAAACACGAGTTAAAATATTAATGGTAGGCCACAAAGGTAGCCCTAATGAGTTAGAAGTATTCCACACTAATTGCCATGTCACTTATGACCATGATAGTAGTATATACACAAGTGTTGTTAGTCATCTACCTAGCTATGTGACTGTATTTTCACCTCGACTTACTCGACCTTCCTTCAATTCTAGATCTTTTAATTGCGACCTTCTAACCCATTTGCAATTTGAATAATGAGTTAATAGTTCCTTAACTGTATTCATCTAGGAGACTATCTTCTCTCCGGAATTGTGTTCCTAAATTATTTTTACTGGATTCTCTAATTAATTTTGTTTCATGCTTTAACTTGATCTTCTTTATTATTGTGCATTAATTATCACCTCGTGAACTCCCACTTTCTATTTTATAACTTTTGGCGTCCCTTTGTAACACCCTGTTTTCTGAAATTAGGGATTTTTGAAAAATTATTATTTTTTATTATTATTTAATGGTGTTTAGGGCATGATATGGTTTAGGGTGATTATTAGTGTACTTAGAACCATTTTCTAAGTCATACAAAGTCATGACTTATGACTTGTGATTTTGGTTAGTATAACTTAGTGTAAACCCTAGTTTTCTCTAACCTAGAAGTTGCCATGACCATGAGAGCTTAGCCATAGGCTTAGAACACCAAATTAGTGATTTTCAGCCTAAAGGGTATTTTGGTAAATTTCTAGGAATTATTTGGAATTATTTAGATTTATGTGTTTTTATTATTGTTTAATTATTGTTAAGTATCATGATTAGTCCCTAACCTAGTCTACCCTAACCCATAGGTTAGCCACTAACCTAGAATGATAAGGGGATAGATATTTACATTGGGTAAAGGTGGATAAATATCTTGATATTGCTTTATTGGATATTTTCCATAAAACATTCAAAATATCAACCCCTTTACATGGAAGTCAACCTTCCTTAGCTTGGAAGCAACCCAAGGACACCCCCCCTTGTCTTGGCCGGCCATAGGGCACCCCCCCCTAGCCCTACACCTTCTTATATAACCCATTGTATCATTCATGATTCATTTTACATGAATTTAAGCCTACAAAAATTCCCTTTTCTTCAAACCTTCCTAACTTCCTCAAATTTGAACCAAATTTACTCTAGTCTTTTGCATAGGGACCCTACAACATCAAGGGTGCTAAGGGAGGCTAGCAAACCAGATTTTACAAGCTTTTGGTATCATCAAGTTGAAGGACACATACCCCCCTCTCCTTGTTTTTCCATTGGATTTGCACAAATAGGTAAATGCCCATGAACCCTGTTAATTTTGTGTTTTCTCTTCATATTTGCATGCATCTAGGTATAAGGGAATTGTGGGTCAAGTTTGGTAGGATTTAGAGTTGATTTGGTGTCCGTATCGGACACGTATCCAAGACTAGGAAACCTTGTTTGATGAAATGCCACAAAGGATCTGTTTTTATTAAAATGTAAAAAAAATTATATTTTCTGGTAGCCCTAGACTTCTAGGTCACAACCCTAACCTACTGAGCATATTTTCGAGTCGTGTCCGTGTCCAAAACGGACACGAACTCACTGCACGAGACTCGCGCACAGTGTCCTGCTACCGCACCCTTCGTGCGCACTGCACAGGGCACTTCGACACACCAAAATTGGTGGACACGAGGGGGCAATGTCTGCGAACATGCCCCCAAAATTTGGTGTCGCCTCGTGTCGTGTCGAGTGAGAAAACTCACTCGTACTGGACACGGGCTGTCAGTGCACACGCGCGCGAGGGCAACTTCGAGCGTGTCGTGTCGCGCGGACACGACACTTGGGTGCCTCGTGATGACACCATCGTGTAGCCCTATGTGTGGGCTACACGTGTGTGTGACCACGAGTCGTGTCGTGTCTCGTGGTGTGTCCACGAGACACATGAATGCGTGCACGACGCTGTGCACTGTGTTCGTGTATCAGTGTTTACCCGTGTAGTGTTTTTGAATGTTTGGACACGTGAATCCGTGTCGTGGTGTCGTTTCAGGCACCTAGGATACTAGGGTATCTACGGGGTGTCAGTTACCAACCATTAGTGTTGAGCCATAGCTCGATTTTGTGGGTGAAATTGGGATTACCAACTGTCGGGTGCACAGTGTCTCAGTTTCCAGTTTTGGGATTTATTTCCAGATTTTAAAGGTGAATTTCAAATCGATTTTTGATGTGATTTATATATGTATTAGTATATTTTTAGTATGTGTATGGGTAGTATATATGTATGTATGAGTGTGGGTGATTTTTGAGGTTATTTGGTTGGGTAATTGTGTAGTTGTGGGGTATATACACATATGTGTATATATGGACTCTGTGTGTGTGTGTTTGGGGCATTCCTAGTTTCAGAAATCAGGAACCCCCTCCCCCTTTCTCTGTCCTGTATGACCCTCTCTCTCTCACTGTCCCTCTCTCATTCTTTCTCTTACTCTAAGTCTCTCTCTCTCTCTCTCTCTATATATATATATGTTATATGTAAATATATATGTATATATATATATATATATATGTTATATATATATTGGTGTATATATAGTATTCTATAGATTTGGTTATATATCGGTATATATATAGTAGAGGGTATATGGGTCTATATATATATATGAAATGTATATATATATGTGTATGTAGGTTAGTTATCATTATATATAAATATGTGGGTTTTGGGTATTGTTTATAGTTAGGCCTATATTAATATATACATAGGTAGTAGACACTTGTATATATCTATATACATATATATATATATATATATATATATATATATATATATATATATATATATATATATATATATATATATGACTTCTAGATATAGGAATAGCCTATGGCCTAGGCTACTAGCCTATGGCTTTGGGGCTAACCCAACTAACCCTAAAGGCCCAAAACCCTACTTGTTAACCTTTGTTGACTAAAGGTTGACCAAAGTCAACCTTAGGTCAAACCTTGACCTAATTGACCTAGAATTGACTAGGATTGACCTACAATGACTAGTTTAACTAGTTTGACTAAAACCCTAACTAGTTGACTAAGGTTGGCCTAACTTTGACTAGTTTGACTAGTCTGACCATGTTTGACTTAATTACCTTATTGACTGGTCTTTGTTTGACCTAATTACCTTGCTGACTGGTCTTTGTTTGACCAATACCTTAGTTGGTCTAAGTTTGACCTAGACTTGATCCAGATTGATCATGTTGACTAGTATTTGACTTGTTTGACCTTGTTTGACCTTATTGACTTAGTTTGACTTCCTGTGACCTAGTTTGACTATTAGAGTTGACCAAGAGTTGACTTTTGACCAGATTGACCTAGAATCATGTAGTATGCATTGTATACTTTATTTTTACCATTGTGGATACATTGTGACTTGTATTGCTCTGATTAGGAGCCATACACCTCTCCTCAGACAGTATATCCTCTTCAGACATTCAGTTATCAGGCGAGTACATTCTCTGACCGTTTTATATCTGCCTGGACTTATATTCTTGCTCTAGATTACTTTACTTGATGCTGACACGATTGTTATCACGGATTGGTACTATATGGATCCTTTCATGAGATGTTATCCCCTTCGGGAGCATCAGATACTTTTGTCACGTGTGTTTCACTTACATCATGTATCTCATGCTTCTATTTTCATGTATCTTCATGTATCAGCTAGTGACTCACGTACTCTCATGATCACCGAGCCTCCATGAATCTTCATGAATCACTCACGTATTACCCAATTATGGGCTTATCATGAATCTTAACGTAACCTGAATGGATCCTTGTGTATTGATTGGGGAAACGGGGGAGTAGAAGTGGATATGTGAATAATTCCAAAGTAGTGTAATCATGTACAAACTCAGTAGTGTAATCATGTATAAATTCTAGCCATTCACATGCCTATCTTGTGCTCTACATCACTAGACACTTACAGTTCTCTATATACAGTAGATATTTCCTTTACAGCTATCTCTTTTGCTACATATATCTTCCTTCAGCAGTTCCTGTATTTTACTCTATTGCATGCTTTATATTTCCTATCATACTATGCACTGCGTGAGATGTATTGTGCTCGTTCCTGTCCTGACTGGACCTGTTAAAAATATTACAGAGGATGAGGATGAGGCCCTGGTGTCTACCTATTATGGAGCAGGACTAGATGATACTTATGTTGTGGACCCTCAGCAGGATCCACCTGCAGCTGAGGATGTTGTTCCAGTAGTCTAGACCAGTTTAGTCTAGGCAGTCTTTCTATATTATCTTTTTGTCTCACATCTGAGTTGTATTTTGAGATGTTGAGTTATGTGTAGACTCTTAGACTTATTGTATTATGAGTTGACATTCTGATGTTATGTTATCCTAGACACTTGGACTTTTTTCATCTATTCTACTGTTCTCTTTGAGTTACTATCTATCTATCTTTCATTCTTCTACCTAGATGTGATTGAGATTATTTTCTGTTTGTCACCTCCATTCGGAGAGTATAAACTGTACAGGTACTTTATATTGTTAGATGATTGACCTAGGACAGCGTTCTACCGCCGACACTGCGGCGTAGGCTGGACGTACCCACTTCTCGTGCCCTTACTCTAGGGTGCGGGTCGTGACACGTTTTTAGTGGTAGCCCATGCAGGTCGAGTTTATGTAGTAGTATTCGAACTAGAGTATCACTACAGCCTGCGATAGGATTTGAGGAATAGGCTTAGAGAGAGTAGATACTCAATCACTGCTAGGATACTTTGAGAGATTCCTGGGATGACCCTTGAGAATCTCATTTGAAATTACGATTTAAACTCCTTTTCCCTTGATTAAATTTAATTTTGGAGGATTCACTGTAGAACTTTGAATCCTGGTGTTAGTTGACGATTTTGAAATTTTTGTAGTTGTTGATTTTAATTTCTTAGTGTTAGATTAATATCTTTTATTTTAAGGTACTCAATCACATTTATGAGAAAACTTTTATCTGTTTCTTGCCATCTAATCCTCTTGCTAATTGCCTTTCATTAAAATGAACTGTCCTCTCTATTTTGCATCTTGCTTAAACTCTTTTTACCAATCTATGTGACTGTAACCCAAACCTGACTTACTCGACATTTTCTCAAATCAAGACTTTATTGAGACCTTCTAACCTTGACCCTTGATTGATCGAACCCTAACTATATTCATCTAGTAGCCTATCTATCCCTAGGACTGTGTTCCTAAATTATTTACTGGATTCCTGATTAATTTTATTTCATGGGTTAAATTGATATTCTTCAATTTTTGCATCAATTTGTCACGTCTTGAACTCCCACTTCCTATTCTAGATCATTGGACGTCCTTTATCGTGACTTAGATATTCAGAGTATAATACTAGCTGTTATCTCCCAACAAACTTCACATGTAAGACCTAGACTAGCCTACCTTCATGTAGATATTCCATATTCTACTAAAACCCGTCTCCTTGTACTCTATTTTCTTGATATGATTTTCTGGTCAAATGGCTAAACTATAACCTCTACCATGATACTAAATTGATTCTTATTTCAATTAGAGATCCACCTTGGCACAACTCTTCCGACCTGGCATGTGATGGTGTTCTGCTTGAATCCTTAAATACTTAACCTCGTACCTTATCTTGAATGCTTGACCCGTTTGGTTAAAGATTTTGGACTATGTATTTTCTTCATCATTTCCACCCTTACTTATATCTTATGCTATAAATTTATCCTTAAGTTTTACAAGCTTATCCTTTTCGAGCTTGATCATGATATATTTATTGGGTGTACACCCACTAACATATTATCTAATCAGAACCGACGCATGATGGTCTAATCAACCTATTGCGTTTTGGTTCGCTTTTTTATATATTAATCTACGTGGATGGAGACACAGTTAAACTTACCCTAGAATCTTGTCCGCAACAGCCTTGACAATTCTCCTTGGAATTATTTTATCGCCTATGAACCTCGTATTCGTATCCAGTTGAATTAAAATTTATCATGACCTGGATCTTCATCATTGGATGCTCGTGCTTATACTTAATTTTATTGATTTTCCATCTTGCCCAAATCTCTATTTTTCCTGAAATTGATCAACTTAGATCGTGTCAAGACTAAAATCTATTTGTGATTGTTTGTACCTAAATTTTCAATTTTTTTTTTATGGAAGGATAACTTTAATGATTTCTCACTTACTTGTTAATGACATATTTTCATATAGGATGGTAGACGACCCTATAGCCTTGATGATTGTTGTTTCCTTATCTTCCCAATTAGGACACTTTAGATTGCTTGTACGTTTGATACCATAGGACAGTATTGATCTAGAATGACTAGTGCACCTAGATGAGACCGCAGACTGTTCCATTTAACATGTCCCCCTGGTACCACTATCTCATCACGATTTTTGGTTTAATTTAGGCCATAGACCCTTCCCACTCTAAATTGTGATCACCGTAGACACGTTACCGTGACTTTTAAATTTGGAACACAAGACTAGTTGTTTTCTCAAAACTAATTTCACATACGTAACCTAGACATGACATACTACACCTATGACCTTAGTGTCCCACTCAGGCATACCATCGTGTGCTTCATTTGCATAGTACGATTTTCCTGACCCGAGGCTCCATCCTGATTTACCCTATGGAGATACTTTTGATTTCAATTTGAATTAAGGACACCTTATGACCTAAAACTGCCAGCCAATTTTTGGACATGACCCAGTATAGGTCTATTACCCATATTTTTGCTTATTTGACCTTATATGTTGCCTAGGTAGTGGCTTAGTCCCTGATTGTTGGAGGTTTGACCTAAGAGGAGTACGACCATCTAAATTTCGAGGACGAAATTATTTTAAGGTGGGTAGACTTGTAACACCCTGTTTTCTGAAATTAGGAATTTTTGAAAATTTATTATTTTTATTATTATTTAATGGTGTTTAGGGCATGATATGGTTTAGGGTGATTATTAGTGTACTTAGAACCATTTTCTAAGTCATGCAAAGTCATGACTTATGACTTGTGATTTTGGTTAGTATAACTTAGTGTAAACCCTAGTTTTCTCTAACCTAGAAGTTGCCATGACCATGAGAGCTTAGCCATAGGCTTAGAACACCAAATTAGTAATTTTTAGCCTAAAGGGTATTTTGGTAAATTTCTAGGAATTATTTGGAATTATTTAGATTTATGTGTTTTTATTATTGTTTAATTATTGTTAAGTATCATGATTAGTCCCTAACCTAGTCTACCCTAACCCATAGGTTAGCCACTAACCTAGAATGATAAGGGGATAGATATTTACATTGGGTAAAGGTGGATAAATATCTTGATATTGCTTTATTGGATATTTTCCATAAAACATTCAAAATATCAACCCCTTTACATGGAAGTCAACCTTCCTTAGCTTGGAAGCAACCCAAGGACACCCCCCCTTGTCTTGGCCGGCCATAGGGCACCCCCCCTAGCCCTACACCTTCCTATATAACCCATTGTATCATTCATGATTCATTTTACATGAATTTAAGCCTACAAAAATTCCCTTTTCTTCAAACCTTCCTAACTTCCTCAAATTTGAACCAAATTCACTCTAGTCTTTTGTATAGGGACCCTACAACATCAAGGGTGCTAAGGGAGGCTAGCAAACCAGATTTTACAAGCTTTTGGTATCATCAAGTTGAAGGACACATACCCCCCTCTCCTTGTTTTTCCATTGGATTTGCACAAATAGGTAACTGCCCATGAACCCTGTTAATTTTGTGTTTTCTCTTCATATTTGCATGCATCTAGGTATAAGGGAATTGTGGGTCAAGTTTGGTAGGATTTAGAGTTGATTTGGTGTCCGTATCGGACACGTATCCTAGACTAGGAAACCTTGTTTGATGAAATGCCACAAAGGATCTGTTTTTATTAAAATGTAAAAAAAATTATATTTTCTGGTAGCCCTAGACTTCTAGGTCACAACCCTAACCTACTGAGCACATTTTCGAGTCGTGTCCGTGTCCAAAACGGACACGAACTCACTGTACGAGACTCGCGCACAGTGTCCTGCTACCGCACCCTTCGTGCGCACTGCACAGGGCACTTCGACACACCAAAATTGGTGGACACGAGGGGGCAATGTCTGCGAACATGCCCCCAAAATTTGGTGTCGCCTCGTGTCGTGTCGAGTGAGAAAACTCACTCGCACTGGACACGGGCTGTCAGTGCACACGCGCGCGAGGGCAACTTCGAGCGTGTCGTGTCGCACGGACACGACACTTGGGTGCCTCGTGATGACACCATCGTGTAGCCCTATGTGTGGGCTACACGTGTGTGTGACCACGAGTCGTGTCGTATCTCGTGGTGTGTCCACGAGACACATGAACGCGTGCACGATGCTGTGCACTGTGTTCGTGTATCAGTGTTTACCCGTGTAGTGTTTTTGAATGTTTGGACACGTGAATCCGTGTCGTGGTGTCGTGTCAGGCACCTAGGATACTAGGGTATCTACGGGGTGTCAGTTACCAACCATTAGTGTTGAGCCATAGCTCGATTTTGTGGGTAAAATTGGGATTACCAACTGTCGGGTGCACAGTGTCTCAGTTTCCAGTTTTGGGATTTATTTCCAGATTTTAAAGGTGAATTTCAAATCGATTTTTGATGTGATTTATATATGTATTAGTATATTTTTAGTATGTGTATGGGTAGTATATATGTATGTATGAGTGTGGGTGATTTTTGAGGTTATTTGGTTGGTTAATTGTGTAGTTGTGGGGTATATACACATATGTGTATATATGGACTGTGTGTGTGTGTTTGGGGCATTCCTGGTTTCAGAAATCAGGAACCCCCTCCCCCTTTCTCTGTCCTGTATGACCCTCTCTCTCACTGTCCCTCTCTCATTCTTTCTCTTACTCTAAGTCTCTCTCTCTCTATATATATATATGTTATATGTAAATATATATGTATATATATATATATGTTATATATATATTGGTGTATATATAGTATTCTATAGATTTGGTTATATATGGGTATATATATAGTAGAGGGTATATGGGTCTATATATATATATGAAATGTATATATATATATATGTGTATGTATGTTAGTTATCATTATATATAAATATGTGGGTTTTGGGTATTGTTTATAGTTAGGCCTATATTAATATATACATAGGTAGTAGACACTTGTATATATCTATATACATATATATATATATATATATATATATATATATATATATATATATATATATATATATATATATATATATATAAAATATATATATATATATATATATGTATGACTTCTAGATATAGGAATAGCCTATGGCCTAGGCTACTAGCCTATGGCTTTGGGGCTAACCCAACTAACCCTAAAGGCCCAAAACCCTACTTGTTAACCTTTGTTGACTAAAGGTTGACCAAAGTCAACCTTAGGTCAAACCTTGACCTAATTGACCTAGAATTGACTAGGATTGACCTACAATGACTAGTTTAACTAGTTTGACTAAAACCCTAACTAGTTGACTAAGGTTGGCCTAACTTTGACTAGTTTGACTAGTCTGACCATGTTTGACTTAATTACCTTATTGACTGGTCTTTGTTTGACCTAATTACCTTGCTGACTGGTCTTTGTTTGACCAATACCTTAGTTGGTCTAAGTTTGACCTAGACTTGATCCAGATTGATCATGTTGACTAGTATTTGACTTGTTTGACCTTGTTTGACCTTATTGACTTAGTTTGACTTCATGTGACCTAGTTTGACTATTCGAGTTGACCAAGAGTTGACTTTTGACCAGATTGACCTAGAATCATGTAGTATGCATTGTATAATTTATTTTTACCATTGTGGATACATTGTGACTTGTATTGCTCTGATTAGGAGCCATACACCTCTCCTCAGACAGTATATCCTCTTCAGACATTCAGTTATCAGGCGAGTACATTCTCTGACCGTTTCATATCTGCCTGGACTTATATTCTTGCTCTAGATTACTTTACTTGATGCTGACACGATTGTTATCACGGATTGGTACTATATGGATCCTTTCATGAGATGTTATCCCCTTCGGGAGCATCAGATACTTTTGTCACGTGTGTTTCACTTACATCATGTATCTCATGCTTCTATTTTCATGTATCTTCATGTATCAGCTAGTGACTCACGTACTCTCATGATCACCGAGCCTCCATGAATCTTCATGAATCACTCACGTATCACCCAATTATGGGCTTATCATGAATCTTAACGTAACCTGAATGGATCCTTGTGTATTGATTGGGGAAACGGGGGAGTAGAAGTGGACATGTGAATAATTCCAAAGTAGTGTAATCATGTACAAACTCAGTAGTGTAATCATGTATAAATTCTAGCCATTCACATGCCTATCTTGTGCTCTACATCACTAGACACTTACAGTTCTCTATATACAGTAGATATTTCCTTTACAGCTATCTCTTTTGCTACATATATCTTCCTTCAGCAGTTCCTGTATTTTACTCTATTGCATGCTTTATATTTCCTATCATACTATGTACTGCGTGAGATGTATTGTGCTCGTTCCTGTCCTGACTGGACCTGTTGAAAATATTACAGAGGATGAGGATGAGGCCCTGGTGTCTACCTATTATGGAGCAGGACTAGATGATACTTATGTTGTGGACCCTCAGCAGGATCCACCTGCAGCTGAGGATGTTGTTCCAGTAGTCTAGACCAGTTTAGTCTAGGCAGTCTTTCTATATTATCTTTTTGTCTCACATCTGAGTTGTATTTTGAGATGTTGAGTTATGTGTAGACTCTTAGACTTATTGTATTATGAGTTGACATTCTGATGTTATGTTATCCTAGACACTTGGACTTATTTCATCTATTCTACTGTTCTCTTTGAGTTACTGTCTATCTATCTATCTTTCATTCTTCTACCTAGATGTGATTGAGATTATTTTCTGTTTGCCACCTCCATTCGGAGAGTATAAACTGTACAGGTACTTTATATTGTTAGATGATTGACCTAGGACAGCGTTCTACCGCCGACACTGCGGCGTAGGCTGGACGTACCCACTTCTCGTGCCCTTACTCTAGGGTGCGGGTCGTGACACCCTTACTATGACTTGGATATTTAAAGCACAACACTAGACTTTTTCTTCCAACAAATTTCATATGTAAGTCCGAGACAAGCCCACCTTCATGTAGATATATCATGTCCCACTAAAATACGTCTCCTGGAACTCTATTTCTTGATATGACTTATGGTCAAAATGGCCAAACTATAATCTTTACCATGATACCGTTATATTTTTGAGCACGGATAGGGATTCAACCTCGACTCAATTCTTTCGACCCGATATGTGATTTTGTTCTACTTAATTCCTTAAATGCTTAGATTTGTGCTTTATCTTGATTGCTTAACCCATTGTCCCATCACACTACTACCTTAACTCTTGTAAGTTGGGTAGAATACCTTACCACCTAAAAACCTTTGTCCTTGTGACCCATATTGATAAGTTTACTTAGACTAGGGAATCAGAAGGATTCTAAACCCATTTAGCCAACCAAGCCATAAGCAAGCAAACACTAGGATGATTGCATATGCCCACACTTTGGGCGAGACTTGATTTTTAAAAGATCTTGGACTATTTAAAATTTCCTTCATCAGTACCTCCCTTGCTCATATTTTGACTATCTCTTGCTGCTAATGTAGTTTCAGTTTTGCAAGCTTATTTCGTTATCAAGCTTGATCATGACATATTGTATTGGGTGCACCCACTAACATATTGTCTAATCAGAACCGGTGCATGATGGTCTGATCAACCTATTGCACTTTGGTTCGCTTTTCATGAATTATTCTACGTGGATGGAGACATAGTTAAACTTGCCTTAGAGTCTCATCCGCGACAGCATTGACAACTCTCATTTGGATTATTTCTGTCGCCTATTAACCACGTATTCGTACTCGATAGCATCGTCCTTGAATCTTTATTGTCTTTTACTTTACTTATATTAGAAAGGCCAGACACTGTACATGATAGATAGATGCAAGATATCACCTTTAGTTTTCCTATCAGTTATTTCAACATGAATTTAGATAGCAACCGACTAACTCATGTGGCTATATCCTCACCTTAAACTCTTCTTCTCCCCAATCCTAGAAATTTTATTATGCCCTTCCAACCCCTATTGAACGCACGAAAGTGATTCTAATCATCACTTAATCAAACCCTCGACCAAGGCGATTAGTATCCAGTTCTCCTTTAAGGAATCACATCTCCTAAATGTATAATTTATTTTCTATGGTCTACTCACTTCCTTACTATTCTCTAAAATTGGATATTCAAAATTTTGTTACCGTCGCTAGCAATCCTTATTCAATTCCATAACCATGATATATTTTTGTATATATCGACTCCACAATTTTCTATTGCACGGTGGTGTTGAACGACGTTTTATCGCCTCCTCAAAATTTTAATTGCATTTTGGTATTGACAAACGCTTCCTATCCCTCAACCCTATCTACCCTATTAATCCTAAATTTCGAGGACGAAATTCTTGTAAGTTGGGTAGGATGTAAAATCCCTATTTTTTAAATTATTTTTTTATTATTTTATTAGACTTCAAATTTAATTTATACAATTTATGGTTTTTATAAATTATTAAAAATGACCTTAGCCATTGTTGCGTTTTGAGCACAAGACGACCATGAATTTTGGCACGAAAGATGTAGCAGTGTGCTTTGACCAGTATATTAGCCATGTCGTGGGAGGCCGAGCCATAGTTCAGTCTGAACTAGGAAAACCAGGCCGAGTTGTGAAATAATAGCATTTAAAATATTTTATGTAGATATTATTTTATATATTGATTTTTAGATGACCCGGTTTGTCCAAACCAGTCCGAATGGGCCCGAACTAATTTAAGTCCATGTAAGCATGTAGTGTGACCAAATGTGGCTATGTAGACATATTTTATGTATATACAAATATTTTCTAAATTATTTTAGAATTTTATGTGCAATTTCTAATTACTTAATTATTCGTACTATTACTGGTATTTTATTATTAAATAATATCGTGCAATATTTGTACAAAATTTTTGGACCCGGATAAGGGTGTGCGGTACAAGTTCACCCATTGGAAAGATTTTTATTAATTTATTATTATTAAAATTTATTTTGCGAAGATTTAATAAACATGATTTTTCTATAGAGATATTATTATTATTTTTAGTTGATTTATTGTGATTTGAATTTTATTTATATGTAGATATGTTTAAATATATTAAATAATTGGGTAGATAATATTTAATTTGGTATTTAAATTTTTAAATAAGATTTATGGATATATGCATATATATATACATGGTTATAAATATATAGAAAAGATTTAAAGAAAAAGAAAAGAAAAGAAAAGAAAAAAGAAAGAAAGTCAAACCCACCCCTTAAAGGGGCGGGCCCCACCCTCTCCATGCTTGCTGCGTACAGCAGCAAGCCTCGAAAAATTTTCGTGAGTGAGCTATTGGGTTATTAGTATTAGTAATAATAGTAGTGTTAGGTTTTTACCTAATTTGTTTTATATATAACTTTCTCCATAGACCTCAAAACCCTAGACTTCCAAAACGAAAATTTCTGCAGAACATACCCTCTTCGTCTACCAGTTCGTTTCACCAGCAACGGATTTGTGTGTGCGACGAACGGAGCATCGAAAGTCAGTCCCTCGTCATCCACGCAACAGTTTTCCACTTTAAGGTATCCCACTTCCCCGATCGATATCTCCCTCATTCTAAATCCGTTTTTAGATCCGTAAATTTGTATAGAAAGCCCACATGACCCTCTTCGAGATCCCCTGGGTGGATTTTGGCATGGCCATTCAACTTGCTCGATAAATCGAGGCGAAGTTAAAAAAACCACTTTTTGGGAATATTAAAAACTGTTTCAAAACACCAACTTGTCGGCCACTTTTATCGCTGTCCATTAAACTTTCATAAAAAATAATTAAAGATAGTAAAAGACAACATAACCGAGATTGTAACGCACCTTCTGGATTCACTTTTCATCTAGTGTGTAAAAAGTTGCACGTTGTTAAAGTTTTACGAAAAATTATAAATTCTGTTTTCAAAAAGTGGAAAAACACCCGATACGGCGTGCGCCCCGACAAACCAGGCAACGTGGTCGTGCACTATACGCATACAAAGGCGCGTATGGATGTTGTCGACGTGTGGGAACTGACGGAACCCGATTTTGTTGCATATGCACGACGAAATCAGTACGTATCCGTCAAGATATCCTGTATCGACCTTTTGCAAATTAAGTCACAACTTTTTGCACACTCATCATATTGCGATGAAACTTACGCCATTGGACTCGAAAATTTTTTTTGGTCCTGTGAGCCAAGTTTGGTCCGAATCTGAGACCGTTGATCGGGACGCTATTTTGGCGGGCCTATAATCCCACTCAACGGGCGATTTTGTGCACGGCCCACCAGAATCCAAAATTGGACATACCGTTGGGTTCGTCTCATCAAAATAAATCTGTAGACATGTAGTTTAAGGACTTTAGAGACCGTAGATATTGGCACGTATTTCAGTACAAAGCGGGTCCAACGGCGGACATCGTTTTGACCCGAAATTACGATTTTACCCCTATTTTAGAATTTAACTTTTGGACAGGCGTTTCCTAGGCATATCTTTTATTCCAAACTCGTTCGTGATGTTTGGTGCAGCATCCGGAGTCATCTGCGGGATTTGGCTTTTCTTGCTTAGTTTATTTGTCTGTTCGAGCTACTAGATTATTCTCTTTTGCACATAACCTCAGGCAAGATACCTTGCCATTATACTGTTTATATTCAGTTTGCATTTTATTACATATCACTGTTCATTTATTTCTAGTTCTTACCGTTCTTGATTTACTGTCTGCTCAGTGATATTAGATATACTTTGTTATTATCCTTTGATTGCATGTGGACTTAGAGTTAAGAGACTACCGTTTGTAGTGTATTGCATATACCTTGACACAGTTATACCAGAAGGATGTGTGAGATGAGTAGCATGTAGAGGTTCTTACGTGTGGGCTGATCCCCCGTGCGCATGCGTTAGGGCTAATTGCTAATAGAGGCATGTTTGGAGACTTAGCAGTTAGTAGAGGTATATGAGTCATGGATGTGACTCTGTTAGGCATTGGGTGGGAAGAACAGTTCCTTAACGTATGGGCCACGAATGCACTTCCCTATTGCCGGTTATCTCCGTAGGAGATACGGTCCTGGATCCTGATTTACTGCCGGCCTCTGACATTCGATGAATGTTATGCTTTGAGGTCCCTGGTATCCTGATAGGACCATACCTGAGATTACTGCTACTGAGCCAGAGTGCCCATGCGTTGAAGGTTTGTTCTTACTGCATAAACACATTAGAATGGTCAGGTAACCCTCGTCAAATGTCATATCACCCTGTCCCATTAGTAGCTTGGGACAATGTCTCATCGCGGCATAGTGTGCTACCCATTGTCCTTGTTTAGTTGTAGGGGTAGTCCACTGTTTCGATGATGAGGTATTGGATCTTGTTACGAGTGGGACTATTTACTTTACTTGTGATTTATGACATGGTATATATATTCAGTTATGTGGCATGTTCTTTATGTATCTTGTTACGTCCCTCTATGGACCTGGTTATCTCTCCAGGTGTGTTCTTCTGTGATATTGCAGGTGTTCTAGCCGAGGTCGCGATCTTCTCTATTCTTTCGGAGATGACGTGTCTTGGGTCTTCCTTTGCTACTCCCGCCAAATCATT
Source organism: Iris pallida (assembly GCA_029216955.1). NCBI lineage: Eukaryota > Viridiplantae > Streptophyta > Magnoliopsida > Asparagales > Iridaceae > Iris > Iris pallida. Next base: position 66,021,266 of record JANAVB010003400.1, on the reverse strand, counting down.
TCAGTTTCATGTATATTTTTCCTCACTTGTTGGTAGTGGATTTGTCTCCGTCCAACGTATTGTACAAAGACTTATTACAGTTGATTATATGATATCTTTTATTCTTCATTTGTGGATGAGATTAGATTACTCTTGGTTTACTACATTTTACAGCTTATGTATTCATATGAGGTTTCCATATATTGGAGTATACTTCGTATATATACAGCTGGCATGTCGATGTACCTAGTCCTACGTATTTTGGGACTGGTGCGTTACATATTTTTGTGGTGGCCCATGCAGGTCAAGTTTGTCACTTCGGTTACGTAATTGTACCGATGTGAGCCTGCAACATAGGATTAGAATCTAGGAATCTCATCCATACAGCTTGACCTCTTCCCTTGGCTTCAAATTTCGAACTCTCGTTCGACTTCCTTGAATTGCATATTGCTTGATTCCTTTCTACCGTTGATTCTTATTTTCGTGCTTAGTGTCAACTAGGAAGATGAGTACACTAGTACACTAGTATATGCTCATAGGTCAAACACATGGCTAGAATAGTTATATTGGCAATTGAAAAACATTCAAGTCTCTCATTAAGTTGAAAAAGCTTTTTAGTGTGATTTAATGATTAGTAATTGGTAAAGTAGGATATTACCACGGAAAGTTTTAACCTGGAGATTTCTAAATAGTAAATACCAGAGGATTTATAGAATATCATACTTGGTTTAAGAAATTGATTGATTTTCAAGATTTGATATTTGTAATTTATTGGATTATAGCTATACTTCCTTGAATAGATATAAAGTTAGTTGAAAAGAATTTTTGAAATTTAAATGCTGCTATAAGATTATAAGGGCGGTTGATAAAGCTTGGTTTTAAATTGGGTTGTATGGTTCCCAACTAATAAGTTCGTAAAATTTTGAATTTTAAGTTTGGAGTAAGGCTATTAAGAATTTTGGTTAAAAATATTTTGAAGGATATGTAACCAAATTGAGGATCTACTTTAAACTTTTGCATGAATTATGATTGATAACTCCTATTTAAAATTTTGAGCTTAAGATTTGGATTAATGATAGAAGAAGAAAAATATATAGATTTGATTTGTGACGCAATAAAAGTTTATTCGAGATTGATTGGAAATTTTATAATAAAAAAATGATTTGATGACCGATAAGATCATTTGAATATTGAGTTTAAAGTTAGATTGCTAATATTACAATCTTTGGGAAAAGTTACTAAAGATGTGGTGAAAAGTTATTTTGATTGATTAAAGGAATTTACCATTTAAAAAGTTGTGATTTTGTTTGAATAACTTAGAAATAGAAGTTATGTGATGAGTGCGTTAAAATATTGAGCTGTAAATTTTAGATTATTCGTGATATGTTAAAAGTTTATCTTGGGGGTTATTGGAGAAATTTTTGGAGTTTTAAAGTTATGAAGTGATAGAATTTTTTTTTTTGATTCATGAGTTTCTTGAGTTTAAAAGTTGGAGTGGAAATATAAAATTTTGAAAAAGTCAGTAGTAACATGATAAAAATTTGCTTTGAGATTTATGAAAGTGATTTAAATTTTTGTCATGATAAATTTGAACGGCTTGGAGTGAGTACAAATTTTGGTGGTTAAGTTTTTATATTTATTCAGAAATTGTTGGAGGAAACACGAGTTAAAATATTAATGGTAGGCCACAAAGGTAGCCCTAATGAGTTAGAAGTATTCCACACTAATTTCCATGTCACTTATGACCATGATAGTAGTATATACACAAGTGTTGTTAGTCATCTACCTAGCTATGTGACTGTATTTCCACCTCGACTTACTCGACCTTCCTTCAATTCTAGATCTTTTAATTGCGACCTTCTAACCCATTTGCAATTTGAATAATGAGTTAATGGTTCCTTAACTGTATTCATCTAGGAGACTATCTTCTCTCCGGAATTGTGTTCCTAAATTATTTTTACTGGATTCTCTAATTAATTTTGTTTCATGCTTTAACTTGATCTTCTTTATTATTGTGCATTAATTATCACCTCGTGAACTCCCACTTTCTATTTTATAACTTTTGGCGTCCCTTACTATGACTTGGATATTTGGAGCACAACACTAGACTTTTTCTTCCAACAAATTTCATATGTAAGTCCGAGACAAGCCCACCTTCATGTAGATATATCATGTCCAACTAAAATACGTCTCCTGGAACTCTATTTCTTGATATGACTTATGGTCAAAATGGCCAAACTATAATCTTTACCATGATACCGTTATATTTTCGATCACGGATAGGGATTCAACCTCGACTCAATTCTTTCGACCCGATATGTGATTTTGTTCTACTTAATTCCTTAAATGCTTAGATTTTGTGCTTTATCTTGATTGCTTAACCCATTGTCCCATCACACTACTAGCTTAACTCTTGTAAGTTGGGTAGAATACCTTACCACCTAACAAACCTTTGTCCTTGTGACCCATATTGATAAGTTTACTTAGACTAGGGAATCTGAAGGATTCTAAGCCCATTTAGCCAACCAAACCATAAGCAAGCAAACACTAGGATGATTGCATATGCCCACACTTTGGGCGAGATTTGATTTTTAAAAGATCTTGGACTATTTAAAATTTTCTTCATCAGTACCTCCCTTGCTCATATTTTGACTATCTCTTGCTGCTAATGTAGTTTCAGTTTTGCAAGCTTATTTCGTTATCAAGCTTGATCATGACATATTTTATTGGGTGCACCCACTAACATATTGTCTAATCAGAACCGGTGCATGATGGTCTAATCAACCTATTGCACTTTGGTTCGCTTTTCATGAATTATTCTACGTGGATGGAGACATAGTTAAACTTGCCTTAGAGTCTCATCCGCGACAGCATTGACAACTCTCATTTGGATTATTTCTGTCGCCTATTAACCACGTATTCGTACTCGATAGCATCGTCCTTGAATCTTTATTGTCTTTTACTTTACTTATATTAGAAAGGCTAGACACTGTACATGATAGATAGATGTAAGATATCACCTTAAGTTTTCCTATCAGTTATTTCAACACGAATTTAGATAGCCAGCGACCAACTCATGTGGCTATATCCTCACCTTAAACTCGTCTTCTCCCCAATCCTAGAAATTTTATTGTGCCCTTCCAACCCCTCTTGAACGCACGAAAGTGATTCTAATCGTCACTTAATCAAACCCTCGACCAAGGCGATTAGTATCCAGTTCTCCCTTAAGGAATCACATCTCCTAAATGTCTAATTTATTTTCTATGGTCTACTCACTTCCTTACTATTCTCTAAAATTGGATATTCAAAATTTTGTTACCGTCGCTAGCAATCCTTATTCAATTCCATAACCATGATATATTTTTGTATATATCGACTCCACAATTTTCTATTGCACGGTGGTGTTGAACGACGTTTTATCGCCTCCTCAAAATTTTAATTGCATTTTGGTATTGACGAACGCTTCCTATCCCTCAACCCTATCTACCCTATTAATCCTAAATTTCGAGGACACAATTCTTGTAAGTTGGATAGGATGTAAAATCCTTATTTTTTAAATCATTCTTTATTATTTTATTAGACTTCAAATTTAATTTATACAATTTATGGTTTTTATAAATTATTAAAAATGACCTTAGCCATTGTTGCGTTTTGAGCACAAGGCGACCATAAATTTTGGCACGAAAGATGTAGCAGTGTGCTTTGACCAGTATATTAGCCATGTCGTGGGAGGCCTAGCCATAGTTCAGTCTGAACTAGGAAAACCAGGCCGAGTTGTGAAATAATAGCATTTAAAATATTTTATGTAGATATTATTTTATATATTGATTTTTAGATGACCCGGTTTGTCCAAACCAGTCCGAATGGGCCCGAACCAATTTAAGCCCATATAAGCATGTAGTGTGACCAAATGTGGCTATGTAGGCATATTTTATGTATATACAAATATTTTCTAAATTATTTTATAATTTTTTGTGCAATTTTTAATTACTTAATTATTCGTACTAGTACTGGTATTTTATTATTAAATAATATCGTACAATATTTGTACAAAATTTTTGGACCCGGATAAGGGTGTGCGGTACAAGTTCACCCATTGGGAAGATTTTTATTAATTTATTATTATTAAAATTTATTTTGTGAAGATTTGATAAACATGATTTTTCTATAGAGATATTATTATTATTTTTAGTTGATTTATTGTGATTTGAATTTTATATATATGTAGATATGTTTAAATATATTAAATAATTGGGTAGATAACATTTAATTTGGTATTTAAATTTTTAAATAAGATTTATGGATATATGCATATATATATACATGGTTATAAATATATAGAAAAGATTTAAAGAAAAAGAAAAGAAAAGAAAAGAAAAGAAAAGAAAAGAAAAAAGAAAGAAAGTCAAACCCACCCCTTAAAGGGGCGGGCCCCACCCCCTCCATGCTTGCTGCGTACAGCAGCAAGCCTCAAAAAATTTTCGTGAGTGAGCTATTGGGTTATTAGTATTAGTAATAATAGTAGTGTTAGGTTTTTACCTAATTTGTTTCATATATAACTTTCTCCATAGACCTCAAAACCCTAGACTTCCAAAACGAAAATTGCTGCAGAACATACCCTCTTCGTCTATCAGTTCGTTTTACCAGCAACAGATTTGTGTGTGCGACGAACGGAGCATCAAAAGTCAGCCCCTCGTCATCCACGTAACAGTTTTCCACTTTAAGGTATCCCACTTCCCCGATCGATATCTCCCTCATTCTAAATTCGTTTTTAGATCCGTAAATTTGTGTAGAAAGCCCACATGACCCTCTTCGAGATCCCCGGGGTGGATTTCGGCATGGCCATCCAACTTGCTCGATAAATCAAGGCGAAGTTAAAAAACCACTTTTTTTGGAATATTAAAAACTGTTTCAAAACACCAACTTGTCAGCCACTTTTCTTGCTGTCCATTAAACTTTCATAAAAAATAATTAAAGACAGTAAAAGACAACATAACCGAGATTGTAACGCACCTTCTGGATTCACTTTTCATCTAGTGTGTAAAAAGTTGCACGTTGTTAAAGTTTCACGAAAAATTATAAATTTTGTTTTCAAAAAGTGGAAAAACACCCGATACGGCGTGCGCCCCGACAAACCGGGCAACGTGGTCATGCACTATACACATAGAAAGGCGCGTATGGATGTTGTCGACGTGTGGGAACTGACGGAACCCGATTTCGTTGCTTATGCGCGACGAAATCAGTGCGTATCCGTCAAGATATCCTGTATCGACCTTTTGCAAATTAAGTCACAACTTTTTGCACACTCATCATATCGCGATGAAACTTACGCCATTGAACTCGAAATATTTTTTTGGTCCTGTGAGCCAAGTTTGGTCCGAATCTGAGACCGTTGATCGGGACGCTATTTTGGCGGGCCCATAATCCCACTCAACGGGCAATTTTATGCACGGCCCACCGGAATCCAAATTTGGACATACCGTTGGGTTCGTCTCATCAAAACAAATCTGTAGACATGTAGATTAACGACTTTAAAGACCGTAGATATTGGCACGTATTTCAGTACAAAGCGGGTCCAACGGCGGACATCGTTTTGACCCGAAATTATGATTTTGTCCCTATTTCAGAATTTAACTTTTGGACAGGCATTTCCTAAGCATATCTTTTATTCCAAACTCATTCGTGATGTTTGGTGCAGCATCCGGAGTCATCTGCGAGATTTGGCTTTTCTTGCTTCGTTTATTTGTTTGTTCGAGCTACTGGATTATTCTCTTTTGCACATAACCTCAGGCAAGATACCTTGCCATTATACTGTTTATATTCAGTTTGCATTTTATTATATATCACTGTTCATTTATTTCTAGTTCTTACCGTTCTTGATTTACTGTCTGCTTAGTGATATTAGATATACTTTGTTATTATCCTTTGATTGCATGTAGACTTAGAGTTAAGAGACTACCGTTTGTAGTGTATTGCATATACCTTGACACAGTTATACCACGAGGATGTGCGAGATGAGTAGCATGTAAAGGTTCTTGCGTGTGGGCTGATCCTCCGTGCGCATGCGTTAGGGCTAACTGTTAATAGAGGCATGTTAGGAGACTTAGTAGTTAGTAGAGATATATGAGTCATGGATGTGACTCTGTTAGGCATTGGATAGGAAGAACAGTTCCTTAACGTATGGGCCACGAATGCACTTCCCTATTTCTGGTTATCTCCGCGGAAGATACGGTCCTGGATCCTGATTTACTGCTGGCCTTTGACATTCGATGAATGTTATGCTTTGAGGTCCCTGGTATCCTGATGGGACCATACCTGAGATTACTGCTACTGAGCCAGAGTGCCCATGCGTTGAAGGTTTGTTCTTACTGCATAAACACATTAGAATGGTCAGGTAACCCTCGTCAAATGTTATATCACCCCGTCCCATTAGTAGCTTGGGACAATGTCTCATCGCGGCATAGTGTGCTACCCATTGTCCTTGTTTAGTTGTAGGGGTAGTCCACTATTTCGATGATGAGGTATTGGATCTTGTTACGAGTGGGACTATTTACTTTACTTATGATTTATGACATGGTATATATATTCAGTTATGTGGCATGTTCTTTATGTATCTTGTTACGTCCCTCTGTGGACCTGGTTATCTCTCCAGGTGTGTTCTTTTGTAATATTGCAGGTGTTCTAGCCGAGGTCGCGATCTTCTCTATTCTTTCGGAGATGACGTGTCTTGGGTCTTCCTTTGCTACTCCCGCCAAATCATTTCAGTTTTATGTATATTTTTCCTCACTTGTTGGTAGTGGATTCGTCTCCGTCCAACGTATTATACAAAGACTTATTACAGTTGATTATATGATATCTTTTATTCTTCATTTGTGGATGAGATTAGATTACTCTTGGTTTACTATATTTTACAGCTTATGTATTCATATGAGGTTTTCATATATTGGAGTATACTTCGTATGTATACAGCTGGCATGTCGATGTACCTAGTCCTACGTATTTTGGGACTGGGGCGTTACATGTTTTTGTGGTGGCCCATGCAGGTCAAGTTTGTCACTTCGGTTACGTAATTGTACCGATGTGAGCCTGCAACATAGGATTAGAATCTAGGAATCTCATCCATACAGCTTGACCTCTTCCCTTGGCTTCAAATTCTGAACTCTCGTTCGACTTCCTTGAATTGCATCTTGCTTGATTTCTTTCTACCGTTGATTCTTATTTTCGTGCTTAGTGTCAACTAGGAAGATGACTACACTAGTACACTAGTATATGCTCATAGGCCAAACACATGGCTAGAATGGTTATATTGACAATTGAAAAACATTCAAGACTCTAATTAAGTTGAAAAGGCTTTTTAGTGTGATTTAATGATTAGTAATTGGTAAAGTAGGATATTACCACGGAAAGTTTTAACCTTGAGATTTCTAAATAGTAAACACCAGAGGATTTATAGAATTTCATACTTGGTTTAAGAAATTGATTGATTTTCAAGATTTGATATTTGTTATTTATTGGATTATAGCTATACATCCTTGAATAGATATAAAGTTAGTTGAAAAGAATTTTTGAAATTTAAATACTGCTGTAAGGTTATGAGGGCGGTTGATAAAGCTTGGTTTTAAATTGGGTTGTATGGTTCCCAACTAATAAGTTCGTAAAATTTTGAATTTTAAGTTTGGAGTAAGGCTATTAAGAATTTTGGTTAAAAATATTTTGAAGGATATATAACCAAATTGAGGATCTACTTTAAACTTTTGCATGAATTACGATTGATAACTCCTATTTAAAATTTTGAGCTTAAAATTTGGATTAATGATAGAAGAAGAAAAATATATAGATTTGATTTGTGACGCAATAAAGGTTTATTCGAGATTGATTGGAAATTTTAGAAAAAAAATGATTTGATGACCGATAAGATCATTTGAATATTGAGTTTAAAGTTAGATTGCTAATATTACAATCTTTGGGAGAAGTTACTAAAGATGTGGTGAAAAGTTATTTTGATTGATTAAAGGAATTTACCATTTAAAAAGTTGTGATTTTGTTTGAATGACTTAGAAATAGAAGTTATGTGATGAGTGCGTTAAAATATTGAGCTGTAAATTTTAGATTATTCATGATATGTTAAAAATTTATCTTGGGGGTTATTGGAGAAATTTTGGAGTTTTAAAGTTATGAAGTGATGTAAAAAAAAATTTGATTCATGAGTTACTTGAGTTTAAAAGTTGGAGTGGAAATGTAAAATTTTGAAAAAGTCAGTAGTAACATGATAAAATTTTGCTTTGAGATTTATGAAAGTGATTTAAATTTTTGTCATGATAAATTTAAACGGCTTGGAGTGAGTACAAAGTTTGGTGGTTAAGTTTTTATATTTATTCAGAAATTGTTGGAGGAAACACGAGTTAAAATATTAATGGTAGGCCACAAAGGTAGGCCTAATGAGTTAGAAGTATTCCACACTAATTGCCATGTCACTTATGACCATGATAGTAGTATATACACAAGTGTTGTTAGTCATCTACCTAGCTATGTGACTGTATTTCCACCTCGACTTACTCGACCTTCCTTCAATTCTAGATCTTTTAATTGCGACCTTCTAACCCATTTGCAATTTGAATAATGAGTTAATGGTTCCTTAACTGTATTCATCTAGGAGACTATCTTCTCTCCGGAATTGTGTTCCTAAATTATTTTTACTGGATTCTCTAATTAATTTTGTTTCATGCTTTAACTTGATCTTCTTTATTATTGTGCATTAATTATCACCTAGTGAACTCCCACTTTCTATTTTATAACTTTTGGCGTCCTTTACTATAACTTGGATATTTGGAGCACAACACTAGACTTTTTATTCCAACAAATTTCATATGTAAGTCCGAGACAAGCCCACCTTCATGTAGATATATCATGTCCCACTAAAACACATCTCCTGGAACTTTATTTCTTGATATGACTTATGGTCAAAATGGCCAAACTATAATCTTTACCATGATACCGTTATATTTTCGATCACGGATAGGGATTCAACCTCGACTCAATTCTTTCTACCCGATATGCGATTTTGTTCTACTTAATTCCTTAAATGCTTAGATTTGTGCTTTATCTTGATTGCTTAACCCATTGTCCCATCACACTACTAGCTTAACTCTTGTAAGTTGGGTAGAATACCTTACCACCTAACAAACCTTTGTCCTTGTGACCCATATTGATAAGTTTACTTAGACTAGGGAATCTGAAGGATTCTAAACCCATTTAGCCAACCAAGCCATAAGCAAGCAAACACTAGGATGATTGCATATGCCCACACTTTGGGCGAGACTTGATTTTTAAAAGATCTTGGACTATTTAAAATTTCCTTCATCAGTACCTCCCTTGCTCATATTTTGACTATCTCTTGCTGCTAATGTAGTTTCAGTTTTGCAAGCTTATTTCGTTATCAAGCTTGATCATGACATATTTTATTGGGTGCACCCACTAACATATTGTCTAATCAGAACCAGTGCATGATGGTCTGATCAACCTATTGTACTTTGGTTTGCTTTTCATGAATTATTCTACGTGGATGGAGACATATTTAAACTTGCCTTAGAGTCTCATCCGCGACAGCATTGACAACTCTCATTTGGATTATTTCGGTCGCCTATTAACCACGTATTCGTACTCGATAGCATCGTCCTTGAACTCTTTATTATTTTTTACTTTACTTATATTAGAAAGACCAAACACTGTACATGATAGATAGATGTAAGATATCACCTTTAGTTTTCCTATCAGTTATTTCAACACGAATTTAGATAGCCACCGACCAACTCATGTGGCTATATCCTCACCTTAAACTCTTTCTCCCCAATCCTAGAAATTTTATCGTGCCCTTCCAACCCCTCTTGAATGCACGAAAGTGATTCTAATCATCACTTAATCAAACCCTCGACCAAGACGATTAGTAACCAGTTCTCCCTTAAGGAATCACGTCTCCTAAATGTCTAATTTATTTTCTATGGTCTACTCACTTCCTTACTATTCTCTAAAATTGGATGTTCAAAATTTGTTACCTTCACTAGCAATCCTTATTCAATTCCATAACCATGATATATTTTCGTATATATCGACTCCACAATTTTCTATTGCACGGTGGTGTTGAACGACGTTTTATCGCCTCCTCAAAACTTTAATTGCATTTTGGTATTGACGAACTCTTCCTATCCCTCAACCCTATCTACCCTATTAATCCTAAATTTCAAGGACGAAATTCTTGTAAGTTGGGTAGGATATAAAATCCCTATTTTTTAAATTATTTTTATTATTTTATTAGACTTCAAATTTAATTTATACAATTTATGGTTTTTATAAATTATTAAAAATGACCTTAGCCATTGTTGCGTTTTGAGCACAAGGCGACCATGAATTTTGGCACGAAAGATGTAGCAGTATGCTTTGACCAGTATATTAGCCATGTCGTGGGAGGCCTAGCAAAAGTTCAGTCTGAACTAGGAAAACCAGGCCAAGTTGTGAAATAATAGCATTTAAAATATTTTATGCAGATATTATTTTATATATTGATTTTTGGATGACCCAGTTTGTCCAAACCAGTCCGAATTGGGCCCGAACCAATTTAAGCCCATGTAAGCATGTAATGTGATCAAATGTGGCCATGTAGGCATATTTTATGTATATACAAATATTTTCAAAATTATTTTAGAATTTTATGTGCAATTTCTAATTACTTAATTATTCGTACTAGTACTGGTATTTTATTATTAAATAATATCGTGCAATATTTGTACAAAATTTTTAGACCCGGATAAGGGTGTGCGGTACAAGTTCACCCATTGGAAAGATTTTTATTAATTTATTATTATTAAAATTTATTTTGCGAAGATTTAATAAACATGATTTTTCTATAGAGATATTATTATTATTATTAGTTGATTTATTGTGATTTGAATTTTATATATATGTAGATATGTTTAGATATATTAAATAATTGGGTAGATAATATTTAATTTGGTATTTAAATTTTTAAATAAAATTTATGGATATATGCATATATATATACATGGTTATAAATATATAGAAAAGATTTAAAGAAAAGAAAAGAAAAGAAAAGAAAAGAAAAGAAAAAAAAGTCAAACCCACCCCTTAAAGGGGCGGGCCCCACCCCCTCCATGCTTGCTGTGTACAGCAGCAAGCCTCGAAAATTTTTCGTGAGTGGGCCATTGGGTTATTAGTATTAGTAATAATAGTAGTGTTAGGTTTTTACCTAATTTGTTTTATATATAACTTTTTCCATAGACCTCAAAACCCTAGACTTCCAAAACGAAAATTGTGGCAGAACATACCCTCTTCGTCTACCAGTTCGTTTCACCAGCAATGGAGTTATGTGCACGACGAACGGAGCATCGAAAGTCAGCCCCTCGTCATCCACGCAACAGTTTTCCACTTTAAGGTATCCCACTTCCCCGATCGATATCTCCCTCATTTTAAATCCATTTTTAGATCCGTAAATTCGAGTAGAAAGCCCACATGACCCTCTTCGAGATCCCCTAGGTGGATTTCGATATGGCCATCCAACTTGCTCAAAAAATCGAGGCGAAGTTGGAGAAAAACCACTTTTTCTGAAATATTAAAAACTGTTTCAAAACACCAACTTGTCGGCCACTTTTCTCGCTATCCATTAAACTTTCATAAAAATTAATTAAAGACAGTAAAAGACAACATAACCGAGATTGTAATGCAGCTTCTGGATTCACTTTTTATCTAGTGTGTAAAAAGTTGCACGTTGTTAAAGTTTCACGAAAAATTGTAAATTCTGTTTTCAAAAAGTGGAAAAACACACGATACGGCGTGTGCCCCGACAAACCGGGCGACGTGGTCGCACACTATACACATCAAAAGGCGCATATGGATGTTCTTGACGTGTGGGAACTGACGAAACCCGATTTCGTTGCATATGCGCGACGAAATCAGTGCGTATTCGTCATGATATCCCGTATCGACCCTTTGCAAATTAAGTCACAACTTTTTGCCCACTCATCATATCGCGATGAAACTTGCGCCATTGGACTCAAAATATTTTTTTGGTCCTGTGAGCCAAGTTTGGTCCGATTCTGAGACCGTTGATCGGAACGCTATTTTGGCGGGCCCACAATCCCACTCAACGAGCGATTTTGTGCACGGCCCACCGGAATACAAAATTGGACATACCGTTGGGTTTGTCTCATCAAAATAAATTTGTATACATATAGTTTGACGACTTTCGAGATCGTAGATATTGGCACGCATTTCAGTACAAAGCGGGTCCAACGGCTTTGACCCGAAATTACGATTTTGCCCCTGTTCCAGAATTTAACTTTTGGACAGGAGTTTACTAGGCATATCTTTTATTCCAAACTCGTTCGTGATGTTTGTTGCAGCATCCGGAGTCATCTGCGGGATTTGGCTTTTCTTGCTTCGTTTATTTGTCTATTCGAGCTACTGGATTATTCTCTTTTGCACATAACCTCAGGCAAGATACCTTGCCATTATACTATTTATATTCAGTTTGCATTTTATTGCATATCACTGTTCATTTATTTCCAGTTCTTACCGTTCTTGATTTACTGTCTGCTCAGTGATATTAGATATACTTTGTTATTATCCTTTGATTGCATGTGGACTTAGAGTTAAGAGACTACCGTTTGTAGTGTATTGGATATACCTTGACACAGTTGTACCACGAGGATGTGTGAGATGAGTAGCCTGTAGAGGTTCTTGCGTGTGGGCTGATCGCCCGTGCGCATGCGTTAGAGCTAACTGTTAATAGAGGCATGTTAGGAGACTTAGTAGTTAGTAGAGGTATATGAGTCATGGATGTGACTCTGTTAGGCATTGGGTAGGAAGAACAGTTCCTTAACGTATGGGCCACGAATGCACTTCCCTATTGCCGGTTACCTCCTCGGGAGATACGGTCCTGGATCCTGATTTACTGCTGGCCTCTGACATTCGATGAATGTTATGCTTTGAGGTCCCTGGTATCCTGATGGGACCATACATGAGATTACTGCTACTGAGCCAGAGTGCCCATGCGTTGAAGGTTTGTTCTTACTGCATAAACACATTAGAATGGTCAGGTAACCCTCGTCAAATGTCATATCACCCCGTCCCATTATTAGCTTGGGATAATGTCTCATCGCGGCATAGTGTGCTACCCCTTGTCCTTGTTTGGTTGTAGGGGTAGTCCATTGTTTCGATGATGAGGTACTGGATCTTGTTACGAGTGGGACTATTTACTTTACTTGTGATTTATGACATGGTATATATATTCAGTAATGTGGCATATTCTTTATGTATCTTGTTACGTCCCTCTAAGGACCTGGTTATCTCTCCAGGTGTGTGCTTCTGTGATATTGCAGGTGTTCTAGCCGAGGTCGCGATCTTCTCTATTCATTCGGAGATGACGTGTCTTGGGTCTTCCTTTGCTACTCCCGCCAAATTATTTCAGTTTTATGTATATTTTTCCTCACTTGTTGGAAGTAGATTTGTCTCCGCCCAACGTATTGTACAAAGACTTATTACAGTTGATTATATGATATCTTTTATTCTTCATTTGTGGATGAGATTAGATTACTCTTGGTTTAATTCATTTTACAGCTTATGTATTCATACGAGGTTTCCATATATTGGAGTATACTTCGTATGTATACAGCTGGCATATCGATGTACCTAGTCCTACGTATTTTGGGACTGGGGCGTTACATCATTCCAGTAGATTCCAGTTGGGAGATTCCAGATTTGGGGTATGTCTACATGTCTTCCTCAAGTATTTCCCCTCCCAACAAGTACAAGTGAATCCAAAATACGACACGAGAATCGAGATGAGTCCAGCCAAACATGATGATACCAACAAGTGATTCCAGGGTGATTCCAGTAGGTGATTCCAGTAATAGAAGCCAGATATGATGATACCAGTAATAGAGGCCAGACAATATGGTATGTGTGTCGCATACATGAATCCAGAATATCTATACGTATTATAACAAAGAATCACATACAGCTAACTAGAACTGAAGTACAGTAATTGACAAGTAAATGAGAGAACTATCAGAGAATGTACTCGCCTGATACTCCGAAAAGAGTAGTATAGTATCAGATGTCTGCACTGGAGTCACAATGTCCTAAATAGAGCAGTACAGGTTATAATATGTTTAAAAATAAGGTAAATGAATTTTATAATACAATCTACATGATTTCTAGGTCAATCTAGGTCAAAGTCAACTCTGGGTCAACTCTGGGTTAAACCAAGTCAATATCTAGTCGAACTAGGTCAACAACAAGGCTATCTTGGTCAACTGGTCAAACTTAGGCTAGCAAGGGTCAATTGGTCCCATTTAGGCTTAAGGTTGACTTTTGGTCAACTCTAATCAATGATCAACTAGACTATTTGGGTCAAACTAGACTATTTGGCTTAAGGTTGACTTAAGTTTATGTGTTATTTCTACAGTGACGAGTCACTAGGCATCTATAGCATTTTTATCGCTGCTTTACTTTGCTAAAGGCAAGTACTTTCTATGAACTTTACATACTGCTATAACAATAAACTGTGATTTACCAACTATGTTAAATGCTGATCCATGGGGTAGCAAGTTAAAACTTTGCATGTTGTATTACTTTCAGTCTCTGCCATGTTTAGGACAGATATCATATCTCTCACATGTTTAAATAACGGGTTAAGGGGAAACTGTTAATAGTGTACGTGATCATGACCCCCTTCTCCGTATGTATTTACTGTGCTCGGTAACATTCTATATGTGACCTTGCCGTATGTTCTGATCCCGCGTTTGTGTATGGATATACACCGATGCCGTTCGTGCACGTATGTGCATGCCAGAAAACTTGATATGTGCCGCTGTACATCCTATTCACCTATTGATCGATTCACGTACATGCTACGGATTTAAACTTTTAAACTATATGTTGTCATTTCTAAAAAGAACCAATTAAACCATGATATGCCATGACTCCAGTTTATTACATTCCTGTTCATGCTTCGTATATTTAGTTTGCTAGAATCAGTACTTGCTCACGTCCTGACAAGATAACATTGTAGGTATTCTTACTGAGGAGGAGTTGCTCTGTGACCCATATTATGGAGATACTGCCGAGGACCAGACTTTGTCTTACGAGGATGTACCTGCGGGGAAACTCGTCTAGATTGTGTAGTTGCTCGGGATATTTAGTGTAGTCATATATTAGACTACGTATTTTGTAACTGGACCTGTATCCAGTTTTATATTTCGGACTTGTACTTGGACTCACTATTTCTATGAGACGACTTTTGTGTCTGGAGCATTTATGACTCTTATTTACTTATAAAACTGTTAGCACATTTAGTCTTATCTTGTTACTTCTAGAACAGCTTACTGCGCTTTATCTCAAGCGTAGGCTGAACATGACTCGGCCCGGCCCAACAATTTGGATAGCGGGTCATGACAAATCTTTAAACTAACCCCCAGATTTCTCCTAACATGCTTAATATCTGCTACACACTTCCCCTCTTCAATAGCAGTATACATACATAACTATATATAGGACATAATTCATGAACTAGGTTTATACCTATAAACATGACCTCCCATTACTAGCCCTTACCCCTAACCAGTGAGCCAATGCTCTCTTTCCTCTCAATCTCTGTGACACTAAGAACCCCCATTAGCATGCTAACTTGGACACCCTCTTACCTCACATTCTTAATTACACACAGACAAACCTCTCCCTCTAACTTGCATAAGACTGAACTATAGGGCTGGTGTATGTATCATCATATGACTGATGCATATCTAATAATAGGACTAATAAAAAGGAATGGAAGAAAATGAGATACAAACCAATTAATGCCAACAAGCTATTCAAGAATTACATACTGAATCAAGGACCAGAGCTCTAGATACATGTTAGGATGGTACATGGACATACCATTGATTAAGGGACAAATCATATAGGAATTACAGGCAACCTTTAATGCCAGGGACAGAACAATAGGAAAGTATGGTCTGATACAAAACATATAGATGACTGAACAAAACATAACCTTAAAGAGAATGGTCTGTACAATGAATACAAGGAGACTGAACCTAGTTGGCTCCCTATCCTATTGTTATAGTGAGGATATGAAGACTGAAAATCAAACATTTGGATAAAAGGAATGTGGTGGAACAATGAAGGCAAGTCAATGGAATATGTAGGATAATGAGGGATAAGTGGATGAGCATAGAGTAGTGTGGGCTAGCCATGAAACATTTGGATTAACCACCAAAATGGACTGGACTAATCAAAGGTGTGGGTTAAATCAGAGAGGTTAAGGGAACTGACACATTGGTGCGTATGGACTGATACATTAAAATGGGTTTAAACTAAGCAGTGGCAATATTTGATTGAACCAATGAAGTGGATGAATAACGCACTAACACAGGAACATCACCCTCAACCATATTTATATGGACTGAACTAATGGGGAATTGAATGACACTGAAAGTGGTGACTGAACATCAATATGGGATTGGACTGCACAGGTGCAACACAGGAACCCAATGTCCCTAAGTCCCATTCGACCGATGCAAATGTCTTAGTGACTAACACAATCTAGTACAAGGATGGACAAGGGCACATGTGTATTAATTTAAAGGGTGTCACATGGTGTCCAAGTGTCCAGAGAGGAGTGTCGAATTCCAAGGTGTCAAGGTGTGACTGAATACATTTAGGAATGTAATAAATTTTAGGCTACGGCCGGACATTGCAAAAACTCTGATACAAACAAACTAACCACTCCAAACTCTATACTAACCAGTGTATAGTGTATATAGCAAACCCCACGTGTCCAATGGAGTCTAAATGTGTCAAAAAAATTAGGACACGAAGTGTCCAAATTCGAAGTGGGACAAAAACAGAAAATTGCATCAGCACGGCCTCGTCAAGCGAGGACACAGCCTCGTGAACACGACACGTGACACGGCAAGCCACGTGCACGTATCCCTAGGTTCGCCAGGACTAGTAGAACATGTCTAGGTGTCTGTCTCGTGTCCACGTGAATCGTGTCGCGTGTACGAGACACGTATTGGGACGTGTCTGTGCGCCTGTGTACGCGTGTGCAAATCCAGTACGGGTAGGATTTCTCCCAATCCGCTCGATAAAATTGTCTCAAATTTTGTGTGCACAGTGTCATTGATTGCCCGTACGTGTCCACCAAAAATCATGACCTGAGTCATCGTGTCGTGTCCTGTGTCGACCCCGAGCAGCAGGGCATCGCACTAGGGCCTCGTACGTGCGTGTGTGTCCAATTTTGGACACGAGGGTGCACAGAATTCAACTCAGTCAAGCACGATTGTAATCCACACATAAAGAGCTAAAATATTATTCAATTAGTTTTGAAAATAAGCAAGATTTAATCCACTCAAGCAATTCATCAAACACTTAGCAATACACATAGGCACGTGTCCGATACGGACACCAAACGGACACGATTTCCTACTAAACTTGAGAGACAGCTTGGGGACACCTAGACCTAGCCTAATATGCAAAGAAATTAGAATAAAAATAAAATTTGAAGGGTTTTACCTATAGATGCAAATGATCAAGAAAAGCCCCAAATCGGTTGATTCCTGATGCTAGCCAAATCCTCCAAATTGCACTCAAACTGAAATTACTCTCCATGAATATCAAATTGAGGGTGATTAGAATCTATTGCAAAAGATTTGGATGAAAAGGAATTAAAATGGAATTATTAGGAATTTGGGAAGATAGGGATTTACCTTTCCTTTCTCCAAGTGTTGGTTGAGCACAAAGAGGCAAGAACAAGTGAATGAGTGTTTAAATAGGGTGGGGATCTCTATATGGCTGGTCACTTATGGCCAAAATTAGGGTTAGGGTTCAAGTCATGGGCCATGGGCCAAGTTTCATAAGTCATGAAACCAAATCACAAGTCATTTCACTTATTCATAATTTTTCCTATTGAAACTAGATTCTAGTAACTAAAAATAGGTTTGACTTAAGCTAGACTAGGGTCACACCATGCTAACTAAGTCACCATAGCTAGGGTAAGCTTCTAGGTTAGCCTCTTAAGTCACAGTTAGCAAAAAGTCAAAATTAATAATCACCAATGCAATCAATCATAAAATAATTCAAAGAGGCCAAATGACCAAAATACCCTCATGCTCAAAAGTAAAAATAATCATCCTAATGACATGGTTAGGCTCTAGGTCAGACAGTCTCTTGGGTTTCACTAGCAGCACATCAAAATCACAAGTCATGACTTAAACAAATTTAAATTGATTAAAAATCACCAAAAAGCATAATGTGATATAAATATCAATAAATAATATTATAATTTTAAAAGTTCAAAATTACCCTCATTAGGAAAACTAGGTGTTACAACAGTGTATGAAATTTAATTCTACAAAAAGGGTTTTAAAGCCCTATAGGTTGACTACAAGTCTTCAAACCGATTTTGAAAACTCGCAACACGCTGGTCGCAAATCGGCCACAAAGTTGGGATTTCGGGACAGTTTCTAACGTCTAATAAATCAAGTTTTTTCTCAATTTAGGAACTCGTTTTTCGTCACACATGGTGCGAATCGGCATGAACTATTTGAAGGAAATTAAAGGTGTATATGTTAGGATCATACCTGACGAAGTGGTTTCGCAAAACGACGGAGCGAGGAAGGAGAAATCTATTTCCAAAGTTGGCTCTTCGCTGACAGTTTCCGTGCGCGGGTGGGCTGCTCGTTGCGCGTTTCCTGACGATGGACGGCCGCGTGTTGGTCGACGTCGACGTTAGGGCGTACGCTGGGTTGGGGGTGACGGCTAGGGTTTGGATTTTTGTAAAAATTTTCCTCTCTCTCTCTATATATATATATATATATATATATATATATATACGGGTTTCGTTCGGGTTAATATAAGGAAACATGGAGGGGGGGTGCGCTCGGATTTAGCAGCTGTTGCTGCTATGTTATTTTTGTGTGTGTGAGTGCTTTTGTGTTTATGAAATCAATTTTGACTATTCCATCTATTTTGACTTTCTTTTTTTTCCTTTTCTTTATTCTTATATATATATATATATATATATATATATATATATATATATATAAACATATATGGCCTGGGTGTTCCTTCCCCTGGAAGGAGCCCCCTCCCCGCTCCTCGGGTTCTCCCTCCCGCCACCCGCCGTCGGCTGGAGGTTATATATAGATATCTATATATATATATATATATATATATATATATATATATATATATATATATATATATATATATATATATATATATAGATAAACATATATGGCCTGGGTGTTCCTTCCCCTAGAAGGAGCCCCCTCCCCGCTCCTCGGGTTCTCCCTCCCGCCACCCGCCGTCGGCTGGAGGTCGGCAGCTCCCGGTCGTCAGCCGCACCACCGAGAGCCCCCCTCACCCCATGCCTCCCTCTCGGATGGGCGGGCCCGGCCGACGTTTGTCCGAGGTGCGGCTGCACCTCCTCCTTTCTCCCTCGCTATCGTCGCAGCCGCCGCCCTAGTCGTCGGAGGCGTCGCCGCGCTAGGTGCCAGCGCTCATCCCCGGCCCCCTCTCTCCTCGGCCCCCCGCCACGCTCTCTCGTCGTCCAGTTCGCTGAGCCGCCTGCTCCCGGCCCACCGTCTTCTCCGCCCCCCGCCCCTGGCGTTGCGCCGCCCCCCGCGGCTCCCCCTCCCGCCATCCTCCCCCTGAGGCGGCCCTCTGTTCCTCCGGCAGCGGTCGCCCCGTACGTGGTGGCGCCCTCCCGGCCCGTCCCTTCGGCAGTGGCCCCATTCTCTGTACCCACCTCGTTGAGGCGACCCTCCGGTCCTCCGGCAGCTTTTGCCTCAGTCCCTCCTCCTCCGACTTCCAGCTCCGCCCCGCTTGGTCCACCTCCTCCGGATCCTCCTTTCCTGGCGCGCGCCTGCCCGGCTGCAGCCACCCCCCCGGAGATCCCCCCCGCTGCGCTCCCTCCAGCCTCGGCCGCGGGCTCCCTCTCCGTGCCTTCGCCCTCCGTGCTTCACTATGCCATGGCGGAGGCCCCCCTCCCGGCAGACCCCTCTGTTCCCGCCTCCTCTCCGTCTCCCTCTTCCCTGGCCGGCGATTACTGGTAACACCCGGCCTACTCGGGGTTGCTCTGGGTCCCCGCCAACCACCCGGCGGAGGCGGTCCTCCTCTCCATCGGTGCGAGTCGCCACCCCTAGCGCCCGCGACGGAGGCGCCCCTGCCTCGTCGTTTCGGTTGCAGCGGCTCCCCCCCTCCGCCCCCTCCGGCCGTTCCCGCCCTACGTGCCCCCCGAGGATCAGCTCTCTCCCCCTGCGGCGTGCTCCCCCCTCCCCTTCTTCGCGGCCGTCATGCTCCTGCCTCGGCTCCCTCCACCGCCCCCTGCGCCGTGGTCCCATCCGGCGCGCCTGGGCCCCTCCCCCCTTCCCTTCTCTTTCTGGCCTTGGGACGGCCCGCCCCCGGCTTCGTTCGGAGCCTTCTCCGGCGACTCTCCCGCCCCCGGCGTCGCTAATTCTCCCTGCAGCGGCCTTTCCCTGGGCCCTCGTCGGCGGAGATCCGCCCTCCGCTTCCCCCTCGCCGCGGGGGGTGGGTCGCCGTGGCCCCTGCGTCTCTGCCCCGCCTCCTCGGGGCCCGCCCCCTCGGGTCACGCACCCGGACTGGCCCCTTCGGGCCGCGCGCTTGGACTGGCACCCTCGGGCCACGTGGACTGGTGCCCCCTCGTGTCCATCCCTTCGTATCCCGCGCGTGGTCCCCCTCGGGCTCCGCATTTTTTTCAAATTTTCGATTTTCGATAATTCAAAATTCTGTGCTTCCGTGTCTTTTTTTTTTTGTTTTTTTGGGTTGTCGGGTAGCGGGTTTCATTCCCTGTTTGGTCTGGGCCTTTTGTCTTTGGCCCAGGCACTAGTTGTACCGCTCGTAATGAGCTTTTTCTTAGTCAATAAATCGTCTTTTGCCAAATATATATATATATATATATATATATATATATATATATATATATATATATATTTTATATATATATATGAAAATATATATATATATATATATATTTTTTATATATATATATATATATTTTTTTCATATATATATATATACATATAATATTCCATATTATATATATATATATATATATATATATATATATATATATATATATATATATATATATATTTATATTTATATATATATATATATATATATATATATATTTAATACGAAAACCCCAAGATATATTAATCAAGGCTCAAAATGCCGAAGCCTGAAGCGTATACAAGGCACAAAAAGAGGATGCCTATACAAGTATACCAGCAAAATAAGAAAAAGGGGTGGAGGACGACGCACACGGTCAGGGGTGGCTCTGGAGCGGTGACCAGAATGTGCTCGGGCAGTGGGGGCACAGGGTACTCCGTTTGCGGCATTGGCGATAGACTTCCCGAATGAGCTGGCCGGCAGGAAAAATATGGCCTTCATATCTCGCTTTGTTGCGATTCTTCTAAATCACCTACGTGGCGACCGCAGCGACGATCTGGTGCCCGTAGGAGTTGCTGTCCCAATTGGTCGCAAGATCGTGGAAGCGTCCGCCACCCGGCTCAATACTGAAGCGCTGGTTAAGGGTCCTCCAGATGCCTCTAGGCAGGTTCCCTTGGCAAAAGATGTGGTTTATAGTCTCCATCTGGTGGTCTGAACAGCAATTGCAGGCTGATGCTAAACTGATCCCGATGGTGTTGAGGATATCGTCAGTAGGCAATTTCTTTCTCATGGCTCTCCACATGAGGAAAGACCACTTGTTAGGGATGCAGGTGTGCCAATAGTGAGTAGTGATCTGAGTAGGCTGGCCCGTCCCAAGGAGAGAGGATCTAGCCGACCTCACAGAGAATGCACCGGAAGCCTCGAGCGACCATCTCCACGCATCGGCCGCGAGACCGATCCTAAGACCGCTATGACGGACGCTATCCTCCAAGTCGGTGCCTCCCCATTCACGCATCTTATCCCAGTCGCAGATGTTGGTAGTGTGGTTCCACATGTCCTTGATCCTACAGTCTCTCGAGATTACCGAGATGCTGGGGATCAAGCTGTCCACGGTCTATCTCTCCTGGAATGGGTTGGACTCGCCGGTGCCAGGTGTAGCCTGATAGCCTGTTCGACAAGGTTACGTCCGATTAGGATACGACGCCAAGCCGCTGATGATCTGCTATTGGAAGTGGCCTCTGAAGGGTGGATGTGCTTAAAGTACCTGGCTTTCATTTAATCTGGTCCATAAATTCTTGGTCGTGCGAAGATTCTACCACAGTTTCATTGAGAAAGCCTGAACGATGTTGGTGAGTTTGGTAAATCCCAGACCCCCTACCTCAGTTGGCGGAGCCATGGAGTCCCAACTCGCCCAATGGTGCTTATCATGGCCATTGTAATGCCCCCAAAAGAAGTTACAGAAGATCTGCTCGATCGAAGTAAGAACCTTCAATGGCGGGGAGCATGCGGCTAGAGTATGGATTGGAATGGAGGTGAGCACATGCTTGATGAGGATCATCTTGCCTTCTGGGGATAAGGTGGCATTGTGCCACCCTTCAAGTTTGTTCCTAACTTCTCGAAGATCCTGGCATTGGATTTCCCGTACACCAGGGGGCATCCGAGATAGTTGAATGGGGGATGATCAACAGAGAAGGATGTTAAGTTGGAAATCCTGCTAGCATGCTCGGTGTTGATGTTTTGGTGGGCATAGATAACGCTTTTGGATGGGTTGATTTTCTGTCCTGAGCAGATGGAGTACCGCGGCAGGGTATTATGGACCACTTGAACCGCTCCTACGTCCCCAAAAGAGAAGATGAGTAAGTCATCTGCAAAGGCCAGATGGGTGATGGTAGGACATCCGCTGGCAGTGTGGTATTGTTGGAAGTGCGGGACGCTGATCATGTTATTGAGGTTCCTACTGAGGGCATCAGCCGTAATGATGAAAACAGTGGATGATAGAGGGTCGCCCTGCCTAACCCCGCGGCTGGATTTGAAGAATCCCTCGGCATGGCCGTGAATGACAGTGGAAAACCATGAGTTGCTGATGGATCTCCACACTGTGTTTGTCCAAGTTTCAGAGAAACCGAATGCCCTGAAGACCCAGATCATAAATTGCCAGTCCAGCTTGTCATAAGCTTTTTCCATGTCAATCTTAACGGCGATGTTGCCTCCTCTGACAGGAAATTTCATAAAGGTGATTAACTCCTGGGCTAGCATGATGTTGTCTTGGTTGTTTCTCCTACGGACGAACCCGCTTTGCTCGTTAGAGATGATCTTGGGGGGAAGACCCGCCATTCTGGTAGCGATGATTTTGGAGATAATTTTGTTAGTGAAAGTGCATAGACTGATAGGTCGAAAGTCGCAAAAGGACTCCGGGTTATCTTTTTTCGGAATGAGGATCAGGTTGGCGCTGGAGATAGCTTTGGGGTAGGTGGCTCCTTCGAAGAAGGCAATTGCAGCTTCGATGATGTCCTGTTTGATAATGTCCCAGCACGAGCGAAAGAATACCCCTAAAAATCTGTCTAGACCGGGAGCGCTATGCTCGTTCAGAGCCCACACCACGTCTTTCACTTCCTGTTCAGTGGGGCGATGTTCCAGCTGGGCGTTGTCGGTGTAGTCAATGAGACAGGGGATTTGATCAAGAAAGGCGTTGTCTTTGTGGACCGTCTCTTTGGTGAATAATTTGGAGTAGAATTCCGTAGAGGCTTCATGGATACTCTTTTGGTCGGTGATGATGTTCCCCTCGTCGTCCGTAGTATGGTGAATCGTTAGCTTCCGTCTGCGGCCGTTGACGCAACCATGAAAGTATTTCGAGTTTTTGTCCCCGTCACTATCCCATTTCAACCTCGCTTTCTGTTTCCAGAAGTCAGTCTCCACTATGAGCCTGAATTTTAGTATAGCCTTGGTGAGGTTCAGGGCAATCCTGGCCGCCGGGGAGCGATCCGAAACGAACCTAGCCTCTGCACGGGTTACGTCGTCTTCAGCAATCCGCACGGCTTGGAAAATGTCCCCATAGGAAAGTTTGCTCCAAATGGACAAGGCTGACCTCGTAGCCTTGAGCTTTTTGCTCACCCGAGTAAGGGGTTCGGGAGAGTCGTCGCTATTCCATGCTGCAGCGACGATACCCAAAAATTGGGGGGTGCTCGATCCAGAATTCGAGGAATTGGAAATTCTTCTTGGGGGGATTGGTATTAATTTTAATTTCTACCAGCAGCGGGGCGTGGTCGGATTCGGAGGAGTTGAGATGGGATAGCTTGGTGGTGATCCCCATACCTTGCCAAAAGTCGTTCGTTAGTGCTCTGTCGAGACAGGAATATTGGCGCCAGTCACCTTCTTGCATGTTACACCAGGTGAAAGCATTGCCCGTAAACTGGAGAGAGGTAAGGTGAGCGTTGAAGATGAAGTTATTGAAGTCTTGCATGGCCGGCAATGGAGGGGGACGGCCGCCAGTTTTCTCTTCCCTGCAGGTGATAGCGTTGAAGTCACCGATGCAAAGCCAATGGAAGTTGACGTGGGGCAGGTGGGTGTCGAGGAGATCGTTCCACAGTTGTTTCCGCTCAGTGATATCGTAGCTCCCATGGACCGCCGAGAGGATTACGCGCTCGGGAAGCATGGGGTGTTCCACCCAGCAGGAGAGGGCCTGCCGGGTTTCCTGGATGATTTTGATGTTGACGTCCTGAGTGCCAAGGATCTAAATATCGTGTCTGCCAGCTATGGCTGTGGGGAGGTTCAGCTGCAGTTGGATGGATTTGAGTCTTCTAGTGAGGATTTTGGGTTCAAGGATAATAAGGATGTCTATCTTGTGGATTTTCTGCAGCGTGGAAAATCTCCTTAATATAGGTTTGTTCCCAAGACCACGCACATTCCAGGATAGGATGTTAATCATTAAAGGGTTGGGGTGGTGGATTTTTTGTTCCGCTTGGCAGTGGATCTAGTTTGGATGGTTGTGGTCTCCGCGGTTCCAAGCTGGACCTGGACCCCGCCCGAGGTTGATGCTTCTGCTTTTGTCGAGGAGGGGTGGATTCGGTAGGGTTGCTCGTGATGTTTCGATAGGAAACCGCTCGGTTCCCCGGCAGCGACAAGGATAGGGTCGTCCGCTGGGTTAACTAATTCCCCAGCGGAGTCACGGTTGGGCTCCTCGGAGTGAATTGCTAGGGAGTCGCTGGTGCTCTCAATTTCAAGTAATGAGTGTTGTAGAGGGAAGCCAGCTGCTTGGATCTGTAGGCTTCTCCGAACCTGATCGGGCCCGAGAATGGCAAGAGCTTCTTCAACTTGGTCTTCGATGGTTCGCGAAAGATCAGCCTCGTTAGCGGCGGTGGTAGCCTCTACCGCCGTCGAGATAGGGAGGTTGGGCGCTCTCTTGGTGAGGGCGAGATCTTGTAGGGGATATGCTACCTCCAATTGGGCTTCCGCCTCTCTCGAATCAAGAGCATCAAATTGGTTGGAGAGCGTGAGAGGATGGGAGTCGAAGGGGACCATGGCTCTGGTGGTAGTCTCGCTTTTGTCTGACTTGCCTTCATCTGAGTTGAATCTGGTGTGCGAGTTTGGTAGTGGGAGAATGGGTGGCAATGGAGTTCTTTCCTCTACCGACGCGCTGTCTTTTCGATATTTTTTCTGCTTGAGCTCTGGGGGGAGACGGTGGCAGTGCTTCGGGAGATGACCTCTCAAATGATAGTGATTGCAAAACATGATATGGTTATCATATA
>JANAVB010003400.1:65985551-65990551 GCA_029216955.1 Iris pallida | reverse complement strand
ACTCTGTCCAACGCAGAATGAATCTGTAAACCCCACATCTGAACCTCCATCCCCGGAACGATCACATCGATACCTAACTATCCAGATCGGCCAATAGATGACGATCTGCTGTCAAATACATAGCGACTGGATACCTGCTCAAGGCATCTGCAACTACGTTGGCCTTTCCTGGATGGTACTACAAAGAGATATCAAAGTCCTTCATCAGCTCAAGCCAGCACCTCTGCCTCATGTTCAATTCCTTCTGGGTGAACACGAACTTCAAGCTCTTGTGATCCGTGAAGATCTCAACTCGCTCTCCGTACATGTAGTGCTTCCATAGCTTCAAAGCAAAGATAACAGCTGCCAATTCCAGATCATGGGTAGGGTAGTTCTTCTCATGAGGATGTAGCTGCCTGGATGCATAGGCAATCACCTTCCCGTGCTGCTGAAGAACGTAACCCAAGCCCTTCCCAGAAGCGTCACTGTAGATCTTGAAACCACCAGTCCCAGATGGCAACGTCAAGATAGGAGCTGTAATCAACCTCTTCTTTAGCTCATCAAAAGCAGCCTGACACTCCTCGGTCCAGACGAACTCCATGTCTTTCCTGGTGAGTCTAGTTATCGGCTCTGTAATCCGAGAGAAGTCCTGAACGAACTTCCGATAGTAGCCTGCCAGACCCAAAAAGCTCCGAATCTTGACGACTGAGCTCGGTGTGGACCAAGACTCAACTGCTGAAATCTTCTTCGGGTCTACTGAGATCCCATGCTAGGTCACAAAATGACCCAAGAACTCTACCTTCTCTAGGAAGAACTCGCACTTCGACAGCTTCCCATACAACTGCTCCTTTTTGAGAGTCTCTAGCACAATCCGCAGATGCTTCTCGTGCTCCTCCGGTGTGTTCGAGTAGATCAATATGTCATCTATGAAGACCACCACAAACTTGTCAAGGTACTGATGGAATACCTTATTCATCAAGTTCATGAATACCGCTGGGGCATTGGTCAACCTAAATGTCATAACAGTGAACTCATACTGACCATACCGAGTCTGAAATGTCGTCTTCGGAATATCCTCCTTCTTCACCCTCAGCTGATGGTAATCGGACCTCAAGTCTATCTTCGAGAATACCTTCGCGCCACTCAACTGATCAAAAAAGTCATCAATCCTCGACAATGGGTACTTATTCTTGATAGTGAGGTTGTTGAGCACTCTGCAGTCGATACACATGCGTACCGTCCCATCCTTCTTCGGTACAAATAGAACAGGTGCGCCCCAAGGTAAAGAACTGGATCTGATGAAACCCTTTTCTTGCAGCTCGTCGACTTGCTTTTTCAGCTCTACCAACTCGCTGTTGTTGATCCTATAGACATGCTGCGAGACAGGCTCAGCGCCCGGCACGAAGTCTATAGAGAACTCAACATCCTTGTTTGGCGGCATTTCCGACAACTCATCAGGGAAAATATCCAAGAATCCTGCTATCAATGGATGTGGCAATTCCTGTCCTGACAACATAGCTCCACAGAAACCATCTCCTGGCTCCGCTGCTCCCTGGCAAACTCAAACTCTGGCTCTTTCGACGGTCTAAACAAAACTCTGCCTCCTCTACAGTCTATATTAGCATGGTGCCTGCTCAACCAATCCATACCGAGTACCATATCATAGCTCAGAAGGGGCATTACGAGCAAAGATGCACTCAAATCCCGGCTTCCCAGTATAACTCTCCGTCCCTTGCAAATATTATTGACCAGGATAATGCCTCCCCCAGTCATAATCTTGTAAGTCATACTCAGTGGTTCAGCAATAATATTGTGTCTAAGTACAAAAGAGACAGATACAAAACTATGCGTAGCACCAAAGTCAAACAAAGCTAATGCAGGAAATGAATCGAGTAGAACAGAACCTGCTACCACGTCTGTTATGGGATCGGCCTCCTCGACCATCAGTGCGAACGCCCTACCCTGAGCTACTCTCCTCTGATGCTGGGCAAAACGCTGCTGCTGGGTCGGAAGTGGCGGACCCCTCTGTTGAACAGCTGGTCCCACTGGAGCTTTAGCAGGAGGTGCTCTGTCCTGACCTCCCTGAGCTGGACGAGTAGGACAATCTCTCAACTGGTGGTCGGGTGCTCCACATAATAGACAAATGCCAAACCTCTTCCTGTAGACCTCTCGAGTGTGCCTCGGCTTCCCACAAAAAGCACACTGTGGAATCTGCTTCTGCCCCTGCTGATGCTGTGTACGTACTGGGGCCTGGTGCTGCTGATGCTGCTGCTGGTGGAACGGCTTCTGCTGAGTCTGAGGTCGCTTGGCCGGTCCTGCACTGGAACCAACACCTATAGCATCGCTACTCCTCTTGGGCCTGAGACCCAAGTCCTCCTCTGCTATCTGAGCGTCCATCAGAATGTCCTCAAAGGTCGCAGTACGACGCCCAGACGTGCATGATCTGACGACGTGGTTCAGGCCCCTCCTGAACTTGTAGGCCTTCTCTCCTGCATCCTGAACCATGCCCAGGGAGAACCGGCTCAGACGGAAGAACTCTGTCGCGTACTCGTCCACAGACATGTTCCCTTGCACAAGTCCCACAAACTGGCCTTCCAGTGCACTAAGAGCCACATCAGGAAAGAATTTTTTTCTTGAATAGCTTCTTGAAGTTCACCCATGTCAAGCCTGTCACTGTCATGCGAGGGTCTGTGCGGTACCAAGTCAGAGCGATATCAAAGAACTGACTCGCTGCTGCTGACACCCACAGTCACTCCGGAAGCTGTGCTAACCCCAGGCTTCGCTCAACATCCTCTAGCCAATCATCGGCATACAGGATCCCTTCTGTTCCCTTGAATTCTCGAGAAAACATCTTCTTGAAATCTATCATGGAGCCAGGTTTTGCCTGCTGCTGCTATGGTTGTTGGACTGGAACGCCCTGAGTCTGAACTGCAGTCATCTTTTCTACAGCGGCAAGCGCTAACTGGTGCGCATTCTCCATGCTCTGCCTTAAAATCTTCGTCTGTCGCTGTGAAGCCTCAGCCTGCGCTCGCTGCGCCTCCATCATCTGCTGGAGGAGCGCGAACATCTGAGTGGCGTCAATCGGCAACGTAGGTGGAGGTGGAAGAGTCTCCGGCTGAAAAGGTACAGTCTTCGGGACTTGTGGAGGAAGACCCCCCGGTACTATTGCCGCTACCTTTGGAATGGCAGGGACAGTACGATCAATCTCCTGATCCGCAGCTCTCTCAGTCAGAAAAATAGGTTGCGACGGATCGGACCTCTCCGGTGCTGCACTGGATCTAGCTGCCTGAGCTCGAGTCACTGTCATCCTGGAGACAGATTCAAGCAAAGAAATCAATATGGCACATGATAGGATATCATCAAGGAAGGACAATTTATTTCGAAATGCAAGAAGAGTTTGTCATGAAAATCAAAAGATTAGAGTTTTCCTAATATGTGATTGAGTAACTCCTATCATAACCTAAAACCTATATCCTAACAGCAGGCTCATAATTAGCACTCTAAGTCGAGCACCATTACGAAATCGCACTAGTTGCGACTCTGACCTGCATGGGCCACCATAAAAATGTGTCAAGACCCACACCCTGTTTAGGGACACGAGCACGTGCGTACGTCTAGCCTACGCCGCAGTATCGACGGTAGAACGCTGTAAAGGTTATCTAGAATATATAGAATCTAAGACACAATAATATAACTTGTCTTCTTTGCACGGAGGAATATAACCACAACTCAATCACATAATTCTAAGGAAGATAAACACGATGATAAAGATAATGATAAAGATAAAGATAAAATAAATAGTCTGAAACAACGCTGAGTCGCAATCACAAGTTCAGAGACCAAGACATAAAACAATATCCCAAAATAATTACTACAAGTCTCAAAGTATCAAACTGGAATGTAATTAAGACAAAATCTAGGTGAACTAGGTCACTACTGGCGGTGCGTCCTCTACGAGCACCGGGTCCACAGGCTGGTCCTGGTCGTAGGCTCCATATATGCTAAACCCATAGTAGGTCGGGAAATCTGCATCTAAATCCTCTGAAAAACAATGAGGGTTATCTTGTCAGGATATGAGCAAGTATAAACACCAACAGCAGTTCCATGTGAATTGACAAATACTATAAGAGACAATCATAATGAAATACAAGATAAAATGTCAAG
Source organism: Iris pallida (assembly GCA_029216955.1). NCBI lineage: Eukaryota > Viridiplantae > Streptophyta > Magnoliopsida > Asparagales > Iridaceae > Iris > Iris pallida. The sequence goes on along the minus strand of JANAVB010003400.1, from coordinate 65,986,408 downwards.
ACTGAAAGTAAAACAGTACAAGAGAACTGGATATCATGTCATGTGTGAGATATAAGATAAAACTGGAGTATAAATAATAGAAAGTAATCTGAGGTATGATGTAAACATAAAATAAAGTGACATGAGGTATTAGAGCGTTATGTGATCGGCTTGGGTCAAGATCAGGCTGTTCCATTTGACCGGCTATGCACAGGTAGTATAATAGTATAGGGATCAGGCCAGCCAAAATGGAAAGCTATACATAAGTAGCATAAGGTCAGGCTACACCCTACGTGTGGTGAGGGTGGAGCTATGCACAAGTAATAAACAAGTAGGGGTATGATCACATAACCTCTAATAACTCCCCATCCCCGAGTAGTATAATGAATCTAGACATGACAGGTCATGATACGGGATTCGAAGAGCAGGGGGCCAGCCTACTCCCAAATTGGTGTCTATACAAGTACAGGAAACAATATCGAATAATGTACTCATATACCAGGTAAACCGGGAATGACATCTCATGACGAGATTCATGTATACTAGTCCGTGTATCCTCGTGTTGAGAATCAAGTATAACACTACAACTGAATCGGATATAGTAGATATTAAAGCAATAAAAACTATCAGAGAATGTACTTGTCTGTTGTCCTGAGCTGAGAAAATCGAAACTACAACCCACTCAATGAGCCACAAACGGTCAACTCACACAACTGTCTCCTAATGCTGAAATAGACATTACCAATGTTCTCAGAATGGTCAAGTTAGCTAGAAACACCTACACATAAGTCCAATTCTGGATACAGGGGTAAAACGATAATTTCGGGTCAAAATGGTGTCCGCCGTTGGACCCACTTTGCACCAAAAAATGTGCCAGA
>JANAVB010003400.1:65903051-65980551 GCA_029216955.1 Iris pallida | reverse complement strand
GTCTTCTACTCTCCATGGGAAAGAAAATGGAACAAATTTGGGCTAATTTGAAGGAGATTAGGTGATAGGAACAATTGGGGAAGAAGCTTCTAAACTAAGGTTAGGGTTTTGAAGGAAAGGGGGAGGAAGAAGATGTTAGGCTTAAATAGAGAAGTGGGCTGCCATAATAAGTTAGGATTAGGATTTTGGGCAATGGAAAATGTCTACTAAGCCCTTCTCTTTAGTCATGACAAGATTAGGGAATAAGCCTTTCTTCCTAATTAGGTATTTAGTCAAACTTTCTAATTAATCTTGCTAGTCTAACTAGAGGCTAACTAAAGTCCAATTAGGCTAGTCCTAATCATTTAATTAGGTGGTTATGTCAAGTTAATTTAGGTCCTCTAGAGTTACTAACAACTTATTCTAACTAATGGCTAACCACTAATCATATTCAATAATATAGCATACGTACTATATTAAATATTATAAATAATTAATCCAACATATAATTACTAGTTTTGTAAAATAGATTTATCATCAATTATATAATTTGAATGCCATTAAACACAAAAATAACAAGAATTAGAAAAAAAAAGTCAAAAATACTCCTTTTCTGGAAAAGTGGTAGTTACACCCTCGAAATTACCTTCACCACCGCCATCCCCTCGAAATCACCTTCACCACCACCACCCAACGATCCCGGCCGCCTGACCCCATGTCTCCACCTGACTGTTACCACCACGACCCTACTTCTACCATGTTCGATTGACGAAACCACCACACCATCTTCCCCAACCACCCGCAGGAACCTTCACCGTTGTGGACTTCCCTATGAACTTCGACTACCACGGTGCGTAACCCACCAACAGAGCCGTCACGCCTTCCCCATCTCCGTTGTCTTGCCCTCCGCAGTCGACGATCGCCGCTGTACCTCGGTACGAGCACCGGAGCGACTCCCCCACCGGTGAGTTCCCTCCCTCCTCGTTCTCACTTTTCTCTCTCACTCTTCCCTCTCCTTTTGGTTGGCCTCCTCCCTCTCTGTTTGTTATTTTCTTTCCTTCTTTGGTTTTAAGAAGGGAAACAATAAAGGTTGTTTTATAGGCCGGCCCAGTTTGGCTGGTTTTAAATGGGAATTTGGTAAAAAAAGAAAAGAAAAGAAGTGTTATTAGTTATCTTGGGCCTGGGCCTTGGTCAAGGCCCAGGAGATATAATTTTCTTTCAATTGTTGTTTTGGGCTAAACTATTATATACTTTTTTGCAATAGTCATTTTAGGCTTATATTCCAAAATAATAAATGTAAGTATTTTTCAATACAAGGATTTTGTATATTTCTAAAATGAATTATATATACATATATAATTTCTAAATAAGTTCAATAAACAAATTATTTTATGGGTTTTCTAGAATAAACATTTTTAGGTTTTTCAAAAGAATGTATAGGTATAAGGTTTTTACATATAAATATATTTAAAATTATTTTAGACTTTTGAATAAAATATTAATGAATAATTGTTTGGGGCTTATAGATTTTTTTGGGCCCTATATAAAATATTTGGATTTTATATATCTATATATTTATAAATAAAATGTTATATACCATAATAGCTTCTAAATAGTACTATTATGTTATTCCTATATATATATATATATATATATATATATATATATATATATATATATATATATATATATTTCTAAAATTGTATTTGTGACAAGAATAGGCTTGTACCTACATCTACTTTCAAAATAAGGTTCTTTCCTTAAAATGATTTTTCTAAATTGTTTAAGTATTTATCTAAAAGTATTTTGACTAGTAAAAATATAGTTTTCAAACATCCGAAATAATTTCCAAAATAGGTTATAAATATTTTTTTTGAATAGAAAGAATATATAAATTCTAATTAAAATTTTCTTTTTTCTTAAAAAAATCAAAAAAATTTAACTTCTTTTCGATCGCGACTAATCAAAATCTTATATTTTCTTGGCGAATTCTAGACTTCCTTATGTCAACCCTAGCTAATTGGGCTGTTCTTAACTCAATGGAATAGTTTGTCCCATCACTAGAGGCCATCTTGTAAAGTTTTACACTGAAGTCAATTTTGTGCCGTCATGATCGTCGCACCCTCAGGCAAGATATCTTGCTATTACTGTTTATTTACTTTAGCTCATTACATGCATTTATTTATAGTTTATTTTTCTGCAATATGAAATTGTTCTTCCAAACTGTATATAGATGGAAATTATTGGTAGTTATGTTTTTCGATACTTTAGTTTATTTTTATGCATTTTACCTGGAGTTAAGAGACCATCCTTTGTTTGTGCCGCATTCATTGGCCTTGACACCTGTAAACCACGAAGTCGTGAGTCGTATATAGATTCAAACTTTCATACCGATCGTACATCGGTGCGTACAGGCCAAGCGTTAGGATATAACTGCTTGTAGATGTGTATAAAAGACTTACCAGTTATTAAGGATAAAATAATATTGTGGTAACGACGCATGTGGTGTGTCGTGGAGACGACGCATATATAGTATTATTTGGGGGAGGAGACAGCTATTAGCGTAGGGGCTACTATTTATTTTTACACACACTTTTGGAGCCGATAGTGACTTGGAGGAGTACTACTTACTGCCTATGGTCGATAGTGACTCGGTTGAGCGCTACTTACTGCCACTTCTTTTATTTGCATTGCTGATCATAAAGCCCCTACGTGGAACATTGTCTTTAATAGTGTATTGTTTCACATAGAATTGTTAGGCGACCTTTATCTGTTTAGGAATATGTACTTTTCTGTTTGATTTATGTACCTATGCCTTGTTTGCAAAAACAAAAAGTTGATCTTTATTTCACAAACTTTGTAAGAAGATTGCAAGAATTCTGGAAAAGTACAACTGTAGGAATCCGATCTAAAGACGATCGCTTTATCCCTTGGACGATGTGAACTTTGAAGACGATAGCCTCTGAAGAATGCAGCAGCACTTTGGCAAGAACTCATGATCTCTAGTAATGACTTGAATGATCTCTGATATGATCTGTGTGTGTGATAATGAAGACTTGAAACTCTATTTATAGAGTTCTGGAAATAACTAATTTTTAGTTATTCTGAGTTACGCAGGATGGATTGCACAGACATTGGACTACGCAAGCAGCGAACAGCGTCGACAGTTACTCGATCGTGGACCACCTGTATGTGACGCATGGCATTGTTTGATTGAAATGCGCTTGGTCGTGTACAGATGGTTGCCACATGGTGAGTAATTGATGGCATGTAGGCCACGTGTACATTGTCAGTTGTCTTGATGGAGTGGGCCACATGAACTGCGCTGGCTTTAGATTGTGCTAGATTGAATTACGCTATAAAGAGTCTGGCAGATTGCACTTCGATTGAGCTGGTAGCTTGCGCTGCATGTACAGCTATCCTCGAATGCTGTGCTGCACGAGAAACGAATAGTTTCCTCGTTCTTCGGGCTGTCAGCTGTCAGAAGATCTGATTTTTTGTCAGATAATGATGACGAGGCCACGTCAGCTTGCGCACTTGGATGAGTGCGCAGTTCAGCCTGCGCAATTGAGGTGTTGCGCAATCTATCTCCTGTGCAATTCATTTGAAGGGTGTACAATTTGATTTTTCTTGCTTTTTTGATGGGTGTAACTTGATTTTTAGGACCTACAAGACCCCCTTCAAAGTTTTCGAAATTTGAAAGTGTTTCAAAGTTTCAAAATACTTTGAATTTTGATTTTAAAATCAAGTTGCGCAAGTAATGCCCTGTCTGCACAATTGGAGAAATTAGTTCATATTTCTTTAGCGCAATCTGAGGCGTCTGTTTACTTTCAAAAAACTATAAATAGTTCTCATTCTTCTTTCTGTTATTTTTTACTTGTTTCCAAACGTTTGAGAGAGAAAACTCCTGAGCCAACTCCGACCCTCCTCTGTCTTTTCCGTCGACATCAATGGCCCAAATGCTCCGCCGCCGAGAAGGGCAATGCCCCCGCTGAGTCTTCGACTCGGGCTGCGCCTCGTATTTCTCATCACGAAATCGGTCATCCCGCACTGCAAGGTAGTGAACTCGATCAAAAACCCTTTTTAGGGTTCTTTGAAATTGTCGAACCTTCGAACCTTTTTCTTTTTAGAGATTTGGTTGTATTGCGCCGCCCAATTTAGGGTTTTGGTTGCATAAACTCAATAGTTTTCATTTTTATGAAAAACTATTTTCTTGCGCAATCGGTGGAAAGTGCTGGCAAATGTTCAGCGCAATCTGCTGATTTGCGCAAGTGGATGTTTTGGCGCAACTGGATAGTTTGTACACGTAGGCTGCATTAGCGCAATCTGATGCTATGCACCTAGCGTAATCTGATGCTTGCGCACTTTGCTGATTTTTTGACAGACTTCTTTGTTTTGACATGTACTGAATTCTTTCTTTCTGTTTGATGCAGTTAATATCAGGGAAGACCCGAACTATGAAGTCTTTGCAGGGACCCTAGCTGAACCTGAATTTAAGGAGCATCTGTCCCACGTAACATATCCTCAGTATCCCTGCCATCGTCCCATCAAGCCATATTAATAGCACAAGACAATAAAACTTTGTTGAGTCTGATGAATGGGCAGCCTCTGTAAACCGTTGATACTGTTATTCACAAGAAACCCCTATTTTTGTTTGGTGAGGCTATTGATAAGAGTTCTCAGCCGAGACCTCGAGTCGAATAGAGACTCCTTCAAAGAGCGGAAAAAAGGATACTCTTGCCTGAGACTTTCAGGTGCCTTCCCTTATCTCGCTATGCTCATGCGAGTTATCCCAGGAGGATGGACTGGGATATCACTCCTCTCCAGCAAGCCAGAACAGGTAACATTTGTATGAAGAAGGGACCGAACAATAAGGATATGTTCTACAGCTCCTCTGAGCGTCACAGCTCACTGCTTAGAGGATTGAAGCCTGGCTGCATTCTGCCAGAGAACTTCTCCCTGCTATTGCCAGTTAGAACACCGATCTTCGCAAACGAGTTTGCGAGGGTTGAGGGAAGATACCCGGATCAGGACATCCGATTGACAGGTCTGGTGAACCCAGATAACAAAAGATGGAACTGCATAGCCAATTGGATATTGGTTCAGTTCGAAGATAGGCTCAAGGAGATTGAGCTATACTAGCCGATATTCTCTACCATATACGGCTTCCATCCCAACCCTCATCTGTTCCTTGCTTTGGCGGAGAGGTACAACTTTAGGACAGGGACGTTCATGACACCCTGTGGAGAGATTGGACTAGCTCTTCATGAGATGAAGTATATCTCGAGCTTGCCAATGGGAGAATTTCCCTATGAGGAATTTGTTCCAACAAATGATGAGTTGGACCGACTTCGTCTGGAAAATGCTGAAATGGTGGACGTTTTTGAAGAACTGTTGTGCCATTATAAGATTTGCTCCTTGTATTACAAGAGTGGTTCTTCTGGTACTTGCTACTCGTCAAAGTGGTTGCCTTATCTCTTTCTTAACCACATCATAGAGAAGAAGACTAAGGATCATGATAAGTGTAACCCTAGCTTTTTCAGACCACTCAGCCATAGTGAGGTGATAAGATTGATGGAGGAGAACAAAGAGATGGACATCAGGGTCGATGATGAACTTCAAAATCCTCCTTTCAAGACAGGAGATGTTATTGAAAGTTTCATAAGGCTGGGCAATAGGCCCATGTCAAAGGAAGCCCAGCTGACGGGTTTCCTCACATACTGGCTTCGACGATTCGTCGTCCCCGGAGCCAGTGTCGTCGATCGTTTCCATCGTGGCGTGCTCTTTGCTGCTGTCCGGTTAGTCTTTGGCTACCGGATGGATCTGCTGTCAGCGATGACCTGCAGAGTAAACGCTGGTCTTCATCTTTATGTTGAATCGATGCTCAAATGGAAAGGCGAGAAGGGGAACTTCCCTCGGCTAGAGTTGCCCTACACTTATTTGTTCAGATGGTTGCTTCTGCACCATCCGTCATTGATGAACCCTGATATGGGAGCAGTCGGCAGTAGCTATTTACGGAGATTCTCCTGGAGTAAATGGATATACACCAGTCTGAAAGATTACAGACGTGCTTTGAATCTTGGGAAGGGGTGGAATTTCTACTGTGTTCCCCCTCCAACTGGCTATGAACATATGTCAACAAATCTAGTTGATCTTGGGAGGCAGCCTCTAGGTCGTGCAGTATTTGAGTGACTGAAGACGATCCGGCCATCACACTTGGTCTATAGATTTGATGAGGAATATTACTTAGAACCTTATCTTCCCAGCCGTTTTACGCGGCAATTCGGCTATGACCAATTCCACGTAGGCAATTCTATAACTTGCCTGTAAGGAAAGGGTTATCTAATTGATGGTGCCAGGGCTTGGGCTTATTATAACGCTCGAGACACGAGAACAATATTCTCGATGCCGACCAAGAGCGATCACGGCCCTCGGATGTTATACACATATTCGCTTTTTTACACAGCAGCGAATACATTCGCCGAAAACTTCAGCCTTGTAGATAGCTTCGCGACAGCGACGCGATTGAAGAAGGGAGCAACTGTTATATCTGCTCCAGGTAATGACGAGGAGCATGAGCCGATGGATGCCCCGTTGGAAGCTTCAAGGAAAGCTAACTTCCCTGAGGAAGTCAACGAACCATTGCGAATTTACTTGAAAGTTGTCAAATCTCCAGCCAAGGAGAGAAAGAGGAGGATTGACGAACCTTCTTCTCCGGTTGCAAAGAAGAAGCTTATTTTAGATCCATCAGAGAAGGTCACCACCAGGTCGCAATCTCGGCAACTGGCTAAGTCGACCCAAAGAGAAGAAGCGACTACGCCGACCTCTCTTCCAAGGCAGGTCGATGTGGTAGATGTAGAGAGTCCAGAGAGACCTTTACATAGAAAGAAACTGGCCTCCAGAAGAAAAAGGGTGGTCACTCCTCCGAGACAAATCTTGTCCTCGGTGGTGGCTAGCGTTGTTGCTGGAATCACCATGTCATCTCCTACACCTGCCCCTGAGCCTAGGCAGGAAACTCCTAGTCCAGAGCAGAGGGACGAGGCTGAGCAGAGGGATGAGGCTATAGAGCCTAGGAAAGACATTATGGAGAGGGAGCATGAAGTTTTGCGATCTCCTTCACTGACGGTAGAAACTACCCAGCTTCTTGCTACACCAGGAACACTCCGTGAAGAAGAAGATCGTTTAATGATTGAAGCTCTAAATGATTGTGACTTCGGCTTGCAGGATGATGTCGATCAGGCCGCCACAACTGCCAGCGAGGAAGCACCAGAAGATAGTATAAGCAATAAAGATACATCAACAGAAGCTGTTGATGATACTTTACATCCAGAAGAGGACGCTAATATCCATATATCCTCGGAAGCTGTTGATGACACGCTGAATCCTGAAGAGGAGTTTGAGGTGCATGTGTCTCCAGAAAAGAATGCAGGTGAAGAAGTAGCACCTGAAGAAACTACTCCTGCTGATCCCAAAGGTATTAAATGATTTTATCAACCTTCTTTATAGCTGACATCTACATTCTTATCCATACAGAACTTGAATCTTCCCCAGTTCCTCCCGCATGCACAGACATAGTGCCAATAACGGCTATAGCTAGTGGTAGCCAACATTTTTCGGGTGGCTCTGAGGCCGGTAGTAGCCAGGCAGTAATATCTGAGGCTACTTCTACTAGATTGGAACCTGTGCCAACAGATGACGGACTTGTCGCTGGGACAAGCCAAGGTAAGATTGCCTTTGCTTTTGATCCTTTTCGATTAGTTGCAAATAAAACCAAAATGATAAGGTTCATTTGATTTTGCAGAAGAACATCAGGGAGGGGCAGCTAGCTCTATGATGGCTCCTCTATCCAGAGAGCCCTCTATTCATATGCAAAAAGCTGCACGTCTATCCCAAGCACCTGCTGCTTCGTCGTTAATGGGAGTTGCCGCTACACCTGGTGCTCTGGCTACTAACCATTTTATCATAAGCTCCTTCATCAACCTTTTCTTTACATCGTTGGGACCCTTAGTAGATAGAGTGATAGAGAAAGAAGATGCTGGTTTCTCAACAGTTAGAGGTCCAACCTCCTATCTGATCAATGCCATCTGCAGTCAAGGCGACGAAGCTCAAGCTGTTTTTCTTGAACATGTATTAGATGAGCTGGAGGCATCGGTTAGAATCTACAAAGAGCTTAATAGAGGGGAGATAGAGCCCTTGGTACAGGCTGAATTTGAGAAGATGTCACAAGAGGGTGCAGTGGCGAAAGTTGATCTCCAAGTTCTCTTGGATACTTTCTCTACTAAGTCCGCTGAGTATAATTCCCAAGTGGAAACAATAGCATCTGTTGCTGAGGAGAAGGAGAGGAAAGTTACTGAGCTGCAAGCAGAATCTGCCCGTCTTCAAGAAGAGCTGAGACCTGTTCAGCTTGCTCTGGAGGATGAAGTCACACAGCATCAGACTGCAGTTCAACAACTAGACGCTCTGACTCAGGAAAGAGACGAGTATGTCGCAACTCATCAAGCGGAAATCTCTCGCAAATTAGTAACCATGCCATCTTTTGACGATAAGTCTGGGAGGGAGGAAGCTAGAAGGCGAGTGATGGACTCTCATGAGGAGCGACTGCAAACTCTAAAGCAGCAGATGACTAGCTTGATGACCCCGCCAGCAGAATAAGAAAGACTTTTTGTATTTTTTGTTTTGTGGCATGTATTTTTGTAATGTCTTCCAATTTTGATCAATAAAAAGACATTTTTTTTGTGGATCTATTATTTATTGCATATCTTATTCAGATATAAATAATGGCGATAGAAAATATATTCAGAGGTGTAAGACATGATATATTTCTTGATTTTAGAAAATAATTATATTCATTATATCTGCTCAGAGGTAATGTGGACATGGCAGAATATAATTTGTTGAATATCATTATTTCAGTAGACAACTTAATGAAAGATGATAAGTTGCTGATGTGAAGGAATGGATGAATGAACGAAAATAAATCGTCAAAATATGTGAACGAAATGAATGAACGAAATGAATCGTCGGAACGAACGGATAAACCATCAAATGAATTGAATGAACGGATGAACCGTCAGATAGATGAAATGAACGGATGAACCGTCGAATGAATATGACGAACGGGTGAACCGTCAGATGAATGAACGGGTGGACCGTCAGATAAATTTAATGAACGGACGAACCGTCAGATGAATGAATGAGCGGGTGAACCGTCAGATGAATGAACGGGTGGACCGTCAGATGAATTGAATGAACGGGTGAACCGTCAGATAAATGAACGGGCGAACCGTCAGATGAATGAACGAGTGGACCGTCAGATGAATGAACGGGTTAACCGTCAGATAGATGTGATGAACGGGTGAACCGTCGAATCAATGTATCGCTTCGTTGTTTCCAAGAATCTCTGTCTATAAATAGAACAAAAATTTAGATGGAATGATCACTTTCACTTTTCAACACAAAAATGTCGTCTGGAGATGCATCCAAGAGAGTTGAGATTGCCCTGAAGTTTGAAGCAGTTACTGAAGAACGTCCAGTCGAGCCGGCCCAGCCGAAGCAGACAGAGGCAGGCGAAGGTTCATCTGTATCCAAGCCGCCATGAGACATCTTGGATTTTCTTCTTGAACCAGGGAAGACAGAGGAAGAAGAGACCATGAGGATGGCTGCTTGCAAGTTCCTGGTGGGTTCGAGCAAGGATGTTCTCGGCTCTTTTGCTGATTATGTTTTTGAGAAGGACGGTAGTGGTCCTCGTCCCAATTTTGAGAAGGATGGTAGTGACCTTCCTTGATATTATGTACTATCATTCATGATGAAATAAAATCAAATTTTATTTATGAACTTGTCTGATGATTACAAGCAATGTCTTTTACATTTATACATAATACTTTTTGAGGAACTTGCCATTGATGGGCATCATTGTAACTCGACCATCCAGCTCTGTGAGTTGATAGACTCCATTTGAGAAGACTTTGCTCACGATATATGGACCTTCCCACTTTGCATCGAATTTGCCCTTGCTCGAGTGAGTCATAGTCATGGGACGTCTGACTATTAGAACGAGCTCTCCTTTCTGAAAGGCTCTGACTTTAACTTTGCGATTGAAAGTCTTCGAGATGCGGGCTTGGTATAACTCAATATGTTGTTGAGCCATTAACCGCTTCTCATCAAGCGCTTCTAATTCTTGGAGTCGAAGAAGGTCGTTGTTCTCTGTAGTGAGCTCGTTGGCGATGGCAATCCTTAAGGACGAAATTTGAAGTTCCAGGGGTAGAACTGCTTCACAACCGTACACCAAAGAGAAGGGCATACAACCTGTAGGGTTACGGACCATAGTACGGTAGGCCCATAGACATTCTCCAAGCTTTTCACTCCAGTTTCATTTGTTAGTAGACACAAACTTTTTGAGGAGCTTGATGATAGTCTTGTTGAAAGCTTCAGCCAAGCCATTAGCAGCATGATTGTAAGCTGTCGAAGCGACATTGTCAATCTGATGTTCGTTACAGAACCTTATGAACTTCTGGCTGATGAACTGAGGTCCATTGTCATGAATGATCCTTCGAGGTACACCAAATCTATAGATGACATGGTGTTTGACAAAGTAGATAACACTGCTGGTCTTGACTTCAGCCAATGGTATAGCTTCGGCCCATTTGGAGAAGTAATCGGTTATTGCTAGTATAAACCGATGTCCTCTAGAAGAAGGAGGGTTGATAGGACCTATGATATCCATGCCCCAAGCTTCAAAAGGCCAGGAAGCAGCAGTCGGATGAAGGAATTCTGACGGTTGATGGATGAAATCTGTATGGATCTGACAAGCTCGATATTTCCTTGCATATTCGATGGCATCGGATGTTATAGAGGGCCAGTAGTAACCCATGCGTCGGATGCGATCTTGTAGCTTAGGACCAGGTTGATGTGCTCCACAGACACCGTCGTGAGCTTCATGCAACACTTGCTTTGCTTCATCACCAGCGAGACAACGCAAGAGTAAGCCATCATAAGTTCGCCGATAGAGAGTCTTGGTGGTTTGATTGTTGTAAAACTGGAGAGATCGTTGACGAATACTCGTGGCCTCTTTGGGATCTTCGGGGAGTATGTCATGAACTACAAAGTCGATGAAAGGAGCTCTCCAATCTTCATCGATAACATTGGCTTCAGTAAGATTACTGAACTCAATATTACGATTATTTTTTATACAGAACAATTTCCGGTTAGAGATAACCACCACATGCTGTCTTTTAATAGGGATGGCTAAGACTGCTGCAAGATTAGCCAAGGCATCTGCTTCAGTATTGCAAGCTCGTCGAACATATTCGATGAAGAAGGCTTTGAATGATGTAGCCATGTTGATTGCCGCTTCATAGTAAGGCACTAGATCTTGATGGCGAACTTCATAGGTTCCTCTAACCTGGTTAACAACCAGCTTAGAGTCACCGTAGACTTCAAGATATTCGATGTCCAATTGTTTAGCTAACTGAAGACCAATGAGTAGAGCATTGTATTCTGCCACATTATTGGAGCAAGGTTTATCTAAGGAGTAAGCTCTTTGAATAGTTGACCCGTCTGGAGAAACAAGGACAACTCCAACTCCTGCGACAATGGCACCATTGGGTCCGATCCTGGATGCACCGTCAAAAAATAGACGCCAAGTAGGAAATTCTTCGGAGATTGTATTAGATTCCAATGTCTCATCTGGAATTTCATCATAAAGTTTGGATGTCTCTGGAACAGGATGAGCTGCTACGAAATCCGCCAGTGCTTGACCTTTGACAGACTTTTGAGGAACATATACCATGTCATATTGGGCTAACAGAATGGCCTATGTAGCCAGCCAAGAATTGAGTGTGCTAGGCTTTTTCATCAGTACCCAAAGAGGATTAACTCGGGATATGACATGAATAGTTTGGCCAATGATGTAATGCCTCGTCTTTTGAACAGCAAACATAAGAGCTAGGCATTCTTTTTCGACCGGACTATAACGGTGTTTGGCACCAATCATAGTACGACTGAGATAGTAGATGGCTTGTTCATGGCCTTCTTTGTTCTTTTGGGCAAGCACCCAATAAATGATCCATAGCACGGACATACATTAAGAACGGTATGTCGGAGATTGGTGGCACCATGACTGGTGGGTTCATGAGATATTGCTTTATGTCATCAAATGCTTGTTAAAATTCTTCGGTCCAAATGAAAGATACACCCTTCTTCATTAGCTGAGTAAATGGTCTGCAGCGTCCAGACAGATTCGAAATGAACCTCCTGATGTACGCAAGTCGACCTTGGAATCCTCGTAGCTCTTTTAGGTTACGTGGAGGATGCATCTCTTGAATGGCTTTGATCTTCTCGGGATCCATGTGTATACCCTTAGAGGTAATGACGAAGCCAAGAAATTTGCCACTAGAGACACCCAAGAATGACTTGGTGGGATTCATTTTGAGTTGATGTTGGCGCATTAGATTGAAGATAGTTCTCAAGTCTTGGATGTGATCTTCCTTTAGACGACTTTTGACAGCAATATCGTCGACGTAGCATTCGAAAGTCTTGCACAGATGATCTCGAAATATGGTACTCATGGCTCGTTGGTAAGTTACACCAACGTTCTTGAGACCAAATGGTATTACAGTATAGTAATAGACTCCGCGTGGAGTGCGGAAAGAAGTATATTTTTCATCTTCAGGATTCATCCGAATCTGATTGTATCCGGAGAATCCATCCATGAAAGATATTCTTTCGAACCCAAAGGTGTTGTCAATCATGACATCCGTGATAGGAAGAGGAAATTCATCTTTTGGACATGCTTCATTAAGATCCCGAAAGTCGATGCAAACTCGAACTTTTTTGATTTTCTTCATTAAGATCCCAAAGGTGTTTTTCATCTTCAGAACTTTTTCGGCTACCCAATCTAGATATTGTTCTTCTCTGATAAAGCCACAAGCGATGAGCTTCTTGTCTTCATCGTCAATTACGTCCATCATTTCTGGCTTGAAGCGTCGTTGTTGCTGTTTGACCGGTTTTGCATTAGGCAGGATATTCAATTTGTGAGTAGCCACTTTGGGATCTAGACCTGGCATGTCTTCATAGCTCTAAGCAAAAACATCAATGTATTCTTGAATAAGAAGAATTAATTCTTGCTTATCTGCCTCTGAAAGGTTCTTGCTGATGAATATTGGACGAGGTGACCCGCTCTCTCCTACATCAATTTGAACTAATTGATCTTCGGTAGGAGGTTTCCTTTGTTCGAATCGGAGTTCCTATAGGGTATCCATTCGTTGAGCCCAAGGATCTGTTTCAGGATTTTCTTTAATATCCTCGTCATAGCCTTCTGGAAGCTCAACGGAGACCATGTTGGAAGATACAGTCAGCCGATGAACTTGACCGATGCTGGTGTCAGAATCCCATGATCTAGAATCAGAAGAATTAGAGCGTTCCTCACTATCGAATTCGGAGACTGCTGGGGATAATACTGGAGGAGAAGTATATCCGAGACCTCTTTTGGTCCTGCTGTAATACATCTCTGACTTTCCTTTAGGAACAGTTGTACGAATAGGAGTTCTTCTACCCTTACCGTAGTTGAGGCCATTCTTGAAGTCATAACCCATCTTTCGGATGATGTCTTTTGATTGTTGACTGTAACGATAAAGTTGAAGATGCCCCGTGTCGTTACTTTTGCTATCATCCGTATAACTGAACTCTTGTTCCGGTCCTTTACTAAAAAGTATTGGACTCTCACCCCTCTTTTGAGCGGGCACAACACGATACGAGTCATTTGGATGTTCGAGTGAGACTTCTGTTTGAAGAGACTGTACAACTCCCAATGTAAATGACTGAAAGCTATCTAACATATCCAAATAGCACTTAGCATGATAAATGACATCAGTATACTGGAAAGGAGATGCTTTTTCATTGATTTGCACATCTGTATTTACAACAGGACCTTTAGCCTTAGCAGGCTTGGTCAGATTGATTACAAGAGGGGAAGAAGAAGAACGTGGAGGAGGATTAGACTTATTACGACGAAGGTCGATAACAAGCGGCTCAGAGGAGGTGAGCTCCCTTTTATACTTATTATGAGATAAATCAATAACAAGTGGCTCAGAAGAGGTGAGCTGCCTTTTTTCTTTGTTACGACGTAAGTCGATAACAAATAGCTCAGAAGAGGTGAGCTTCCTTTGATCTTGACCTCCATCAGTTGGTTGCTTCTGGACTGGCAAGTGAATAGCCAGTGGTTTAGAGGATTGAGGACGAGAAATACGTCCTTTGACAGGTATAATAAGAGTGTCATTAGGCACTGCTTCTTGTTCTTCTTCAGTATCCAGAGACAGTACTACTTTCATGAAATCATCCTTGTACATACGAGCATCGTTGCAGTATGCTTCGACACCTTTGAAAGGATAGAGATCAGCAACCTCCTTTTGAACCTCTCCATTGTCATCGACATATTTGAAACATTGATGGAGAGTCGAAGGAACAATGTTATGTTCATGCAGGAATGGTCTCCCCAATAGAGCATTATACGAACAACCATGGTTGTCAATGATGTAGAAGGTCACCTTTGTGCGAAGATTGCCTATTTGGAGTTTTAGGCGAATCTTGCCCAGAGGTTCACTTCTTCCCTGATTAAACCCAAGGATGGTGCTGATTGTACTGGAAAGACTATGCACTGGGATCTTCAGTGCATCTAACATTGTCTTTGGCATAATACTGAGAGCAGACCCTGGATCTATCAAAATACGATCGACTTTCATCGAATCGACATATCCTGTATAGTATAGAGGACGGTCATGCCTATTGTCTTCCATCAGCATGTCATCCTGTGTGAAGGTAATATTTGGAATTAATTCCTACACACTATGACAATGGAGGCAAGAGACAGGCTCTGCCTTCGGCTTCTTCAGAAGGGCTAGACAAGTTTCTGCTTGCATGAGAGCTTCACTCAAAGTTTCTCGAGTCTCTTTGGAGAGGCACAAGAGCTCGAAAATTGACAGCCTGGCCGGTGTATTGGCTAGTTGAGCCAAGATATCAAAGTTGTAAGGCTTTTCAAGTCCAGAAGGAGATGACTTCTTCAAAGGCTTGTCGAAACGGACTTGTTGTTTGCCTTTGTCAGCTACCCCCGGCTTGGGGGGAATGGGTACTACAACCGGTGAGGATGCAGAAGGGATGTCTTCAGTGGAAGCAGGTTGCGCTGGAGCGGACTCAGAAGAAGAAGCAGGATTTTTTTAAGTCTCGGAAACTTCCCGTAAGTAAGCTTTCCCTGACCTGGTGCCCAGCAAGATCTCTTCTTCAACTATGGGGTCAAAAGACACCATATTACAGATCTTTATTTTGCCCTTGGAGCGATCTTTCTTCTTGGAGGAAGAGGAAACTTTGAACTCTGAAGCAAGATCAGGGTGAATCCACATAATCTCGCCATTATCAAGAGATAAGGGGACAAGACCTTCACTTCGTGGAGGAGGGAGATTCTCGATCTCAAGAGTAGCCTTAGGGATAGGGATGACACCGTGCTGCACCATCTGCGGAGGGAAGTCACCGAACTGAACTGAGACCATGTTCGCGGTAACCGTCTTCTCATCTTGCTGCAGAGTGACAACACCAGCGTTGACCAGCTCCTGAATTTTGCCTTTGAGCACATAACATGTTCGAGTGGGATGCCCAATAAACCTGTGATAGACATAATACTTGGGATGATCAGTCTTACCGACTTTATCAGGCTTCTTCGGGTCTGGGAGTTGGAGCTTATTGCTTTTCATCAAGCAATCAAAGATGCTCACGGTGTCATTCTCATCAAAGGAGTACTCTACTTTCGGACGAGGTTCCCTTGGTGGAGGTGCAGAAGGAGTAAAAGTAGACTTAGGTGGAGCCACGTTGACCGCCAGAGATTCTTTGTTCTTCAGATTAATGTTCAGAGTCTCTTTTCCCTTGCGGTTGTTCTGGCGATTACCGCTACTCGATATCTGGTGTTCGTCCTGGTCGGGGTTAGACATGTGTACCCCTAGCTGCTTGAATTTGTCAGCGCTAACTTCAGCTACTTTAGCGTTGACAATGAAGGATGGCCGGTCTTGGAACTGAGTTGACCCCATCCACATGTTGATGATATGCAAAAGATTTGCCTTGCAGGTGTCTATGGTGACAGCGGCCGGAGTTCCAGGAGGCATTTTTAGAGCTTCTCGGCGGAACCTTTCAATGAAACTCTCAGCGGTTTCATTATGCCTTTGTTTGATTTTATTAAGGGCCGACATAGTCATGTCATTGATCCCCTCATAGAATCGTTCCAAGAAGATTTGTTTGAGACCCGAGAAAGAGGTGATACAGCCATCGGACAAGCTTCTGTACCAATCGTATGCGACACCGGCTAAATAGCCGACGAATACTCTGGTAAGAAGAGCGTCATTTGGCTGAAGTTGGACAGTCATTACCTCAAAGTGGTTAATGAACTGACTGGGAGAAGTGCTGCCATCAAACAGCGAGATTGTTGGGATTTTATACTTTGGAGGAAATGGGACTTTCTTCCATTCAACTGGATAGGGTTGCTTGATCCCTAACCTCTGTAAGTTGTCTTTCTCTTTGAAGGCCTCGAATTGAGTGCGCAGGAGTTTGACAGCTTCATTAGCATCCTCCACTAATGTAGAAGGAGCAGGCTGAATCAGAGTGTTAGGGGAGGAACAGCGTGGTAAGCACTACCCCCAGCACCTGACTGACTGGGTGTAGGTTGAATCTGTACAGGAGGTACTTGAGGAGATGCTACCCCCAGCACTGCATTGACAGGCATCGAC
Source organism: Iris pallida (assembly GCA_029216955.1). Classification (NCBI taxonomy): domain Eukaryota; kingdom Viridiplantae; phylum Streptophyta; class Magnoliopsida; order Asparagales; family Iridaceae; genus Iris; species Iris pallida. The sequence continues at coordinate 65,963,809 of JANAVB010003400.1, read as the reverse complement.
GATGCTATGATCTCAGGATTTGCAGCAGGTACAGTCGGTGGTACTATATGTTGGGCCACGATGATAGAATGTATACTTGCAACCATTTTGGCCATGGTCTTCAGCTTGTCTTCTAACGCAGCTATTCGTTGTTCTTGATTAGCCGAACTAGAAGCATCTGGATCTTCAGTGACAACATAAGCAGTCACTTCTCTAGGTACAGTAGAGGATACTGTCTGTTCAGAACTTTCGCTGTATGCATCATAGTCGGAGAAAGAATCATATCCTGAGTGAGAAAGAGGGAGATGACCGGAAGGATCCTGAAGATTCTTTTGACCGATTGTGTCTCGGCTTTGGGATCTGGTATATCAAAATACTCCTTTAGAAGATTCTTGGAGTAGATCGAAATACCTCTGGCTGGGCTTGCGAGGCTTGCCTTGCTTGGAGCACTTTCTACCCCCAGTGTCTCGAGAAGTCATGTTGACTGAAGCGTACAACACTTCGTCTTCATCTTCCGACATAGGTTCGAATGCTGCAAAATTCAAACGATCGAAGACAGATTATTTTGTTGTCTGGCAACAACACTGGATGATAACCTTGTGATTGCAATAGTGGTGATCAATTGGTTGAACTGGAGGTGTTGAGATGTTGTCCCGCTTTTGCCTGAGATGCTCTCGGAGGTCAGGAACAACGACGGGACGAGAAAAAGTTTGAGGGATATGTTCTTTGATAACATTCGGAACATGGTTCCGGTTCTTCAGATGTTTTGTCCCTTGAGTGTACAGGGAAGTACTCACTTCATTAGCATAAGTGTCAGGATTTTTGACCCTGGAAGTTTGCTTTTGATGCTGGTTGGCCTTCGGCATTGGCTGTTTACGTTTCGCCGAAGTTGGTCTATTGAGATAAGTTCTTAGATCAGCAAATTCACCCCTAGGGGGTTCTGTCTGAGACACCAACAATTTTTCCTGTTTGGAGTAGGATATCCTGAGAGTTGGGAGATCTTGGAATTCTGCTAACGGAGTAGCCAGAATACCTCTTTGATCAGTGCACTTCCCTTTGGCAAGGAGGGAAGAAGAACCCTTGTTTGAAAGAGTTCTTATGCTGACTGGTGCCGAGGCACGTTCAGATTGATCTTCTACGGTAAAAACAGAGGAAGACTGAGAAAAGACCAAAGGGCTTTTTCCTTTGTTTTGTAAAGAAGGGTTAGCTAAAGAGCGTTTTCCTCTGTTGTCTTCCAAGTCGTGGGACGAGGAAGTTTGAGAAAAGACCAACGGGACTTTTCCTTTGTTCTGAGGCGGGGGAAGAATAGTCAACAGACTACCCCCAGTGGATTGCGCTGGAGCAACAGGGTGCTTGGAAAGAGGAGTAGAGTTTTTTCCCTTACTGTGAGCAGAAGAAAGATTAGCCAAAGGGCTGTCCCTCTTAGACTGCGCTGGCACAGTTTGCGCATGGGTTGAAGTGGCTGTTGGTGCATTGGCAGGTTGCGCATGAGGAGCTTTGACAGAAGGTCTTCTGGCCACAGTCGCAGCAGCTTGCGCAGGAGAAGTCTTGATGCCAGAGTGCTTGAGTTGCACTCTGGTTGCTGGAGTGGTGGATTGTGCAGGAAGAGTTACAGCCAACTGTGCCAGGGGAAGAGGAGTCTTGCACTTTGACAGAGCATCATAGGAAGTGGTTTGTGCACTGGCAAGGGGAACAGAGACAGCAGACTGCGCAGCAGGCTGAGCAGCATAGGCAATAGTCTTCGCCACAGTCTTGGGGACCCACACTGAGTGAACTTTGCTCGTGGCAGAAGTTGTTGCAGTGCGAGGGGTGGTCCTGGAGTTGATCATCGCCTCGTAAGCCGTCTGGTTGACCTTTACAACCAGCGTCTTCTGCGTCTTTCCGATAGACGCAATGTCACATTGAGTTGTCACTTCCTCGTCGGAGGAGAAAGTCGTCCCCAGCAGAGTCGCCATTTTGTTTGCAAAAAAAAGTTGATCTTTATTTCACAAACTTTGTAAGAAGATTACAAGAATTCTGGGAAGGTACAACTGTAGGAATCCGATCTGAAGATGATCGCTTTATCCCTTGGACGATGTGAACTTTGAAGACGATAGCCTCTGAAGAATGCAGCACCACTTTGGCAAGAACTCCTGATCTCTGGTAATGACTTGAATGATCTCTGATATGATCTGTGTGTGTGATAATGAAGACTTGAAACTCTATTTATAGAGTTCTGGAAATAACTAATTTTTAGTTATTCTTAGTTGCGCAGGATGGATTGCGCAGACATTGGACTGCGCAAGCAGCAAACTGCGCTGGCAGTTACTCGATCGTGGACCACCTGTATGTGAAGCGTGGTATTGTTTTATTGAAATGTACTTGGTCGTGTACAGACAATTGCCACATAGTGAGTAATTGGGGGCATGTAGGCCACATGTACATTGTCAGTTGTCTTGATGGAGTGTGCCACATGAACTGCGCTGGCTTCAGATTGTGCTAGATTGAATTGCGCTATAAAGAGTCTGGCAGATTGCGCTTTGATTGAGCTGGTAGCTTGTGCTGCATGTACAGCTGTTCTCGAGCGCTGTGCTGTACGAGAAACGAAAAGTTTCCTCGTTCTTCGGGCTGTCAGTTGTCAGAAGATCTGATTTTTTGTCAGATAATGATGACGAGGCCACGTCAGCTTGCGCACTTGGATGAGTGCGCAGTTCAGTCTACGCAATTGAGGTGTTGCACAATCTATCTCCTGCGTAATTCATTTGAAGGGTGCACAATTTGATTTTCTTGCTTTTTTGATGGGTGCAACTTGATTTTTAGGACCTACATGCCTGATCATAACATGGTACGATATTTTATTACGGATTAGGGTGTCACCTCATGTCCTTGTTTGGTTTTGCGGATGGTACACTAATTCGAGGATGAAATAGTAGACTATGTTATGATCCGGATTATTTTTTAGCAATTTATATTCAGTTATATAGCATGTTTTCTTGTATCTTGTTACATCTCTCTGATGACCTGGTGATCTCCCTAGGTATAGATGATCGACAATATCCCGAGGAGTACGACTTTTGGACTAAACTCTTTATTCTCTTCATTTGCGGACCATGTGACATTTTCCTAGACGATGGACTTAATTTATGGTTATTCCTTACTCATGTATTCCAATCTATTTTTCAGATTTCGCTTGGTAGTGGATTTGTCTCCATCCAGCAACTTGTTCATTGACACTTTTAAATTTAATTTAATGATATTTTTATTCCTTATTTTATGTGGATGGGATTTAGTGAGCCATAATTATCTTTATACTGTATTTACAGCTTACATATATTTATTATACGGCTGCATGTACGTTACCTAGTCCTATGTATTTTGGGACTGGGGTGTTACATGACTGGCCAAGAGATAGGAGTGAAGTGTTAAATTTTGGGGACGAAATTTTTCTAAGGATGGTAGGATTGTAACTACCTAATTTCGGAAGAGGGATATTTTTGTCATTTAATTGTTTGATAATTGTATTAGTGATATTTATTATTATTATGTGTATTGGTCTTGTGCTAGCTAATTAGAATAGACCATGTGATTAGTTTACTAGTGGTCTATCCTATTTATTAGACTTAATGCTAGTGGATCTGTCACGACCCGCACCCGGAGTAGGGGCACGAGTGCGTGACAGCGCCCAGCATACGCTGCAGCATTGGCGTAGAATGCTGTCTAGGTCTAACTATCTAACAATAATTTATAATATCAAAACCTATCGAGATAGTCAACTCCAAACAGAGGACAAGTAATGACAATGTAACATTCACAATATTCTAAGAAAGATAAATGATACGAAAAGATAAAGACAACAAGATATTAAAAATATCCAGTGTCAACCCCTTGACCAATTTTATCCTCTTATATTTTTTATTTATTTATTTTATTTTATTTTATTATTTTGTCTCATAGAATGGTTATGCTTTACAAATGTTTTATTTGATATCAACATAAGGACAAAAGGGGAAATAAAGGTATGGGCAGGGGCTATATTGAAATTTTCATCAATTCAAATTATCCCTGGCCGTTTGGAACTCGACTAAGTAGAGATTAGAAACAATCGAATTCAAATAGATTTCCTTAAGTCCCTTAGGATTTGATATGCAATTCAACTTCTGAATATATATTTGGAGAGATGTAGCAGCCTTCTCTTCAAACCCTAGCAACACAACTTCTATTGTTGCCGCAAGTTCCTCCTCTCTCAAGCCGAGATAACTCTTTGGGGAATCATCGAGTAAACAATCGATTCTTCGAAACTGGTAATTCTTTTCTCTATATAGTCGTGACATTCGTTTCCTTTAATTATTTGTCTGTGACCTGCGTAGTATGGGTATTTGTGAAAATGTCTAGGAAGATTAAAACGATGATATGAGTGACCTAGATTGGGGAACCCACTGTAATTGGTGATATCAGTAATTTCGTGGGTAGGGCTCTGTTCAAACTGATGTGAAAACACACGAAGTCCTGGTCAGGTACAAGTATAACCAGTAGATAGGGGAAGACCCTTAAAGGTAGCCTTAGCCTAGTACCCATATAACAGAACAGGGGATCTTGTAGCAGGTGATTCAATATCCAGTGGATTCGACAGGGTATTTCCCTTGTGGGACTGAATCACCAGGCAAGAGAACAAGAAATCTTTGGGAAGTTCTAGCCAGGAATTATTGTACAGGAAAATACTGAGGCATGGTAGATATTAGGGTCATTTGACTCCTAAGGTATCTCATGATGACAGTATCAGACCTAAACCTGGTACAAACATAGGATTGGGATGCCATGTAAGTGAAGCCTATTTGTTCTGGATCTCTATTGATAGACATTAGCAGGAAACCTGGAAATACCAATACTAGAAACCTGTAGCTACTAAGAGAGCCATAGTGCAAGTAGGTTATACTTGAACCTAGCCCAACCTCACCATAAAACAGCCCTGTGATAACCTCCTACTCGACTATACTGAATGCTTAGGAACCAGGCTTTGGGGATTAGCATAGGGTTCTACCCTATACTTACCATAGGTACCTCAGGGTGTCCCAGTTGTCTCCAGGATGTTAAGGAGTTGCTGAGATTTCAATCAGGCAAATACTTAGGCCTGGGCATGAGGGCAGACTCGAAGCTGAACTGTAAATCACAGGTTGTACAGTAAGTACTGCTATGGGCAATACCCTGAAAACAGGGGTGGCTAGTACACAGCAGTTACTAAGAGACTTTTGATCCATGAATGACTGTAAGAGAGGAGTCATGTATCAGAATATTGACAAAAAATTGGATGAGTGCAGGACTATAGATGTTCCTTAGACACTTCTATGGTCAATACTCCAGTAACAGAAGTGACCTATATAGCAGTCCACTGAAGGGACAAGATCAGTATAGGTTTCATTGCCTAAATACAGGTATAAAGAATACATAGGTCCTTGGGAAGTATCATAGCTGGGGAAAGGTTCCCAAATCTCTGTGAGCATGTACAATATTGAGTGTTGGTTTCTCCACATGAGGACTCCTGGGATTGGCTAACTTAAGTTATTGCCAAACACCAGCTGCTTGCAAGTATGCCCTGTGGATTTAGACAGGAATATCAGTAGGGGTATCCGGCCAGAACAGAACAGGGGTATAAACCTTCAACAAGTAGACTATTAGGATAAGGATTAGGATACTAAGCCAATAAAGTGAATTAGTAGATTAAACCAACTCAAATCACAGGGTATGTCTCTGTAGAAAACAGAGTCACAGGAATTGATATATCTTTCAAATGTTGTCATAGAAACCCTTGTATGAATGGGTGATTTTTATCATTGGACGCAATAGTTAGCAGTCTCATGTTTTTCCTCGTGCTTTCACTATTCCATAGCAGTCTTCTTGTATAGCTAGTCTACTTCTTTACTGATATAGTTATTATCCTCCTCATTTCATAAATGGCACCTCAGTGCTATAACAAACTTCTGCAGTAAGGAAAATATCATATGTGGAATGATGGAGGGGAGGTAAAGTAAGAGCTGTATGTAGCCTTCATTTGGTCAGGAGATTCCCTGCTATCAGGGAAACATTTCATGTATACTGACAGGGTTTACCTTGAAGGTTACATGGAATTTCCTTGAAGGTTCAGTCTCTGTAGCCATGATAGTAGGACTGATGACACATCCTGAATTCCCAGGTAGCATATAAGTTAAGAAGAGGGTTTATACCTGTCTGCTGCCACAAGACCTTGCTAGTATCCAGTAGGCCAAGTTAATGGATGGCACATGTGTTAGAGATGCAAGGGTTGTTCTGATTTCCAACTGAACCATGTAATGGAGTTTTGCTTATCTGAAGCTTAAATGATTTCAATGAATAAGTCAGAAGTCTTAATGTGTTGATTGAGGCTGATTTACAGGAAATACTAGGACAGTTTGCTTGGTAGGATATGGCTAGTAGGATTAAATAATAAGTCACCTTGAGTGTAGTGTTATCAGGTGGCAATGGTTACCAGATAGGGTACATGACCCTGAAGCACTGAGTCAATAAGGACACTTCACTTATAGGTTCACAATGTGACAGAAAATAAACAGGGTTCAGGTGTGAACTTGTGTATTGAGAGGTAAAGCATTTCTAAGTTCCACCATCTCTTCTTGGTAACTGAGAATATGAATTTGTGGATAGAGCCTTGGCCTAGATTACATTAGAGATTAAGACTGATACTATTTTAAAATGCTGAAAACTGCCACACATGTCATTATGATGTGATTTATTATCCTATATCACCACGATGTCATATTTTCTGCTATGTCAAGTATCAGAGAAGGTTTGGTATTTAGTTGACTGGTTAGAGATAAACAAAGGTGCTCTATACTGGAACATCTGTTCCCTTTTGGTCAGGGATCCCAAAACCTGATACAGGAGCATATACTAAACATATAGAATACCAGTAGGTAAGAGGATAGCCTAGCAAATAGGGTGATAAGTAAACCTAGAGCGTCTGTTCCAAGGGTTAACTTAAGCATATGGGAAATGACCTAGAAACCTCATGAACTAAATAGATAAACTAGTTTGTACTTTTAAACATTGTGTTTGATTTCGTGAAATTCATAACAAGTAATTTGGATCTCCATACGGGTTGTAATCCGTGACAGCAGCTTAGGACCGCAGGCAAGTATACCTTGCCTTTCTATACAGCTTTATTTATATGCACTGTCTTTTATTAATATCCAATTTTTCTCATATTATTGACATGTATCTTTTATATCCTGCTTGTATATTTGTATCATTGCTATATAGACCGTGTTCACAGTTAGCTTTGGTCGTGTTCACTTGTGCCTTGATTGAGTCGTGTTATGGTCGAAAAGTCATGAATTGAACTGCTATACCTCCTTGTCTTGAAATCTTGAACCTAACCTGCGAGTCCACATTTGGGGCGAGGGTTAGTAGTCATCTGTGTCTTAAGCTAACATGCGAGTCCATACTAGGGACGAGGGTTAGTAGTATATGGTTCACACCTGCGGGTCCATACTAGGGACGAGGGTGATGCTAGCCTGCGAGTCCACACTAGAGACGAGGGTTAGTAGTATATGGTTCAACCTGCGAGTCCACACTAGGGACGAGGGTGATGCTAGCCTGCGAGTCCATACTAAGGACGAGGGTTAGTAGTTGTTCAAACCTGTGAGTCCACACTAGGGGCGAGGGTTTGAGTATTCGATTTGGTTATCCGTGACATCTTGACATGAGTTCTCTCGTCCTCGTTCAGCAGTTCATTTATGTGTAGACAGTGTATAGATTCGTTCTTTGCTCAGTTTTACTTGTTTATTTTGTATTTTTCTCCATGCATAATAAACTGTTAGAAATGCTCATTTTTATGTATCTTGCTAGTCCTCTGAGGACCTGATGATCTCTTCAGGTTTAGCTGAGTTTGAGTCAGGAGCAGACGAGAGGCTTGAGTTAGCATTGGATCGCGGTGTTTTGCAGTTGAGGTTACTTGGTTAGCAGGTTGTTTTCTGATAGTATATTTTTCATGTATTGATCTATCTCCGTCTACTGGTAGTGGATTTGTGTCCACCGGACGTGATTCATGGATACATCCAGTTTATATTCATTATTGTTCAGTTCCATGTCTTATTCATTGATCTTTGTGGTGTCTTGATTATTCTGTAGATGAGATATAGATTTCCCCGTGATTATATATTGCCGTGACTTGTGTATTAGACAGCGTACTACCGCCGACACTGCGACGTAGGCTGGGCTTAGACACGTCTTGTATCCGAAAGCGGGTACGGGTCGTGACATCCAGAAAATCTAACATAAAAATAACACAAGTATAGAGTCAACAATCTCAAATACAATCTCTAAATAATAACATGCGAAGAGTTGACATATGGAGACAAAGGCCAGTACAAATCTAATCTAACTGAGTCACCACTAGAGCCTCCTCGGCTGGAACTGACCCCTGCTGGACTAGGGTCTCCTGGTTAATATCCACTATATCATCTGGACCATAGTAGGTGGTACACTCGTCCTCGTCGTCTGAAAAATATATCCAATCAGGATTGGAACGAGATACATTTCCAATAACAGTTCTACTTACATGATAAAGACTATGTAACAGTAAATGGAGAGAATATACATGGTAAAGTAATATATACATGAACATGGCCAGGCATATTAAGAATGTAAATGAGTGTAAGAGCAAGAGAACAGAGTATATCATGTACAAGAATCAAGAAAATACTATCTATGTGAGTTAGTACTAGTTTCAACATGTGATCGGCTTAGGAGCTTGATTCAAGAGTTTATGCTCTGGTTAATCATACGTGCAGTCCATGATTAACACTTTTCAAGGTTCAAGACTTGATGCAACGAGGGTAATAATCATATATCTACGCCAATACTTCCCATCCATGACTACTATAGTGGATCCAACCAAGACACGTTATGACACAGGATTCTCTGTGAAGCTAGCTAGCCTTCACAGGAATCGGTATCCATACAGTGTACAAGAACAACAAGCAGGTTAGCATAAGATATCCCAAGGTATACAAGAAATAACATCTCATGACGGGATCCAGTTGATACCAATCCGTATGACCAATGTGTCAAGAGAACAAGAATATCTACACTAAATACAAGAAACATAGAAGATATCATAAAACAGAAAAATTATCAGAGAATGTACTCGCCTGAGGTCAAGTGTGAAATATCAGCGACGTCCGATACGTGGAATATTGTATCAAAATAATGGTTGAAATTGGAAACAAGTCACACTAGTCCAATTCTAGGTCAAATGGTCAATTATAGGTCAATTGGTCAAACCAAGACAACACTAAGTTAATCTAGTCAAACTATGTCAACTTAACCATTTGTAAGTTGTACGTGTCCAATTCTAGGCTATTGGACCCTTATCCTAAATAACTAGTCTACTATAGCTATGTATGATACTAGGATACCTATAGGTTATTATCCTACATGTTACCCAATACCCTAAATTCCTATATATTCCATATCCACACTCAACCATGTGGTTAACCAATGTATCAGTGGGATACATTTCCCTACTACTTTATATGCAATATCAGAAGGCAAATATATATATATATATATATATATATATATATATATATATATATATTTTATATGTATATTTTTTTATATATATATATATTTTATATATATATATATATATATATATATATATATATATATATATATATATATATATATATATATAAAATATATATATATATATATTTTTATTATTATTTTTTATATAAATATATATATATATAAATATATAAATATATATATATATATATATATATATATATATATATATATGAGTAACATAGGATACCCTCCCAAAATAGCCATGCCAAGCTAGGCAATGTAAGCCAACATGCCTTGCTGCCAAAATCCCACCCCAAACTAAATCCTAAATCCTTAGTACTAAGTACTACCAAGGCTATACTCAAGTGACTTAGCCCCTTAACAAGTTCAGTCTTAACTGAACTGGACTGAACTTTCCCCTCTAATCCTTCCATGTCTCATGTGACCCAAGTGCCACACACACACACACACATATCTCCATTTTTCTTTCCCTTGTACCAGTCAACTGATATACTGTTCAGTCCAAATGACTGAACACCATACCAGTCTAACCAACTGATATTCTAATCCTAAATCAGTTGGAAATAACTGAACCCCAAAACATGTCCCTATGGACTGAGCAACCCCCAATTCAGTCATAATGACTGAAACTCACATTATTCAGTCCAAATGACTGAACCTCACCTACTCTCTGTTCAGTTGCTATAAACTGAACTCTAATCCACTCTCCATATCACCTATACTAGCCATATGATAAGCCCTCTTAGCATCCCTTCTTATCACTCAACTGGTAGACATAGGAAAAAGGAACCCCCAAACATATCTATAGTTATATCTATATTAGACACATGTACACATATAGTTTAGTACATATTTAAACACAGCACATATATATATACCTATGCATGCAGTATACATATCGCCACCTATCATGCACAGGCATTAAGTCCTGCTTGCAGGGACTCCCAACTGTCTGTAGGTTCTCCCTGCTGCTCTCCCTCTCACTCCCCCATGGCACTAGCCTAATTCGCAAAACCTTTAACCAAAACAATAGCTACTGCTGTTGCAAGGAGTTCCTAGGTATCCCTCTTTCAAATCCCCTGCCCCACTGTTTCCCTCTTAAACTACAAGTGGCCAAACAACATGGCAAATCCCTGCTACTAGCAGTCCCCATTGGACTGATACTAATTAGTCCAACTGAACTCCCATATCAGGTCATCCCTTCTTAAATTCTTAACCTTCCATACACACACATGGATATGTATATCTAAAGGCAAACATACACTCTATATATATGTATGCAATCACCTAGTTAGGACAATTCAAAAGTGAACATGGTATACACATATATAGTATGCTCCTATATACCTAGAAATTTCTCTGAAATTGGTATATATATCATAGGATACATTAGTATATGCATGAATATATCTATAGGAACATGTACACCTTTATTTATACAATATATAGACACACACACACACACTCAATTGGACTTTCAGTCCCCCCTCCCCTTTTTTGACTGATACAGGACTGTGTCAGTTTGAAATATCCTCCTAACACTCCTTCACATATCTACCCTTCTATCCATCAATTCATATATCTATATATACTTATCATCCCTCTAATACACACACATATCTATATATGATACATGTATGACACACCCACCAGTCCATCTCCTTCATATCAGTCAAAGACTGATTCACAAATCAGTCACTATGACTGATACTAGACCCTCATATCACTGATACCCCTCTCTTCTATAGATATCAAAAGATCACTTCAAAGCTAACACCTACATTAGTTTTTGAAACAGATACAATTATCAGTCTAAAAGTGATACCAAACAGGAAGGGACTGCTCAAACACCATGCTCATATTGCGCAGGTATCATATCCTGTACAAGCTTAATGTCCCTTCCTCCCTTCTCTCCTTACATCTTACACTTGACTAACCCCCTTTTCTTAGCTGTTGCTCACACCCTAACCTGAGCCACCTGATCACTGAATGCCCTCTTGCCCATTACCTACTTGTATCTAGAATCCTAAATCTCTGTGCACAAGTTTCCCCTCTCCCTTTTATATTTATATACAAGCCCCAAGCGAAGCACAACTATGTGCCCAACTTAAAAGAATTCCAGTGCACTCATATGTGCACAGGTGTCAGTCTAAATCCCTCCCAATTTTTCTACTACCATAGCTTCCTGTTATTGCTACTAGGCTGCCTGTAGTCAACTAGACTGTTGTTGCCATTCTCCTTGCTGTTGGGCTCGATAGAACCCTACCAGACAGCTGCTGATGTCCTCTCTTTCCCTGCTGTACAGAGAAGTAACCACTATAGTTGGTAGGGCTTCTACTTCCTGTCTATTACTATTGCTAACTGTCTTAACTACCCATCTATCTTGCTAATTGTTGGATATACACACTTAACACTACTATATATATATAACATATATCAGTCCATTTTTTTAGTCCATATAAATATATACATATAACCACTCATATGTATATTTACATATATGCATATAACCACTCATCAGGAGGACAGGCGTGGTCTGACGTATAGTCGCATCATTCGGCATGGGGAGTGGCGGCCGGAATCTTATCGGTTCACTAAGGAGCTGGGAGGGATCATTATATCTACAGCCATTGATCCGGCCTTACCTACAGATCGGTGGATTTGGGAGCCTATTGTAGCATCTTCGGGAACTGGGGAGTTCCAATTTCGCAGCTGTTTCAACCTTATCCGGCGCAATTTCCCTCTGAGTTCTGATTACGAGTTCGTTTGGTGCAAGGGTCTAGCCAGGAAGATGCAGTTGTGTGTTTACAAGCTTCTACTGGGCCGCCTCTTGACTAGAGATCGTCTGAGTTCGTTTGGAGTGCCGGTTCCGGATCCCAAGTGTGCGCTTTGCTTTTTGGAGCCTGAATCTATAAAGCATATCTTCTTCGAGTGCGCTCTGGCATGGCAGATCTGGTCGGAACATAGTCGTGTTTTGGGAGTGGGCGCCTCCGGAAAATGTATTGGGGACATCATCACGGTGATCCGGAATAGCAAGGGTCGAGGGCAGGAATGGTTCCGTACAGCCAGAGTTCGTCTGGCTGCCTCGGTTTGGCATGTATGGCGGGAGCGAAACCGTCGGATCTTTGAGGGGCTGATCACCCCTCCGATTGGCATTCTCCATAACATCGAGTTTGATGTAAATGCTATGGAGAATTGATGAGTGGGAGTCCCACTCTGATTGTATGTTATAAGTTTATGGCTTTTCCTTTGGAATAAAATTTACCTTCTTTCCAAAAAAAAAAAAATTCTATCTAGGTACATATACACATGTCCTCTCACACACATAGATACTCAAATAATATATATATTATATATATATATATATATATATATATATATATATATATTTATTTACTATATATATAGTATATATATATATATATATATATAAAATATATATATATATATATATATATATATATATATATATATATATATATACTATACATCAATACATATATACATTAAAATATAGACTATACATCAATACATATATACATAACATATCACAACTCCAAATCTCCTCGTGCGAATCATGAGATAGCATGACACATCACCACATATCCTATTTAGGACACGTACCCAAAATCTCAACTCAAAATGGACTCGAAAATCTCTTTGGGGACACGTGTCGAACACTTGGTGCGCACGTTTACGATACGCCCAAGATACTCATTTAAACCATGTCCGAATCCTACCGAACTTCATGGGCAAGCCTAAAATAGGTAGACACACATAATTAGTGAGCCACTAGGCTAGTGTCAAGTGCCATGTGCATTTGGACATGGACATAACATGTGTAAGAGGCTCAAAAACCCCCAAATCGACCTCGTGTCATATCGTTTCCAATTGTGGACATGTAGCTAGCCTCACAACACTCTAGCAACCCTAGTTAGGTCATCCAATGCTAAGCACTTGGTGTTTATTATCGGATTTTTCCAATAATGACACAAAAACTATATGTAGAAGTCTCCAAATGGGTTCAATGAGGCCCAAGCTTCTCGCCGTGGGTAGCCGTAATGCATGGGTGGGTTCTAAATGACAAGTGACACTTAATAGAATCAATTTGAAGGTTAAAATCAGAATTGACCAATTGGGAGATGGATTCCTAATGCAATGTCACCAATGGACACAAGTGGACACAACATCCAAGAATGGACACCTCCTTCAAGCTTCTATTCTTCCAAGGCTCTCCTCCTTGCAAGTCCAAGCTCTAGCCTCCTTGGGATGACAAGTTGAGAGGATTTGGAAATAATTTGGGATTGGTGGAGTTGGCTCTTCTTCTCAAATAAAGAGAAAATGAAATGGAGGCAAGTTAGGGTTTCTAAAACCTAATAAATAAACTCAAGAGGGGTTTTATAAGGGAATGTAACCAACCAAGAATACTAACCCTAAATGCCACTTAAAGTGTCTAAAAGCCCTCCTAATTAGTCATGAAGGGTTTGAGTTAGGATGGGATTTAATTAGGAAAGGTTTCATTAACTAAAGAAGCATTTTTCCTACTCATTGCTCTCTAAATAAATAGGTATCACATAACTAACTAATGGGTTCACTAATGGTGTCATGACAAGTCTAGTTGGGTCCATTTGGGTTCACTAACATCTAGTCTTAACTAGTGGCTAACAAATAGCAACTAATTATATACTATATTTATTTATATGAAATAATATCAATCATGGAAAAACTAAAAATAAAATCATTACAATTAATACAATTAATATAAAATAAATTTTAAGTTGGTACAAGATTTGAAAAAGACAAAAATATCCCTATTCTGGAAAAGTGGTAGTTATAGGACCCAATTAGACTTGATATGACATTTGAGCCCAGTAATTAGATTGATAAGACACTTGAACCAACACTTTATATTAGACTCATTTAGTCATTCCATTTGATAAATAGAGATTAGTCTAATTTAACAAATTAGGAATAGAAGCTTCCATCCATTAGATTAGCCTTCATGACAAACTTGGAGGACATTTTAGACTTTGTGCATTGCATGGAGGAGGGCTCAAGTGGCTGGACATATAAGAAGGGAGAACTCTCTGTCGCTTTCTTTCTCTCTCTCTCTCCCCCTCTTTATTTGTGCCATTATTTCATAATTTGGTGTTCTTCACCAAATTGATCCATCCCTCCATCAATTCCACTCAATTCTACTTCAATTCCTTCCTAATTCTTTTCATTCCTATTCCTTGGAGGGGCCTAGGAGCTTGGTGGCTAGGAGCACTTGTGGAGGGGGCTAATTCCTAGGAGACCGTGTCCGAATCGTGTCCATTGGGCTTTGTATTGCATCTTCCAGTAGGTATACATCTCAATTTCTCCTCTATTTAGACTCTAATTGTTTAATTTGACCATTAGGAATCAACCAATAGACTAGGACTACCTATAAGAGGAGGAATTAGGCTCTAATGATCCTTTATGTGAAACTTTTATTGAAATTTGTGCCCAATTTGGGGAAATTTTGAGATTGGTGCATCAAGTATTTGTCATTTGGCAATTTAGATCTAATTAGACTTATTCTAGTTGTGTGTGTCAAGATCCGTATCCATAATTGGATACAAGTAGAACGTATCATGATACGATAGGACACGGAGTCATTTTGGAAGTATTTTCTTCCGACACTTGTGACACACATATCCAATTCTCCATTACACATTGTATTAGCTATAGATTATTCTAATTAGGCTCTAATTCATATTTTAGACATGCTCATGTAATTTGGATAGGTTCGGACAAAGTTTGGTATAGGTACACAAGAGTATCGTAGATTGGTGCGACACTAAGATGATGCACACCAAGTGTTTGGTATTAGGCATTTATGTGAGTGTATATGTGTCTCATATATCCTATAGAGTAGGTTATGTACCTCTAGTAGTGTGCCATAGCCCATGTCCATATGTGGGTACGTACATTCAAGTGCGTGTGTGTCCACACGTATCCAAGTATGTGTGTGTAATATGGTGTGTAGTAGAGTAGAAGGGGGGATCATGTAGAAGTGTACTACAGCAGCAGTAGCTGCTATTAGTAGCAGCAACTGTTGGATGCTGCACCAGCAGCAACAACATGAAGACTACAGTAGGACAATAGTTAGAGGGGGAGTCAAGCATGCTTACAGCAGCTGCAGTAGCAACCTACAGCAAGCAGTACAACATGGAAGGAGTTCAGCTACAGGGAGAGGGATTACAAGACAATATGGAGAGGATTTTACAAGCAGCAGTTTCAACGATAGTAGCTAGGCAGGTAGTTTAGATACCTACAGCGATAGTAAATTGGACAGCAGTGGCTTGCCACTGCCAGTAGCAGTAACAATAGCATTGTAGACATCAAGCATTAGGTGCACAATAGTAATGAGGAAGGGGTATAGCAGTAGGTGCATTAGTAATACAGTAGCTTAGGCTTGGACAACAGCAGCTGTCACGGCCCGCACCCTAGAGTAAGGGCACGAGACGTGGGTACTCCAGCCTACGCCGCAGTATCGGCGGTAGAACGCTGTCCTAGGTCACAACATCTAACAATATAACTCTAAACAGTTTATACTCCCCGAATGGGGGTGACATAGCAGTAAATGAACTCAATCACAACTAAGGAAGAGATAGCACGATATAATATAGAACTCAAGGAAATACAGATGATAAAGTAGTCTAAGATAATATCCCAGCAAATACTCAGAGTACAAAACTCAGCTACTGATAATGAAAGAATATATACAACTCAAAACCTCTGAACAGAAGTAAAGTCTAGCTAAACAGTCTCAAGACAACATAAAATAAGATAAGGCCTAACTAAGCTAGTCTAGGCAATGGGGGTGATGTCCTCAGCTAGAGCTGGGTCCTCCTGAGAGTCCAGCTCGCAAGTGTCGTCTAGGGCTGCCCCGTAGAAGGTATCCACACAGGCCTCCTCCTCGTCCTCTGTAATATTTTCAACAGGTCCAGTCAGGACAGGAGCGAGCATAGTACATCTCAGCAGTTCATAGCAGGTTAGAAAATATAATCATGCAGTAAAGTAAGATACAGGCACTGAAGGAAATGCAGTATATAAACAGAGAGAGAGCTGTAATAGAAATATCTACTATAAATAGAGACTAACAGTGGCTAGTGAGTCAGAGTACAATATAGACATGTAAATGGCATAGGAGATTCTGATGAGACACTATGGAAAGATTCTGATGAGATACTACTTGGGTATTATTCACATGTCTACTTCTACTCCCCCGTACCCCCAATCAATACACAAGGATCCAACCAGGTTATGTTATGATTCCATGCAAAGGCCCCCGAAGGGTGATACATGGATGTCCCATAAATGGGGATTCTAGGAGATTCTAGGATACCCAGTAAATGGGATAAGGATTCAAGAAAACTCTATGATCATAAGAGTATATGTCACAAGTGATCAATGAACCAACGAAGCATAGTGATACGCCATGTAAGTAAAACGCACAAAACATGTAGTACCCGATGCTCCCTAAGGATAACATCTCAAGAAGGGATCCATATAGTACCAATCCGTGTGACCAACGTGACAGTAACAAGTAAAGTAATTTAATGCAGAAAATAATTCTAAGCAGGATATGAAATGATCAGAGAATATACTCGCCTGGTATCTGAGTGTCCGGATGAAATGTACTGTCCGAGGAGAGGTGTCTAGCTCCTAATCAGAACAGCACAAGTCACAACAAGTCCAAAATGGTATAATGAATTCCTACTATGCATTCTACATGATTCTTGGTCAATCTAAGCCAAAGTCAACTCTTGGTCAACTCTGGTCAACCCTAGAAGTCAAACTAGGTCAACCAAGTCAAACCTAAGTCAAACAAGTCTACACTAGTCTAGCAAGTCTATTCCAGGTCTAATAAAGCTATACAAGACCATTCTAGACTTACTAGGCAACAGACACACACATAGGCTATAGGCAATATCATGCCTATAAGCCAACCTATAACACAAGACAATATGACATTATCTATATCTAAAATACTACACATATTGATATGTTATCTAACACAACTTAGAAATACACATTAGCTTATAGGTATACCTACAATATACATATACTATATATACATTACACAAACATACATATATAGGTATTCATATATAACATATATGCATACATGTGGTATATAGGCTTAAATACCTAATACATATAGATATATATTATAATATATATATATACATACATATGCATTATTTCTATACATAATATATATTATATATATAAATATATATACATGATATAATAGAGAGTGTATATGTGTGTGTGTAAACTGTGAAACAGTGTGTGAGAGAGAGTGCTTGTGTTTTAGAGAGTGAGGGTGTGTATGTGTGTGTCAAGGTCTGTGTGTGTGTGTGTCATTGAGGAACCATGTGTGTGTGTGTAAACTGTGAGTGAGGGTTAACAGGGAATGGGGAAGAAAACTGGAAATCAGAAACCCAGTCCCATAGTTCAGTCTCAGGACAAAATGAAGGAAAGGAAATCAATTCATACACAAAAGAGTTTAGTATTCAACAGTTCATCAGTCCACTCATTCAAACCCCCATATTGATTCCAATTTACAACCATACAACCCCAAATTCACATCATAGCTAGATAACATATAGGAGAATCAATTTAGGAACTAAAACCAATCTGTTAACAGCATTAATTAGGCTAAATCAACTGTCAAAATTCATATTTCAAATATGGGAATAACAGAAAATACATGTGTTTCAGGTTTTTGGGGTAATTAGGAAATCGTAATTAAAAACAAACTAAATTGTACAAATAAGGGTTGGTAATAAACATTTAGAGTGTACACGTGTCTAGCATTGTGTTTGTGTCCACCCAAGTGGACACAAACATGTCCAAACAATTCAAGACACAAAACAGTGCACACAGGCACTGTTCAGTGCACTGCATCGTGAACGTGTGCACGCGTGTCGTGCACACGACACAAGACACTTCGTGTCTCGAGGTCACTAACCTAGGTTCGCCTAGGATAGGTCCTCGTGTCTAGGTGTCTGCACCG
This sequence comes from Iris pallida, assembly GCA_029216955.1. Taxonomy (NCBI): domain Eukaryota; kingdom Viridiplantae; phylum Streptophyta; class Magnoliopsida; order Asparagales; family Iridaceae; genus Iris; species Iris pallida. Next base: position 65,945,178 of record JANAVB010003400.1, on the reverse strand, counting down.
AGTCAAAGTGTCCACGTGTCTGACTTACAACTGTGTATCAGTGACAATAAAAACCGACTGAAACTGTCAATCCAAACCCAGTACAATGAGGATTACTCCCTTGACACGCCACGTGGGCCCCTGAAACTTGACACATGGCGTGTCAGTCACTGCCCCATGGGGCGTGTCGAAACTCGTGTCCAGTGGCCGCGTGTCGTGTCCGGTACAGCCCCCGAACAGCAGGACAGACAGTCCCGAGCGTGCGCGGATGTGTCCCTGTGTCCAAAAGATAGGACACCAGACCAAAATCACCTCAGTCGATTACAAATGTGTAAGCGACATCAAAATAACAATTTCTATTTAAACACAATTCGAAAATCAATATGAAATGCCTATTGGGGCATTTCATCAAACACCTAGAGAATGGGACTGATACGTGTCCATTTAGGACACGAAACGGACACAAAACCTAGGTCTAGGCATACCTACAGTTAGGGTAGACCTAGGGCTTTCCAAATATACAAGAAAATTAGAATTTTATGGTGTAGAATGAAAGTTACCTCTATGTAACAAAATCCCCAAAAAGCTCTAAAGAGAGGTGTTCCTCTTGATGGTCAAACTTCTCCAAATTGGTAAGAATCTGAGAAAAATAAATAACAACAGCAAGAACACCTCATTTAAAACCTATTACAATTTGTTTGAGGGAAAAAGGAGCTAAAATAGAATTTCTATGGATTTTAGAAGTTGAGAAAATACCTCTTTCTAAAGCTTTGTTCTTCCTTAGAGGCTAGCCCTAATTTCTAGGAGGAAATTTATAAGGAGGAATCCCTCGGATGGGTTAAGTGGCTGGACAATAATGTTAGGGTTAGGGTTAGGCATTTGGCTAATGGGCTTTGGGCTTTTATGGCTAAATTATCAATCATGGGTTCAACCACAAGTCATGGCTTATGACTTAATAATCTAACTTGAGTCATATAACCAAACCATGAGTCAACTCTAGTCTAACTAGGGTTGCATAACCTAACCAAGTCCAAAATCAACTAGGGTTAGCTCCTAGGTTAGTCTACCATGGTCATTGCTAGTCAAAGTCAACCTAGTCAACCTTCATTCAAACAATTCCAAAATAAATTCTAAAAATTCCCATAAATTCAAATAACCCCAAAAATGACAAAAATACCCTCAAATTAGAAATGTGGTAGTGACAAATCTACCCTCCTTAAAGATTTTTGTCCTCGAAATTGAAAGGCGAAATGCAACTGATGAGAAGGATAGAAAGTATACCTCACGGTCCAAAATGTATGGGTAACGCTCGCACATCTCATCCTCCCGCTCCCAGGTAGACTCTCCTGGAGAATGATGCCTCCATACGACGCGTACCAAGGGTATCACCTGGTTCCTCAGAACCTTCTCCCATCGATCCAGAATCTCCACTGGCTGCTCTGGATAGCTGAGAGAAGGCCCAACCTCAATCTCTGAATGATCGAGCACATGGCTAGGGTCAGCCACGTACCGTCTCAACTGTGATACATGGAATATGTTGTGGACCCCCACTAGTACAGGCGGCAAGTCTAGCCTGTATGCCACGTCACCGACTCTCCCGCTGATAACGAAAGGGCCGATGAAGCGCGAGCTAAGCTTCCCGCCTCCACCAAAACGTATCGTACCACGAGTTGGAGATATCCTCAAGAAAACCTGGTCTCCGACCTAATCACAAGCAAGGTCTCAATTAATTATGATAAACAAATATGATCAAAAATCACAAACGAACAAACCTAAATCTAATCCTACTCTAATCTGTACCTCAAACTCCAATTGTCTCCGGTGGCTATCGGCCCAGTGCCGATGTCTGTCCTGCACCATGCGAAGTCTGTCCCTGATGAGCTTCACCTTCTCGGCTGTGTAAACAACCATCTCTGGCCCCAGTAAAGCTCGCTCACCAACATCATCCCAAGATAAGGGTGTACGACACCTACGCCGGTACAGAGCCTCGAAAGGTGACATCTCAATGCTGGCCTGGAAACTGTTGTTGTAAGAAAACTCCACCAAATATAGATGATCCTCCCAGGAACCTCCAAAGTCCAGGACGCACGTCCGCAGCATATCCTCAAGTGTCTGAATAGTCCTCTCTGACTGTCCGTCTGTCTGGGGGTGGTATGCAGTACTAAACTTGAGCTGAGTGCCCAAGCTGGTCTGCAGACTCCTCCAAAAATAGAAAGTAAAGTGACTATCCCGATCTGAGACGATGCTGAGTGGAACCACATGAATCCTGACTATCTGCCGCATATACATCTCCGCCAGCCTCTCTGTAGACGTACCCACCTTGAATGGCAAGAAATGGGCTGATTTGCTCAACCTGTCAACGATGACCCAAATTGCGTCTTTCCCTCCTAGTGTGCGCGGCAATCCTGATACAAAGTCTATAGTGATATGCTCCCATTTCCACTCGTGAATGGGCAGCGGCTACAACAATCCACCGGGCCTCTGCCTCTCTGCCTTGACCTGCTGACACACCAAGCACCTAACCACGAAGCGAGCCACCTCCCACTTTATCCCGGACCACCGAACATGCTCCCTCAGATCTTGGTACATCTTGTTGGCACTCGGGTGTATAGAGTACTGAGATCTGTGGGCCTCCTGCATAACCTGCTCCCTGAGATCTCCGCTGGGCACACATAACCTGGAACCGTGCCTCAAGGCACCATCCACTGCAAGAGAAAACTCTCCCTCCAGCAATCCTGCTCGAACCTGCTCTCGGAGACACCGCAGAGCAACGTCCTCAAACTGTGCCGACTTGATCCTCTCTACCAAGTCTGACTGAATCTGTATGCCCCACATCTGCATCTGCACTCCGGGCACGATCACCTCAATCCCAAGGCTCTCTAAGTCTGCAAGCAAATGCCGATCCATGGTCAAACACATGGCTGTCGGATACCTACTCAAGGCATCGACAACCACGTTGGCCTTCCTTGTGTGATACTGAAGTAGGATGTCAAAGTCCTTCATCAACTCTAGCCATCTGCGCTGCCTCATGTTCAACTCCTTCTGAGTGAACACATACTTTAAGCTCTTGTGATCTGTAAAAATCTCCACCCTCTCTCCATACAGATAATGCTTCCACAACTTCAGAGCAAATATTACTACTGCCAGCTCCAGGTCGTGGGTAGGGTAGTTCTTTTCATGGGGACGTAATTGCCTGGAAGTATAGGCAATCACCTTCCCATGCTGCTGCAAGACGCAACCCAGCCCCTTCCCAGAAGCATCACTATAAATAGTGAATCCACCCGATCCTGAAGACAATGTCAGAATCAGAGCTGTCGTAAGCCGCTTCTTCAACTCATCAAAAGCTGCCTGACACTCCTTTGACCAAACATACTCAGCATCCTTCCGGGTCAACCGAGTCAACGGCTCTGCAACCCGGGAGAAATCCTGCACAAACCTCCAATAATATCCTGCCAGCCCCAAAAAACTCCTGATCTCTGCAACTGAAGTCGGCGCTGCCCATGCCTCAACTGCTACAATCTTCTAGGGGTCAACTGAGATACCATCTCCAGTCACCACATGTCCCAAGAAGTCCACCCGGTCCAAGAAGAACTCACACTTGGAGAGCTTCCCGTAAAGCTGCTCCCTGAGAATCTCCAGCACTATCCTCAAATGCTCCTCGTGCTCCTCCTCAGTCTTAGAATATATCAAGATGTCGTCAATGAACACCACCACAAACTGATCCAGATACTGGTGGAACACCTTGTTCATAAGGTTCATAAATACTGCTGGTACATTGGTTAGCCCAAACGGCATAACCAAAAACTCAAACTGCCCGTACCGCGTCCTGAAAGCGGTCTTGGGAATATCCTCCCCCTTCACCTTCACCTGGTGATATCCCGACCTCAGATCAATCTTGTAAAATACCCGAGCTCCGCTCAACTGGTCAAAAAGATCGTCGATCCGTGGCAGTGGATATTTGTTCTTGATCGTGAGGTTTTTGAGTGCCCTGTAGTCAATACACATCCGTACTGACCTATCCTTCTTCGGCACAAACAACACTGGTGCACCCCATGGCGATGAACTCGAACGGATGAAGCCCTTGTCCTGTAGCTCATCCACCTGCTTCTTCAGCTCCACCAACTCACTATTGTTTACCCGATAGACATGCTGAGAGATGGGTTTCGCTCCTGGAACCAAGTCTATCAAGAACTCAATGTCTCTGTCTGGTGGCAATCTCGATAACTCCTCTAGGAAAACATCCATATACTCTGCTATCAAGGGGTGTGGAATTGCCTGCTCCTTAACCGAGACTCCACAGAAAACTCCGCTGCTCTGCTCTGCCTGACGTCTGGAGTACTCGAACTCTGGCTTCCCCGGCGCTCTGAAGAGAACTCTACCCCCTCTGCAATCAATGCTGGCATGGTACCTGCTTAACCAATCCATGCCTAGTACTATATCGTAGTTCGGCAGTGGCATTACGAGCAGGCTCACCTTCAACTCATGGCCTCCCAAAACTACTCTCCGACCCTTACAAACATCACTCACGAGGATAATGCCACCCCCGGTCGTGATCTTGTAAGTCCTAGGCAACGATTTAGCTACGATACTGTGTCTAATCGCAAAAGATACTGATATGAAGCTATAAGAAGCACCGGAATCGAATAATGCAAAAGCTGGACTGGAGTCGAGAAGAATCGAACCTGCAATCAGCTCTCCGATGGCCTCCGCATCCTCTATTTCCATGGCGAATCCTCGCCCCTGCTGGCCTCCCCTGGCCTGCTGCTGGTGCTGGACGAACCTCTGCTGCTGTGTCGGCAGGGCTGGTCCCCTCTGCTGGCCTGCTGGAGCCCTGGCTCCTCCTCCCTGGGCTGCTCGTGCTATGCGGTACTCCCTCATCTGGTGGTCTGCTGAACCATACAACAGGCACTGGCCCAGCCTCTTCTGGCACTCATTGAAGACGTGTCCAGGCTTCTTACAGTATGCAGAAGTAACACCCTGTCTCTGACCCTACTGGTGCTGTCTCGGCTGCTGCTGCTGGTGAACTGGCCTCTGCTGGATCGGCTGCGGCTGGAACTTCCTCAACTGCTGGTGCTGAAAGTGGGGCCTCTTGGCCTGGCCTGTGCTGCTGCTGCCCCCAACTGGGTCTCGCCCTCTCTTGAGCATGAGCTCAAGATCATCCTCAGCCAATAAGGCTCCCGTTAAGATCTCCTCGAACGTGGCATCCCTGTTGCCCTTGGTCAGGGTCTTGACCTCCTTGACCAGACCCTTCCGGAACCTCTGGGCCTTCTCCGTCTCGCTCAAACCCTCTACGAACCTGCCGAGGCGGCCGAACTCCCCAGCGTACTCCTTCACTGAAAGGCTCCCCTGGACTATGCTCTTGAACTGTGACTCCAAGGCTCTGAGCGCTGAATCTGGAAAGAACTTCTTCTTGAAGAAGCCCTTGAACTCCTCCTAAGTCTGCCCAGCTACCCCCACCCTGGGGTCTGACTGATACCAGGTGCGAGCAAGATCTCGCATCTGGCTAGCTGCGGCCTCAATCTGGAGATCTGCTGGTATCCGGGCCAGGCGGAAGATCTCCTCTATATGCTCGATCCACTCATCAGCATATAGTATCCCCTATGTCCCCAAAAAGTCTCTGTGGCTCATCTTCTGGAACTGCTCTATCTCCGGTGTCCTTGGCTGATGGACCACTGGTCGAGCTGTAACCATCGTAAGGGCCAACTCCATGCCCCTGTCCTGTCGAGTCTGTTGCCGGTCCATGAACTGCTGGAAGTATGCGAACATCTGTGCCGCATCCACATATCCTGTAGGCGACGGCTGCTGGAAGGGCTCCTCTGTGATGACTGGGTCCTGGCTCCGAGCCGGTGGAGGCATACTCTCTGCTGCTGCTGCTGGAGCCTCAATACGAACAAAGGTGGCAGGAGTTGCAGTCTCTTGTCACTGCTGAACTGGCTAAGAGGTAGCAGATCCCTCTATAGCATCCCCATGAATGGTATGCTGCGATCGAGTCTCTACCATCCTGAAGATAGACCAAACAAGAGTATCAATTTCTGAGAAAGAAGCGATATAACAAGGGCGGACAATTAAAATTTTAAAGGATCAGCTGACAATAAGGATTTAGATGGCAATAAAAGAATTTTTCCTAATGTGATTGAGTACCTTAAAAATTAATATCCTATATCCTACTGCAGGCTGTAGTGATACTCTAATTCGAATACCACTACACTTCTAGTCTAGACCTGCATGGGCCACCACTAAAAACGTGTCACGACCCGCACCCTAGAGTAAGGGCACGAGACATGGGTACGTCCAGCCTACGCCACAGTGTCAACGGTAGAACGCTGTCCTAGGTCACAACATCTAACAATATAACTCTAAACAGTTTATACTCCCCGAATGGGGGTGACATAGCAGTAAATGAACTCAATCACAACTAAGGAAGAGATAGCACGATATGATATAGAACTCAAGGAAATACAGATGATAAAGTAGTCTAAGATAATATCCCAGCAAATACTCAGAGTACAAAACTCAGCTACTGAAAATGAAAAAATATATACAACTCAAAACCTCTGAACAGAAGTAAAGTCTAGCTAAACAGTCTCAAGACAACATAAAATAAGATAAGGCCTAACTAAGCTAGTCTAGGCAATGGGGGTGATGTCCTCAGCTAGAGCTGGGTCCTCCTGAGAGTCCAGCTCGCAAGTGTCGTCTAGGGCTGCCCCGTAGAAGGTGTCCACACAGGCCTCCTCCTCGTCCTCTGTAATATTTTCAACAGGTCCAGTCAGGACAGGAGCGAGCACAGTACATCTCAACAGTTCATATCAGGTTAGAAAATATAATCATGCAGTAAAGTAAGATATAGGTACTTAAGGAAATGCAGTATGTAAATAGAGAGAGAGCTGTAATAGAAATATCTACTATAAATAGAGATTAACAGTGGCTAGTGAGTCAAAGTACAATATAGACATGTAAATGGCATAGGAGATTCTGATGAGACACTATGGAAAGATTCTGATGAGATACTACTTGGGTATTATTCACATGTCTACTTCTACTCCCCCGTACCCCCAATCAATACACAAGGATCCAACCAGGTTATGTTATGATTCCATACAAAGGCCCCCGAAGGGTGATACATGGATGTCCCATAAATGGGGATTCTAGGATGTCACGCCCCAGAACCAGAATACTGGAGAGCGGGGGAATGACTCAGCCAGCTACGTATTACGGGTAGATGAATACCGTATAATACGATCAATGCTGTCTAACCAGACGAGGGGGTGCATACTACATAAAAGTCTTGCTATGGTCACTTTACATCTATTGTCTCAATCATTCAATCAAGAAGCATAAAATAGAGAACATGTAAGATAAAGCAGTAAGGCGTCCCAAACGCTCAGTCAAAATGTTCTTGAGATCTAGCTTTACAAAACATAGCCAGATGGTATAGCAAGTATACACAATTGTTATCAGCTGCAGTCTGACTTAATTACAATTATGTAAAAGTAAGTACAAGACAATCCGACTAACATGTCGGTGCCAAACGGCTAAGTATAAAGGTAAATAACAAAACGAGCGGTGAAGTAAGGAACCCACTCGAGTCCTCCTGCAATCATTCCTCTAGTATTGACCATCTTGGAGGTAGAAGTACGCTGGATCCTCGGGAACCGGCTATAAATCTGGCATGCAAAACTAGAGAGGTTAGACCTCTGATAGCAAGTACCACAAGGAAGGACGATATGAAGGACATACACCAGTAAGTAAAAGAATATAATAATAGATCTCTGCTTGCTACTAGGATTCACATCACATCACGACACTTCGAACCAACCTTCCAACCAAATAAGGACAGAAGTTGGCACGTCATGTCCTGACATTCTGATTATTCCATTAGGTAACAGAGTAGTACGGTACACAAACAAATCATTTTGAACGGCCAATCAAATTCTACGGCTTGCTATTGTGAGTCCCAAGTTATCCTGGAATAATGCAATAAAGATTCCTCAGTTCTTACTATGTGCGAGCAAGGCTAGTCTATCCAGTCAATCATGTGCGCCATGCATGAATTAGACGAGTCCTAGCAGGACGCCCGTCAATATACAATATACAATAATAATAAAAGCAGATACTGTTCCCTGCCCGTGTGGCAGATTTACAGTATCTGTGGGAACCAGCCGGCCCGTCGGGTACTACTCGTCCCAAGGGGGCTGCCATGTAAGAACTCAGGAATCCATTCTCTCCATGCAATCATTATTTTATTTAACTTAATAGTCCCTACGTTGAGTGAAATCCCATGCCGTGGATCATGGTCATTCAAATGAGTACTTTTGTACGGGGTACGATATGCACATCCTTACAACGATACCAGTGCAGTTAGGTTGCAGGTTTTACATAGCGTAATGCAACAATCAAAACTAACCACGGTAATCATGCCTTGACCATAAAGTACACATGCTTCTTTGTAGAAAAATAAATAAATAAATAATTAAATAAATAGATTGAAGCCTGCATGTGCATGTATGTCAATATTCGGGATCAGCCAGTCGATCGCAATAGTTCATAACATGAACGTGTCTCATTCATTCATTTCAATAAGACGACTAGCCAGTCTCTTAGTTCCAACTAGGAACGCATGATCAATTGGTTAAGATAACCATCGTCATTAAGTGACAAGGCATAAGAGTCATTTATCATTAAATAGGGTCGAGTCTATAACTCTCGAGGTCAAGTTCCAGTCTCACTGGATATCCATATACCAATCCAGACACTTGGCACTAATACACAACCATAGGTATTAAAATATTAACATGCTAAGATTTTCGGGTTCATGCAAAAAGGCGTAAGGATATAATAGGGAGTTATCATGCCAATATTAAATGAATAAAATATAGAACAACTAAAACTCCCAAGTCAGGAAGTCATGCTAACAAGTCTAAGCTAAGTCCAAAAGTCACGCAAGAATCGTATGCGTGAAAAGTACGCCAAGCCTGGCATGAAGAAGCGAGCGTAAAAAGTAGTACACTCTGATAAGCGTGAGCGTGAACAGTGAGGTGTGACAAGTGATACGTGACAAGTGATACGTGCTGCCAACGTGAGCGTATGAGCGTGACAAATAATTCACGTACGCACGCGCAGCGTGAGGGTGAAAAGTCATGCACGCCAAAAGTCACGCACAATGTGATCGTGAAAAGTCACGCACGCAAGCTCAGGGACATGAGCGTGAAAAGTCACACACGCAGTACAAAGACAGGAGCGTGACTCAAATACACGCAGACAACGCGAGCGTGACTGAAAATACACGCACTCTAATGCGAGCGTGACTAAAAATACACGTACGCACAGAGTGGACGTAACTCAAAAGTCACGCAGGCACGTACAGACATGAGCGTGACTGAAATACACGCACGCTCATGAGAATGTTAGCGTGACTGAAATACACGCAAACACGTATAGACGTGTGCGTGACTGGGCTGATGTTTACGCGAGCACGTAAGAACGTATGCGTAAAACATTTCCCAAACTCCAAGTCCCATGGAGCCTTGTTCCAGTGCCAGAAATACACGCTAAGTTGGTGGATCAAAACCCTATGAACAGCCGAAAATACAAACTTAGATCTAGAGAAAACAAGCCACAGAAATCGAAAACGTTAAGAACTAATCACTCTCAGAATCATAAGAGGAAGGGAAATGAACCACAAAAATGGTTCTCCAAGCAAGAAGCAAGTTTGCACTTGCCTTCTCCTGCTGCTGGTAGGTGGTGGAGAGTAATGAGAGAAAGAAGAAGAAGTAATGGTGAGAATGAAGTAATGAGGAGAGAGAAAGAGATGGAAGCTTTAAATATGAAGGGTGGTGGTAGGTGGGAGTTAGTGGGCCGGGTTGCACAGATCCATCCAAGCCGAAACCCAATAAGACTAAAGCAACAAATAAAATGCAGGTAATAAAATTACGGAAATATAATTGCAGAAATAAAATTGCAGAAATAAAATTTGCAGGAAATTAATTAACATGAAAATTTAAAGAGCAGATAATTAATTAACATGAAACTAAAGGAATTTAAATACAGAATAATACATGATAAATACTAAATAAATACACATGAGTTGTACATATATAAAAATATGCATTCCGGGAATGGGGAGTGACATAGGAGATTCTAGGATACCCAGTAAATGGGATAAGGATTCAAGGAGACTCTGTGATCATAAGAGTATATGTCACAAGTGATCAATGAACCAACGAAGCATAGTGATACGCCATGTAAGTAAAACGCACAGAACATGTAGTACCCGATGCTCCTTAAGGATAACATCTCAAGAAGGGATCCATATAGTACCAATCCGTGTGACCAATATGACAGTAACAAGTAAAGTAATTTAATACAAGAAATAATTCTAAGCAGGATATGAAATGATCAGAGAATGTACTCGCCTGGTATCTGAGTGTTCGGATGAAATGTACTGTCCGATGAGAGGTGTCTGGCTCCTAATCAGAACAGCACAAGTCACAACAAGTCCAAAATGGTATAATGAAGTCCTACTATGCATTCTACATGATTCTAGGTCAATCTAAGCCAAAGTCAACTCTTGGTCAACTCTGGTCAACCCTAGAAGTCAAACTAGGTCAACCAAGTCAAACCTAAGTCAAACAAGTCTACACTAGTCTAGCAAGTCTATTCTAGGTCTAATAAAGCTATACAAGACCATTCTAGACTTACTAGGCAACAGACACACACATAGGCTATAGGCTATATCATGCCTATAAGCCAACTTATAACACAAGACTATATGACATTATCTATATCTAAAATACTACACATATTGATATGTTATCTAACACAACTTAGAAATACACATTAGCTTATAGGTATACCTACAATATACATATATTATATATATATACATTACACAAACATACATATATAGGTATTCATATATAACATATATGCATACATGTGGTATATAGGCTTAAATACCTAATACATATAGATATACATTATAATATATATGCATTATTTATATACATAATACATATTATATATATATAAATATATATACATGATATAATAGAGAGTGTATATGTGTGTGTGTAAACTGTGAAACAGTGTGTGAGAGAGAGTGCTTGTGTTTTAGAGAGTGAGGGTGTGTATGTGTGTGTCAAGGTCTGTGTGTGTGTGTGTGTCATTGAGGAACCATGTGTGTGTGTGTAAACTGTGAGTAAAGGTTAACAGGAAATGGGGAAAAAAAATTGGAAATCAGAAACCCAGTCCCATAGTTCAGTCTTAGGACAAAATGAAGGAAAGGAAATCAATTCATACACAAAACAGTTTAGTATTCAACAGTTCATCAGTCCACTCATTCAAACCCCATATTGATTCCAATTTACAACCATACAACCCCAAATTCACATCATAGCTAGATAACATATAGGAGAATCAATTTAGGAACTAAAACCAATCTGTTAACAGCATTAATTAGGCTAAATCAACTGTCAAAATTCATATTTCAAATATGGGAATAACAGAAAATACATGTGTTTCAGGTTTTTGGGGTAATTAGGAAATCGTAATTAAAAACAAACTAAATTGTACAAATAAGGGTTGGTAATAAACATTTAGAGTGTACACGTGTCTAGCATTGTGTTTGTGTCCACCCAAGTGGACACAAACGTGTCCAAACAATTCAAGACACAAAACAGTGCACACAGGCACTGTTCAGTACACTGCATCGTGCACGTGTGCATGCGTGTCGTGCACACGACACAAGACACTTCGTGTCTCGAGGTCACTAACCTAGGTTCACCTAAGATAGGTCCTCGTGTCTAGGTGTCTGCACCGAGTCAAAGTGTCCACGTGTCCGACTTACAACTGCGTATCAGTGACAATAAAAACCGACTGACACTGTCAGTCCAAACCCAGTGCAATGAGGATTACTCCCTCGACACGCCATATGGGCCCCTGAAACTTGACACGTGGCATGTCAGTCACTGCCCCATGGGGTGTGTCGAAACTCGTGTCCAGTGGCCACGTGTCGTGTCCGGTACAGCCCCCGAACAGTAGGGCAGGCAGTCCCGAGCGTGCGCGGATGTGTCCCTGTGTCCAAACAGACACGACACCAGACCAAAATCACCTCAGTCGATTATAAACGTGTAAGCGACATCAAAATAATAATTTCTATTTAAACACAATTAGAAAATCAATACGAAATGCCCATTGGGACATTTCATCAAACACCTAGAGAATGGGACTGATACGTGTCCATTTAGGACACGAAACGGACACAAAACCTAGGTCTAGGCATACCTACAGTTAGGGTAGACCTAGGGCTTTCCAAATATGCAAGAAAATCAAAATTTTATGGTGTAGAATGAAAGTTACCTCTATGTTGAAGAACAGTTTGGCAACTCTAGAGGGGGGTGAATAGAGTTTATATAGAAAAAAGCCAATTAAAAATTAACTCTTTCACCAACAATCAATAATCAGAGTAAAGTGCGGAAAATAAATAAAGAGCAAAAGAGCATACGCAAACACAGCGATTTTAACCTGGTTTCCCTCGTGGAGGACTAGTCCAGGCCTGAGAACTCTAGCTCAGGATTAAATCCACTATTTGTGAAATAGTAGTTTACAACCCGTGCCTTTTCTTCAGAAGAGCACGTCAACTTCTAACAGAGGATCGCAGTGGCGATTTGCTTGGAATTGTCCAAGCGACTTCTTCAACTCTTGCACAAGAATCCTAACTGAGAGATGCTGAGCACTCGAGACTTAGGAGGCTTGTGGCTAGTAGATGGGAAGGGTATGGCTTATTGAGCTTGTAAGAGAGAAGAGAAGAGAGGATTCAGTGATTTGAAATGAGAGAATTCATGCCCTATTTATAGTGTTTTTATAGGCAGAATTCGGCCAGAATTCGGGTAGGAAAATTCAAAAATTTGGCCGTTGGACAGCTAGCAACCAGCTATCCCTAAAATTAGGGTTCCTGATTTCTAGGGGACAGAGTTCGGCCCGAACTCTGTGTGGAGGCAGAGTTCGGCCCGAACTCTGTCTCTAGAGCACAGAGTGGTTCTAAGGGGACCAGTGGGCAGTTTTTTTGGTTCAGTGGAGCTTGGGATTTTGGGTAGGTTATAGACTAAGTTCCAAGAGCTCAGCAAGACTCAGAGTACATAAATCTAGACTCAATGAAATCATAAAATACAGACTCCAGAACACACTGAGAGCCGGAGACTGAGCTGTCATCTGTCTTGAACTGAATGCAGTCGTCGTGTGTCGTATTGAATTAATACAAATATTATTTGGTCAATGTAGTCAATATTTGGTTGACTGTGACTTTGTGTCAACAATCTCCCCCATATTGATAATTGACAAAATAATATATGTATATTTCAATATTCATACCTGGACACAGTTGATTGTAACATAGTTCCATAGCTCCCCCATACACGATGCCTGAGCTAAGAGAAAATAGCTCCCCCGTAAACCATGAACGGTGTCGAGCTAGAAGCTATAGCTCTCCCCCTTACAAAATGCATAGTACCTGTGATCTGATAGATAATATTTTCCAGAGCAAGAAGTACAGATATACACAGATATACGAATGCATAGAACCAGTATGATATCTAATATCTCCCAAAAGCAAAACAATAAAAATATACATTATTTCTCCCCCTTTTGGCAGTTAGCAATATAAAGAAGCAATGAATATTAATGCAACCACACCAAGCAGAGAAGAAACAGTAAAATACTAAGCAAAATAAGTCACTGACATAGAATGATAATAAAGACAGATAATGTCATCCACCAAACCAAGTGGCCAACCATAAACAGAGTACATAAAACCAGCTACATAACTCCATAAGAAACTAAATAACTGAAATCAAAAGTAACTAAGATCATCATCAGTAGCAGCAGCAGCAGATAGTAGCCAATCTCCATCATGGAGCACGAGAAGGTCCTGGAACATCTGAAGGACCAGGGAAAGGGCCAACGAAAAGGTCCTGGAACATCTGAAGATCCACAAAAGTATCATCTGGATCCATATACTGCATGATCCACGGATCGTCTAGACGATGACCCGAGCGATGTGGATCCCGCTCAATAGGCACATGCAAATCAGGATGACGAGCAAGCGAATACCGCATATCATGCAGAGAGTTCCCAAGGGCACTAATCTGCAGAGTGGTACGGTAATCCTGCTGCGTCCAGCGATCATCCTCAATAGCAAAACGATCGCGAAGCATAGTCTGAAGCGAATCCAGGTTGGCAGGAGGTACAGTCTGACCGAGCGGAGGGGCGTAAGGCTCCTCATCAGCAGACAACTCAGTAGTAGCAACAGGCTGAAGGCGTCGTACCTTAGATAGAAAGGTAGGTGCCGGCAGGAACGGACAAGCATCAAGTGGTATACGAAAAGCACGAAAGATCATAGGAAGATACAGAGGATAAACCAAAGCTCGTGGTTTCCTCCTACAGCGAATCATCAAGTCCATCATAGTACGTGGAAGATTGAAATGAATTCCAAAGTGAAGATGATAAAGAGCAGAAATGTCAAGATAAGTGATTTCATCAGGGGAACCGATCTTGGGTAGAATGGTATTAGAGATGATCCAATGAAGATCAGAAAAATATGGGTTGAGATATTTCGTCAAGAGCTTTCGAGGACGTGTGTATGGAGTGCACAAATCGTCCTTGAAGCTTTCAAGTGAAAGTCCGTTGGGAAAACGGAATGAGCGAGCATCAACAAGCCTTTCCCAAGAACTTGGCTCAAGAAGATCAAGATATTCGGCTAGTTCAAAGTCATCAAACGAGATATCGATACCAGCAACTCGTGAATAAATACGAAGGTCATCAAAGGTTAAGTTGCAGTAGAACATTTGAACGGCATGACGATAAATAGCAGAAGATGTAGTGACTAGTTCATCAATATAGAGGTCATGGAATAAAGAATCATATTGAGAGAATATGGAAAAATTGATAGGATGTCCTGTGAATACCTGACGATTCCGAAAGTCACTAAACCAGTTGTTTGATGCATCAAGTGAGACAAAAAGTCTATTGTCATAAGTGGAAGGATGTTGAGGACGAGGTGGATTGAACAAAGGGTGAGGTGGTTGAAGTTGTTCAATGATTTGTTCAATTGATGGAGGAGAATCCGAAGAGGAAATACTCTCAACTCGAATCCTCTTTCCACGATTGAACAAGCAAGGAGCCATTAAAAGATTTAAAAAAAAATGGTACCTCAAACAGGTAAAGAACAATGGAGGAGAATGAAGAGGAGACACCTTTTTCTTGATTTGAGAAGTAATGAGGCACTCTAAATCAAAAACTAGGGTTACGGTTTCAAGGAAAGAGTGTGTATAGGTGAGAAAAGGTGGTAATAGTGAAGGAGAGAGAAAGAATCCCGACATAAAGTAGGGTTTTGTCTTTGGTCGGGTGAAATATTGACCATTGGATTAGAATAGATCCAACGGCAGAGCCAGATCCCGACCCTGGAACCAAGGGACCGAACTCGGCCCGAACTCAGATAGGAGCAGAGTTCGGCCCGAGTTCTGGATCATTGGTCCAGAACAGAACAAAGGTTAAAAAAAGATTAAGTGTTGAACAAAAAGAGATACAATTTGAGAAACCCAATAAAGTACATAGAGAGATTCACAAAGGTCAGAATGAACTTTAGGAAGATCAATTTGGCAATAATAAATCGTAACAAACCATATAATAAACAAGGAAATATATTGTAATTCAGTATTTCAAATTTGCCATGGGTTAGCTACAGGGGCCGGATCCCAGCTAGCGGTAGTCCTGAGGACTAGTGCACCGTGTCGCTTAGGCTTTTACGCCTTTTTGTCAGAAGGACCCTTTCGGCTTGTACCCATAATAAATTTGTCATAAAAGAATCAAAATATACTCGATATTTACGCAGGTAAGTCTCAACTTATAACTGCTTCATCCAAAATTCCGAGTTCACGACAAAGATAATTGAAGCGCTCTTCGGATAATGGCTTAGTAAAGAAATCTGCTAGCTGATGATCAGTGTCAATAAATTCTAAGTTAATCGTGCCATTTTGCTGATGATCACGCAAAAAGTGGTGTCTGATCTCAATGTGTTTAGTGCGTGAGTGGCAGACAGGGTTCTTAGTCAAATTGATGGCACTAGTATTGTCACAGAATATAGGAATATGCATGAAAGATAACTTATAGTCTTCAAGGGTTTGCTTCATCCACAGAATTTGTGCACAACAACGCCCAGCTGCTATGTATTCAGCTTCTGTTGTGGATAGTGCGACAGAGTTCTGCTTCTTGCTAAACCATGAGACTAAAGCCTTTCCTAACAAATGACACGTGCCGCTCGTACTTTTACGGTCGACCTTGCATCCAGCAAAGTCAGCATCAGAGTAACCGATGAGGTCAAATGATGTTGACTTGGGATACCATAGGCCCACTGTAACCGTACCCTTAAGATATCGAAAGATACGCTTAACCGCGGTCATGTGAGATTCCTTAGGATTTGCTTGATATCTAGCACATAGGCAAATACTAAACATGATATCGGGGCGACTAGCAGTTAAATAAAGTAAGCTGCCTATCATACCTCGATACTTACGTTGATCAACGGGTTTGCCGCTCTCATCTGGTTCGAGTTTGGTTGAAGTAGCCATTGGCGTGCTAATTGGTTTGACGTTGTCAAGGTCGAACTTCTTCAGCATGTCCTTGGTATACTTCGATTGACAGATGAAAGTTCCATTTGCCAGTTGCTTTACTTGCAGGCCAAGAAAGTAGTTGAGCTCCCCCATCATGCTCATCTCAAATTCTGTCTGCATACACTTGGCAAATTTTTGACAAAGAGTTTCATCAGTAGACCCAAAAATAATATCATCAACATAAATTTGAATCAATAGAATAGTGTCTTTAAAAGATTTTATAAACAGTGTAGTGTCAATTTTCCCTTTTGAAAAACCTTTCTCAAGTAAGAAGCTACTTAGCCTTTCATACCAAGCTCTGGGGGCTTGCTTGAGGCCATAAAGTGCTTTCTTTAGCTTGAACACGTGGTCGGGAAATTTGTGATTTTCAAAGCCAGGAGGTTGTTTCACATAAAACCATTCAGAAAAGCACTTTTCACATCCATTTGAAATAATTTAAAGTTTTGAAAATTAGCAAAAGCACAAAGCATCCGAATGGATTCTAGTCTAGCAACTGGAGCATACGTCTCATCGTAGTCGATACCTTCCTCTTGGTTGTATCCTTGAGCTACTAGACGAGCTTTGTTACGTGTGACTGAGCCATCTTCATTTACTTTGTTTCTAAAAACCCATTTAGTACCAATTATAGAGTGATTAACCGGTCTAGGAACGAGTTCCCATACTTGGCTTCTCTCGAATTGGTTGAGTTCTTCTTGCATAGCAGAAATCCAAAATTCATCATTAAAAGCTTCAGAAATATTTTTAGGCTCTACTTGTGAAATGAAGGCAGTGCTAGCAACAGAGTCTCTTAGTGATGATCTAGTAGTTACTCCACGTGAAACTTCTCCTATAACTAAATTTTCTGGATGAGAAGGTTTGAAAGAGAATTTCTTAGGCAAACCCTCCAGAGAATTAGTTTCGGTTGAAGTATTCATTGGAGTAGAAGTTGATGGCTCAACGTCATCATCAAGAGTACTTGCTGCACTGTTGTCTTTATCAAAAGTCACATTTGTTGACTCTTCCACAATAAGTGAGCGTTTATTGAAAACTCTATATCCCTTACTCTTGGCGGCATAACCAAGAAAGATACCATCGTCAGCTTTGGCATCAAATTTGCCTAAGTTGTCTTTGGTGTTAAGGATAAAACATCTACAACCAAAAATTTTAAAATAAGAAACATTGGGGGTTCTCCCAAACCAAAGTTCATAGGGTATTTTCTTCGTAATGGGACGAATCAGCACCCTATTCAAAATATGGCATGCTGTACTAACAGCTTCTGCCCAAAAGTATTTCGGAAGTGAAAATTTATTCAACATGACTCTGGCCATATCGCCGAGAGTTCTATTCTTCCGCTCCACAACACCATTTTGTTGAGGAGTTCTAGGACAAGAAAATTCATGATCAAAACCATTTGCATTACAAAAACTTTCAAAATCATAATTTACGAATTCGCCTCCATGATCACTTCGGATTCGAGTAATCATGTAGCCTTTTTCGTTTTGAACTTTCTTTACAAAAACTTTGAAAGCAGAAATAGCATCGCTCTTATTAGCGAGAAAGAAAACCCAAGTAAATCTCGAAAAATCATCAACAATAACAAATGCATACAGTTTGCCACCAAGGCTAGCTATTCTACTAGGACCAAATAAATCCATATGAAGTAGTTGCAAGGGTCTAGTAGTACTTACAGAGTTGATGGAATGAAACGAGAATTTTGTTGCCTTGTTTAGTTCACATTCGGCACATACCGTATCCTTTTTGAATGTGATGTCAGGCAATCCTCTCACTAGCTTCTTGGTAGAAAGCCTGGATATAGCATCCATGTTGGCGTGACCAAGACGCTGGTGCCAAAGTAGTCGTTCGTCTTTGTGGGCATATAAACATCTACCTGCATTGTTAGTATTTATAGAAAGATAGAAAATATAGATGTTATCCTCTCTTTTCCCTTCAAAAGCAATGTCTCCTGTTGACCTATCATAGATGTAGCAACTGTTTTGTCCAAAGTTAATGTCATATCCATGATCAGCAAGATGACTAATGCTGAGCAGGTTATGCTTTAACTCGGTCACTAGGCAGACATCCTTTATTACAGGAGAGGGAGGATGACCAATGATACCATTACCTATAATGTGCCCTTTGAGATTGTTACCGAAGGATACGTATCCTTCTCTCTTCATCGATAGTGATGCAAAAAGGTTTGCGTCTCCCGTCATATGTCGCGAGCATCCACTATCGAGAATCCACTTACTTTCAGTTGAGGAGGGAAGGTCCACCTACATCAAGAGTAGATGTGACCTTTGGTACCCGAGTTCTTGAGGGTCCTGAAAAGTTAGTCTTTGGGAACCAAGCATATATCCTTTTATCTACAAGTCTTCTAACTCTGCACTGTGGTGAGATGTGTCCATGTAATCCACAATAAGTACAGATAGCATTCTTGTTTATACTAGGAGTATGAGAATGATATTTATAAGCAACAGGATGAGGATGGACATGATGTGAAGAGTTAGCATGGTGAGGATGATTATGCATGGAATAAGTGGCATAGTGATGGTGTCTTTGAGGCATAGGATGATGGTATTGTCTATGATGAGTGACATGCTGATATTGTCTAGATGGCATGGCATGATGATTTTGTCTATATGGCATGACATGACGATTTTGTCTATATGGTATATGAGGACCTTGTCTATATGGCATTGCATGATGATCTTGTCTATATGGCATGACATGATGATTTTTATGTGTGAAGTGCTGTTGATTGTGTCTTTGTGCATGATGCTTGTGTACTGAGTGAGAATTGTTCTTACGTGCACGTGGTTTGTGAAAGTTTGTGTATATGAATGCATGGTTATGTGCTGCATGAGAATGACTTGGTTGACTAGCATGAGTGGTGTTGTGCCCATGTGATTGGGTTTGAGGTTGAATAACCTGTTTACCCAATTTGGTTTCTAATCTTTTAGTAACAGCTTGTAGTTCAGTAACCTTAATATTTAAGCCATATATCTTAGTCATGGAAATCTTGTGTCTACTCTTTTCTTCAGCAAGCAACGTGTTGAGTGTAGTGATTTCTTGAGTTTGTTGCTCAATACGTGCTTCAGCATCATGCAAGCTTAATTTGAGCTTGGATACTTCATCAGCGTCATTAGTGGGTGATGTGTCTCTAACATTATCAAGAAGTAAGGAAATTCTTTGTATCTCATCTTCTAGACTTTTGATTTTGTCCTTGGCATGTTTATATTTACCGATGACCTTTTTATGATCATCGAGTAAATCAGTGAAAGCATCGCCAAGTTCATCAAAAGAGAAGTCATCCAGAGTTTCGTTAGATACCTTGTTAGAAGTTGCCATCAGGCACACATTTGCTGTATCTTGAGGAGAGTCCTTTTCTTCCTCAGAGTCACTTGCTTCACTTTCATGCCAGATGCCTGTGTTGGCATATTTCTTTGATGAGTTCTTTTTGTATGGCTTCTCATAGCGGTTGCTCTTCTTCAGGAATGGGCAGTCTTTTCGGACATGTCCAGTTTTCTTGCAACCGTAACAAGTTGGTTCTTCTTCATCGTCTTCTTGAGATTCCTTCTTCCTTCGATTGAAGCGAAGGAATTTCTTGAAGTTGCGAACCATGAGAGCTTGTTCTTCATCATCCGAATTATCTTCTTCGGTCTCATCATGATTAGCTCTTCGTTGATGAGCTTTGAGTGCGATCTCCCTGGTCTTCGGAGCAGGCTCTTCGAAGTCCTTGAGGTCAAGCTCGTGAGTCATAAGCTTACCCATCAAGGTCTCCATTGACATTGTTGTGAGATCGTTTCCTTCTATGATGGCTGTCACCTTAGGGTTCCAAATCTTTGGTAGCCCTCTGAGCAGCTTACGAATCTTCTCGTGGTTTGAGTACTGCTTTCCGAGCGAAGATAGAGGATTGATGATGTCGAGGAATCTTGTGATCATTTGAGTGATCGTCTCACTTGGCTTCATCTTGAAGGCTTCGTATTCTTGAGTGAGACAGCTTATTTTAGATTCCTTGACCTGTGTGGTTCCTTCATGCGTCACTTCTAGAAGTCTCCATACTTCATGAGCAGTGGTGCAAGTAGAAACCCTGTTGAACTCATTCCTGTCTATAGCACAGAATAAAGCATTAATAGCCCTAGCGTCTAGACTTGCCTGTTTCTTCTCCTCGACAGAATATTTGTCGTGTGGTTTCTCAATGAGGTCACCATCGACAACTATCCTGGCGGGCTTTTTGTAACCGTCAGTGACGACAGTCCACAGGTCAAAGTCTAGAGACTTAAGATAGAAGCTCATCCTTGTTTTCCAATATGTGTAGTTAGTTCCATCAAATAGGGGAGGCCTATGAGTGGACTGACCTTCACCATGATTGGAAATCAAGGATTGTGTGGTTGCCATGGATCAGCTCTTAGGATGTTAATCCTTGTAAAGAGAACAGAGCTCTGATACCAATTGAAGAACAGTTTGGCAACTCTAGAGGGGGGTGAATAGAGTTTATATAGAAAAAAGCCAATTAAAAATTAACTCTTTCACCAACAATCAATAATCAGAGTAAAGTGCGGAAAATAAATAAAGAGCAAAAGAGCATACGCAAACACAGCGATTTTAACCTGGTTTCCCTCGTGGAGGACTAGTCCAGGCCTGAGAACTCTAGCTCAGGATTAAATCCACTATTTGTGAAATAGTAGTTTACAACCCGTGCCTTTTCTTCAGAAGAGCACGTCAACTTCTAACAGAGGATCGCAGTGGCAATTTGCTTGGAATTGTCCAAGCGACTTCTTCAACTCTTGCACAAGAATCCTAACTGAGAGATGCTGAGCACTCGAGACTTAGGAGGCTTGTGGCTAGTAGATGGGAAGGGTATGGCTTATTGAGCTTGTAAGAGAGAAGAGAAGAGAGGATTCAGTGATTTGAAATGAGAGAATTCATGCCCTATTTATAGTATTTTTATAGGCAGAATTCGGCCAGAATTCGGGTAGGAAAATTCAAAAATTTGGCCGTTGGACAGCTAGCAACCAGCTATCCCTAAAATTAGGGTTCCTGATTTCTAGGGGACAGAGTTCGGCCCGAACTCTGTGTGGAGGCAGAGTTCGGCCCGAACTCTGTCTCCAGAGCACAGAGTGGTTCTAAGGGGACCAGTGGGCAGTTTTTTTTGGTTCAGTGGAGCTTGGGATTTTGGGTAGGTTATAGACTAAGTTCCAAGAGCTCAGCAAGACTCAGAGTACATAAATCTAGACTCAATGAAATCATAAAATACAGACTCCAGAACACACTGAGAGCCGGAGACTGAGCTGTCATCTGTCTTGAACTGAATGCAGTCGTCGTGTGTCGTATTGAATTAATACAAATATTATTTGGTCAATGTAGTCAATATTTGGTTGACTGTGACTTTGTGTCAACATATGTAACAAAATCTCCAAAAAGCTCTAAAGAGAGGTGTTCCTCTTGATGGTCAAACTTCTCCAAATTGGTAAGAATCTGAGAAAATAAATAACAACAGCAAGAACACCTCATTTAAAACCTATTGCAATTTGTTTGAGGGAAAAAGGAGCTAAAATGGAATTTCTATGGATTTTAGAAGTTGAGAAAATACCTCTTTCTAAAGCTTTGTTCTTCCTTAGAGGCTAGCCCTAATTTCTAGGAGGATATTTATAAGGGGGAATCCCTAGGATGGGTTAAGTGGCTGGACAATAATGTTAGGGTTAGGGTTAGGCATTTGGCTAATGGGCTTTGGGCTTCTATGGCTAAATTATCAATCATGGGTTCAACCACAAGTCATGGCTTATGACTTAATAATCTAACTTGAGTCATATAACCAAACCATGGGTCAACTCTAGTCTAACTAGGGTTGCATAACATAACCAAGTCCAAACTCAACTAGGGTTAGCTCCTAGGTTAGTCTACCATGGTCATTGCTAGTCAAAGTCAACCTAGTCAACCTTCATTCAAACAATTCCAAACTAAATTCTAAAAATTCCCATAAATTCAAATAAATTCTAATAAATTCAAATAACCCCAAAAATGACAAAAATACCCTCAAACTAGAAATGTGGTAGTGACAGCAGCTAGGAGCCTTATCAGTGGCTATGTACAGGGCTTTACTAGCAGCAGGACAACAACATATGTAGTAGCAATTTGGACATCAGCAGTAGGTTCTAGGAGTATATATATATATATATATATATATATATATATATATATATATATATATATATATGTTAGTCCCGGGGCTTGATCAAAGATGGTAGACTCGATGTCGAGATCAGAGGTTCAACAAACGTTCACCTTCTGATTATTCTCGATCCAAGAGGAACACTATAATATGAATCTGTAATGTCCTAAATTCGTAATACATATTTAGTGTACGTATACGTGTTTTAGACCCATATTTTATTTATTCATGATTAGTTATCTTGGTTTATTTTGCATTGACTTGGTTTTATTGGCATTGATAGTTTAAATGGTTTTAATGGTTCATTGGTTTATTTTGGATTAGTGAGGCTTGGTTTATTTCATGATTCAATTGGTTTAAATTGCTAGAGAGAGAGAGTTTATTGGCCTTGACTTGGTTCACCTTGGTTTATCTTGGCTTGGTTTATTCCTGGGGTTGGTTTAGTTCGGCTAGGCTTGGTTGCCTTGGTTCATTAAGAACCAAGGGGTGAACCCCCTACCTACCACCACCCATAGTATTTATTACCCTTTTTCCTTCTCTCTCTTCATTAATATCTTCTTCTTCTCCACCATTAACTCCTGCACCTACCAAGAGAGAGAGAGAGAGCTAGGCAAGTGCAACTTGCTTCATGGAGGAACTCCAATTTTATTACTTCATTCTCTTCCTTACTGCATTCTAAAGCACTTTAGTACTTGACATTTTTAATTTCCATGGCTAGATTCTTGTAGATCTAAGTTTATTTTATTTTCAAAATTCTTGGGTTTTGATCTACTTAATCTTGTTATTTCCAAGTTTTGATGGTTTCATGTGGTAGAGCATTTCATTCTGCCCTATTTTGACCTATGGAAGTTCGGATTTGGACTCCGGATGAAGGTTTCATGGAGCTTGGAGCATGGATTCTTGGCATTCTTCTTCTCGGAAGCTTGGAGAAGAAGAACAGTGCTAGACTTGACCGCATGAATACTTCATGCGGCAAGTAATTTCGAGCCGCATGAGCCTTCATACGACAGTCCTGGCCGCATGGGCTTGACTTGACCGTATGAACATTTCATGCGGCAAGTGCTCTCTCAGCCGCATGACTATCTGGATCCCCGAGCCGCATAGGCCCTGATCCTCGAGCCGCATGAGAACCCCCAAACCCAGCCGCATGGACTTCTTAGTCTGGGCCGTATGACCCTGATTAATCCCAGCCGCATATGTATCCTTTATTTCCTGAGCCGCATGGGCTTCTACTAAGCCGCATGCGCCTGGCCCTACCCAGCCGCATGGACTTCTCTTCCGCTAGCCGCATGAGACTCACCCAATTGGGCTGCATGCGCCCTCGTCCCCCTGAGTTGCATGCTCCCCTCTTGTCTTGGCCGCATGGGTTCCAGTGACCCTGGCCGCATGCGCTCACCTAATTGAGCCGCATGTGTCTTATCCTCCCCTGGCCGCATAGGTCTGAGCCGCATGACTTTCTAATAACCCTGTGTATTATTATTTATCATTAATTACCCATGTTTTGTAACTCCTAATTGAGCCGCATGTGTCTTGTCCTGAACTTGATTTTACTTAATATGTTTGGAATGACTATTGTACATCGCATGGTATGATAAGGAACTAGCATAACACGACAGTGACCCGTAGTGGTGCGCTCCTGACATGACTAACCTGACATGACCTGATAATGGTCGGTCGTGGCGTACTCCTGACAAGTATACCTGACATAATTTTCTCGAATAGCTGTTGCGACGGCTACTTGACATGACATGACCTGTATAATTAATCCTGACATCGTGGGCGATTGTGCTTGTATAAATATCCAGTCCTGTCTTGCATCATGTCTAGGAGGGGACTCCTGAGTACCACGGTCAGGAGTACCTACTGAAATGGACTAAGGTTAACGACTAGTATAATTCACTAGACATAAAGAGATGTTCTCCAGTTACAGGCGATCCCGTTATCCCGGCCGCAAATGTTTGGACTTGTAGCCTGCCGACGAGTAGGGCATATTTCCAGCCCACTGTTATGTGGGGCTCCCACCATTGTCACTTAAATAATTGAACTCTATTGTCACTCTAATGTATTATACTCTCTAAATTGTCACTATAATGTTCGTCTGGATAACCTGGATAGCTGCAGGGCCTGTGACTACTTGGAGCATCTCATTGCATCTTGCTAGTAACTAGGATTGTGATAACCCTAGTTAGTTAATGTAGAAAGCCATAGGCAATGATTGGCCGTGATTGATTGGATGGAGTCTAGTCCAGTATAGTATTGTCGAGAAGTGATTGATTGCAAGATTGTACCGGAATGATTGAATTATTGTCACTCCAGATTGTTACTATAATGATTGTACTCCATTGTCACTCTAGCATATTTTACCCTTTATTGTCACTTTTATCATTGTATACTCTCCTTTTTACCTTAATGATTGTCACCTTTAGCAATAAATGATCAGAGACTAAGTTCTGTTCAGGCAAAGGGTTACAATCTCGGTCCTTGTTTGGTTTAAGGATTGTAACCTGGCTTCCGGAATAGTATCTTCGTCTTCTCTTCATATATTGCCCAGTTATATTTTATTTAGCATGATTCTCCAGTTATCTTATGTCATGATGTTTTACTTAATCATTTCCTCTGATTGGGATAAGTGCGTTGGTAGTGCACAAACCTCAATCTGCGTTATTTATTGTTGTTTTCTTACATATTGAATGCTAATGATTTCTTGGCTTTAGTTCTTAAGTGAAGCCTCCTTTGTGGCACTTGCTCTTCTGGGGTCTGACCCTGCTGGTTTTGTATGGCCAGATACCGGAGCAACACCAAAGGATCTCCCTGCTTTCCAGTCCGATGGTGGTCACCAGGCGTAACCAGGGCATCGAGTGGGTTTCTTTTTGTTCTCCCACTGTGATATTGTAAATTATTCTTTTGAGGCGTTTAGCCGACGAGCAAGTGTTAGCTCGATTGTACTTACTGTCTGCCTACGGGCTGTAACATGATTGACAAGCCCCGGGGGTTGATCATGTATGACTGAACTTTTGCTAGTCCTCACATTTTGTAACGACTAGCTTCATGATGATTCCGAATATATAATGTATGGGATGCCTTACTATTGTGTATTTGGTGGTCTGGTATCTTGTAACTATTATTAGTTGGTTGAGATTGAGACAATAGGCTATTTATGACCTTAAGAGACTGATGGATTGTAGTGAAACCCTCACATATCTAGACAGCCGTGACCGTATAGCGGTGTGGATTCTATTCCGTTATAAGTAGCTGGCTATGTCTGCCCCCGCTCTCCAGTATTCTGGTTCTGGGGCGTGACAGAATCTGATTACAAAAGCAATAATAATCAGAAAGTAAATCTCACGTTCTTTCTCGCAATCGCAGTTGTCGACGGACAGAACTGAGTTCAGAAAATAAATCTCACGTTCTTCCTTGCAATTGCAGTTGCAGACGGACAGAACTGAGTTACAACTCAGATGAAGGAGAAGAAAGAAGAAAGAAGAAGAGGAAAGGTTCTTGCTAGGGTGATTAAGATCACCGTTGCTCAAAGCAAGATTCGTCCCACCATGATCTGCTTCCAGGAACCCGCAAGTTCACAAAGAACTTCTGGAATGCTCGTAAGTCAATATTTGAGACTTGAACGGGCTTCCTGGACTTTACAGACTCCCTTAACTCTCTTCTTGGTGCATCTTTCAAAGGAGGCCAAGGGGCTCTATTTATAGAGTGGAGTTGAGACTTCACATCTTCTCCTATCCGATGTGGGACTAAAATACCAATACTCAAAAATAGAGTTTGATATTTTAGATCATCCCACAATCAGCATAGAAGTGTGCCAGTCCACGCCTACCCCCCGAACACTCCCGTACATGCACGAGACATCCTGGAGTCCGTGTCCGTGTCCGAGTCCGAGTCCGCACAACAAAAATCAACTTACATCCTTGTTGGATTTAATCCTTTTTACTTCTAGGAAAATACTCCCACATGGCACAAACTTGTGCCCCACTACACCTCATGTGCATACCTCAACACAAGCAATGCATTATATTGAGATACTCACCATTTGATGTAGCCGATGTGGGACTATCTTTTCTAGTCCAAAGGCAAAAACACCAACAATCCCCCACATATCTCAATATATGGGTTGAGCGTTCCCCACAGTGACTGCCCATCATGCATTAGGAGATGTTGCTACGACTTGAATCTTCCCGCATAGGTTAAATAACAGCATGATACAAGAATGGACTAATCCTTGAATTTTGCACCATAACTTCAATTCTTTCTACTCACATAATGACATCAACTGTGCTTCTGGCTGCACAGTAAAGGCCTTGTGCCAGCCTGGTTTCAGTGTATAATTTTTGGGCGTCTACAAGTTTACCCTCAAGAGACGGCCTGATATCTCTGTCCATACACTATAGGTGAGTTCTTTATAAAGAGTCATGGCATGAAGCATTGCGCTTCTTTGCGGTGCTACGCCGCTATGACATGGCTTAAAGCCGAGGCTTTATCCCACCTGGGTACCTTATCGTAGTGTCATACTACTGTAGCATGAGGTCACAGGCCTCTTTGTAGTGCCAAACTACCCAGCATGAAGCCTTGCGCTTCCGTGCGGTGTTACGCCGCTATGACATGGCTCACAAAGCCGAGGCTTTACCCTATCTGGTACCTCTTCGTGGTGTCATGCCACTGTAACATGAGGACATCGTCCTCTTTGTAGTGCTGTCTACCTCTCTTTATTACGATTATCATACAGCATTAGGCTACCTGCCTATTTGCGGTGCTACTCCGCTGTGACTTGGCTTGCAAAGTCGAGGCATTACCCCTACCTGGGAACCTCATGGTGAAGTAACCTCACTGTAGCATGGAGTTACACTCCTTGTAGTGCTGCACTACCGTGCTTCCTGTAAAGCACTCCAGGCATTCACTCTGCCTGAGAACTTATTAAGGCATTTAAGCCAACCTTTCCACAGGATCCGTTTTTCGCAGAAAACAACAGTAGACAACAGTAGTTGTAGGTCCGTAACCTCTCCATGTCATGAAGGACAAATACCTACCGTTCCTGATATTCTTCTGGTTAATAGTCCTCCCTTGAACCAAAAGCTAGATGCCTAGTAGATTTCTCTTTGAACTAATAGCATAAAACTTTATGGTAGGATTGTAATAATACAATATCAGAATGCCTTCAAGCCCATTTTACAAGCTGTGTCATCGACCAGCTGGCGCTTGAGGCCCTTGGTGAATGGATCCGCCAGGTTCTCCTGACTTCGAACATCAATCACTGCAATAATACCCCTCTTGATGAGATCGTGTACTGTCCTGTGCTTCAACCGCACAGTCCTCTTCTTCCCGTTGAAGAGGTCATTTGTTGCCACCGCCGCAGTCGTCTGATTGTTGCAGTATATCGGTATCGCCGGTATTTGTGTCCCAACCACTGGAAGATCATACATGAGCTCCCAAAGCCATTCTGCTTCCTCCGCTGTGGTATCAAGTGCAAAGAACTCAGATTCCATGGATGACCGCGAGAGCATAGTCTGCTTCTTCGATTTCCATGATATAGCAGCTCCACTTATTGTGAAAATGTATCCACCTGTGGACCTCTCGCTCTCCACTTCTGAGCACCAGCTGGCATCACTGAAGCCTTCCACTACTGGCGGATCTTCGCTGTAGTGCAGTGCATATGTCTGAGTCTTCTTGAGATATCTCATAACCCGTTTCACAGCTTTCCAGTGCTCAATGCCTGGGTTGCTCGTGAAACAACTCAGCATTCTCACAGCGAAAGCTATGTCAGGCCTTGTGGCAGTTGAAGAACAGTTTGGCAACTCTAGAGGGGGGGGGGGGGTGAATAGAGTTTATATAGAAAAATAGCCAATTAAAAATAACTCTTTCACCAACAATAAATAATCAGAGTAAAGTGCGGAAAATAAATGAAGAGCAGAAGAGCATACGCAAACACAGCAATTTTAACCTGGTTTCCCTCGTGGAGGACTAGTCCAGGCCTGAGAACTCTAGCTCAGGATTAAATCCACTATTTGTGAAATAGTAGTTTACAACCCGTGCCTTTTCTTCAGAAGAGCACGTCAACTTCTAACAGAGGATCGCAGTGGCGATTTGCTTGGAATTGTCCAAGCGACTTCTTCGACTCTTGCACAAGAATCCTAACTGAGAGATGCTGAGCACTCGAGACTTAGGAGACTTGTGGCTAGTAGATGGGAAGGGTATGGCTTATTGAGCTTGTAGGAGAGAAGAGAAGAGAAGATTGAGTGAATTGAAATGAGAGAATTCATGCCCTATTTATAGTGTTTTTAGAGGCAGAATTCGGCCAGAATTCGGGTAGGAAAATTCAAAAATTTGGCCGTTGGACAGCTAGCAACCAGCTAACCCTAAAATTAGGGTTCCTGATTTCTAGGGGACAGAGTTCGGCCCGAACTCTGTGTGGAGGCAGAGTTCGGCCCGAACTCTGTCTCCAGAGCACAGAGTGGTCCTAAGTGGGACTTGTGGGCAATTTTTGTTTTGGTGGAGCTTGGGATTTTGGGTAGGCTTATAGACTAAGTTCCAAGAGCTCAGCATAACTCAGAGTACATTTTTCTAGACTCAATAAAATGTAAAAGTACAGACTCGAAAATACACTGAGAGTCGGAAACTGAGCTGTTGTCTGTCCTGAACTGAATGCAGACGTCGTGTGTCGTATTGAATTTATACAGATATTATTTAGTCAATGTAGTCAATATTTGGTTGACTGTGACTTTGTGTCAACAATCTCCCCCATATTGATAATTGACAAAATAATAAATGTATATTTCAATATTCATTCCTGGACACAGTTGGTTAAAACACAGCTCCCCCATAAACAATGCCGAGCTAGAATAAGATAGCTCCCCCGTAATCAGTGAACGGTGCCGAGCTAGAATCAATAGCTCTCCCCCGTAAATAATGCATAGAACCTGTGGCCTGATAAAAATATTTTCCCAAAAACAAACACAAGCACACCAAATATACATATTTCTCCCCCTTTTGGCAGTTAGCAATATATAGACTGCATAAGGAAAAGCATGGGAATAGCAGTATAGATAATGAAAAGTAATCCAACCACACCAAGCAGAGAAGAAATAGTATAATACTGACATAAAGTAGAACTACGAAAAATAGCATAAAATGTTATCCACCAACCAGCACATCATCAGGGTTTGAAGACATAAATCCAGTACATAAATCAAACTAAAATAACTAAAATCAAAAGGCAACTAAGACCATCAGCAGTGGCAGCAGCATATCAAGCCAGTCTCCATCATGGAGCACGAGAAGGTCCTGGAACATCTGAAGGATCATGGAATGAGCGACGAGGGTCCACAAAAGCATCATCAGGATCCATATACCTCATGACCCACGGATCGTCTATACGATGACCCGCGCGATCTGGATCCCGCTCAATAGGCACATGCAGATCAGGATGACGAGCAAGCGAATACCGCATATCATGCAGAGAGTTCCCAAGGGCACTGATCTGCAAGGTGGTACGGTAATCCTGCTGCGTCCAGCGATCATCCTCAATAGCAAAGCGATCGCGAAGCATAGTCTGAAGAGACTCAAGAGTGGCAGGAGGAGGAGGTGCATCCTGACCAAAAGGAGGGGCGTCAGGCTCCTCATCAGCAGAGTGCTCAGATGACTCAGAAGCAGCGACAGGCTGAAGGCATCGTGCTTTGGATAGAAAGGCAGGTGCAGGCAGGAACGGACAATCATGGATAGGAATGATGAAAGCACGAAAGACTAAAGGAAGATAGAGAGGATAAACCAAAGCTCTTGGTTTCTTCCGACAGTTGATCATCCAATCCATCATAGTCCGTGGAAAGTTGAATGGAATACGATAGTGGAGATGATATAAGGTGGAGATCTCAAGATAAGTGACTTCATCTGTTGAGCCAGCCTTGGGCAAGATAGTATTGAACACGATGCGATGAAGTTCATAAAAGTAGGGGGTGAGATGCTTGGCCTTTAGCTTGCGAGGACTTACGTTAGGAGCACATAAATCCTCCTTGAATCCTTCAAGAGAAGTATCGCCAACAAATTGAAGTTGACGTGCTTCCACAAGCTTGTCCCATACATCAAGATCCGGGAGAGCAAGAAAGTCTCCCAACTCAGAATCATTGAAGGCAATGTTGATGCCAGCAACCCGGGAATAGATGTGGGTTGCATCGTGAGTCAGATTACAGTAGAACATTTGAATTACACTATGGTCGATAATAGAATTTGAAGCAACAAGTTCATCCAAACAAAGATCACGGAATAAAGACTCATATTGTGAAAATATAGTAAAATTTATGGGATGGCCCCCAAACACCGGACGAGTTCTAAAATCGCTAAACCATTCATTAGAGGCTTCTAGCGATACAAATAAACGGTCGTCGTAAGTGTTAGGGTCATCGGGACGCGGCAGATTGAACAACGGATGAATGGGGTGTTGTTCAACTACTTGTTCAATCGGAGGAGGAGGAACCGAAGAGGAAGCACCCTCATGTCGAGTCCTTCTCCCTCGTTTGGACAAGCGAGATGCCATTTGAAAATAAAAGAGGAGAACTTGGAAATGATAGAAAAAGAGAGATATACCTGAAAAGAATACTAAACAGTTGAAGAGAATGTTGAAAAACCCCTTTTCCTTGATTTTGAGAAGAAATAGAGCCCTCTATATCAAGAACTAGGGTTAGGATTTGGAAGGAAGAAGATGGAGGAGGTGGAGAAGAAGGAAATATGGAAGGAAAGAGAGGGAATCCCGAAATAAAGTAGGGCTTGGTCTTTGGTCGGGTGAAATATTGACCATTGGATTAGAATAGATCCAACGGCAGAGCCAGATCCCGACCCTGGAACCTAAGAACCGAACTCGGCCCGAACTCTGATAGGGGCAGAGTTCGGCCCGAGTTCTGGATCAATGGTCCAGAACCGAAAACAGGCAAAGAACATGAAGAAAAAGTTTAAGAGTTAAACAAAAGATAGTTGAGGACAACAAAGTGTGTAAAAAATAGATAGAGAGGTACTCAGAAAACAAAATGAACTTTAGAAATTCTCAATTAGGCAATATTAAATTGAAAACGAGCCATATAATAAATAAGGACATATACTGTGGTTCAATAGTCCAAATTTGCCATGGGTTAGCTGCAGGGGCCGGATCCCAGCTAGCGGTAGTCCTGAGGACTAGTGCACCGTGTCGCTTAGGCTTTTACGCCTTGTTGTCAGAAGGACCCTTTCGGCTTGTACCCATACCAAATTCTTCGAAAAAGAATCACAATATACTCGATATTTACGCAGATGAGTTTCAATTTATAACTGCTTGATCTAAAATTCCAAGTTCACGACAAAGAAAATTGAAGCGCTCTTCGGATAGTGGCTTAGTAAAGAAATCTGCCAGCTGATGATCAGTGTCAATAAATTCTAAGTTAATCGTGCCATTTTGCTGATGATCACGCAAAAAGTGGTGTCTGATCTCAATGTGTTTAGTGCGTGAGTGGCAGACAGGGTTCTTAGTCAAATTGATTGCACTAGTATTGTCACAGAATATAGGAATATGCAAGAAAGATAACTTATAGTCTTCAAGGGTTTGCTTCATCCACAGAATTTGTGCACAACAACGCCCAGCTGCTATGTATTCAGCTTCTGTTGTGGATAGTGCAATAGAGTTCTGCTTCTTGCTAAACCATGAGACTAAAGCCTTTCCTAATAAATGACACGTGCCGCTCGTACTTTTACGGTCGACCTTACATCCAGCAAAGTCAGCATCAGAGTAACCGATGAGGTCAAATGATGTTGACTTGGGATACCATAGGCCCACTGTAACCGTACCCTTAAGGTATCGAAAGATACGCTTAACCGCGGTCATGTGAGATTCCTTAGGATTTGCTTGATATCTAGCACATAGGCAAACACTAAACATGATATCGGGGCGACTAGCAGTTAAATAAAGTAAGCTGCCTATCATACCTCGATACTTACGTTGATCAACGGGTTTGCCGCTCTCATCTGGTTCGAGTTTGGTTGAAGTAGCCATTGGAGTGCTGATTGGTTTGATGTTGTCAAGATCGAACTTCTTCAGCATGTCCTTGGTATACTTCGATTGACAGATGAAAGTTCCATTAGCCAGTTGTTTTACTTGCAGACCAAGAAAGTAGTTGAGCTCTCCCATCATGCTCATCTCAAATTCCGTCTGCATACACTTGGCAAATTCTTGACAAAGAGTTTCATCAGTAGACCCAAAAATAATATCATCAACATAAATCTGAATTAATAAAATGGTGTCTTTGAAAGATTTGATAAACAGTGTAGTGTCAATTTTCCCTTTTGAAAAACCTTTCTCAAGCAAGAAACTGCTTAGCCTTTCATACCAAGCTCTGGGGGCTTGTTTAAGGCCATAAAGCGCTTTCTTCAGCTTGAACACGTGGTCGGGAAATTTGTGATTTTCAAAGCCAGGAGGTTGTTTCACATAAACTTCCTCCTTAATAAAACCATTCAGGAAAGCACTTTTCACATCCATTTGAAATAATTTAAAGTTTTGAAAATTAGCAAAAGCACAAAGCATCCGAATGGATTCTAGTCTAGCAACAGGAGCATATGTCTTATCGTAGTCGATACCTTCCTCTTGGTTGTATCCTTGAGCTACTAGACGAGCTTTGTTACGTGTGACTGAACCATCTTCATTTACTTTGTTTCTAAAAATCCATTTAGTACCAATTATTGAGTGATTAACCGGTCTAGGAACGAGTTCCCATACTTGGCTTCTCTCGAATTGGTTGAGTTCTTCTTGCATAGCAGAAATCCAAAATTCATCATTAAAAGCTTCAGAAATGTTTTTAGGCTCTACTTGTGAAATGAAGGCAGTGCTAGCAATGGAGTCTCTTAGTGATGATCTAGTAGTTACTCCACGTGAAACTTCTCCTATAACTAAATTTTCTGGATGAGAAGGTTTGAAAGAGAATTTCTTAGGCAAACCCTTCAGAGAATTAGTTTTGGTTGAAGTATTCATTGGAGTAGAAGTTGATGGCTCAACGTCATCATCAAGAGTACTTGCTGCACTGTTGTCTTCATCAAAAGTCACATTTGTTGACTCTTCCACAATAAGTGAGCGTTTATTGAAAACTCTATATCCCTTACTCTTGGCTGCATAACCAAGAAAGATACCATCGTCAGCTTTGGCATCAAATTTGCCTAAGTTGTCTTTGGTGTTAAGGATAAAACATCTACAGCCAAAAACTTTAAAATAAGAGACATTGGGGGTTCTCCCAAACCAAAGCTCATAGGGTGTTTTCTTCGTAATGGGACGAATAAGCACCCTATTCAAAATGTGGCATGCTGTACTTACAGCCTCTGCCCAAAAATATTTCGGAAGAGAAAATTTATTCAACATGACTCTAGCCATATCGCCAAGAGTCCTATTCTTCCGCTCCACAACACCATTTTGTTGAGGAGTTCTAGGACAAGAAAATTCATGATCAAAACCATTTGTATTACAAAAACTTTCAAAATCATAATTTACGAATTCGCCTCCATGATCACTTCGGATTCGAGTAATCATGTAGCCTTTTTCGTTTTGAACTTTCTTTACAAAAATTTTGAAAGCAGAAATAGCATCGCTCTTATTAGCGAGAAAGAAAACCCGTGTAAATCTCGAAAAATCATCAACAATAACAAATGCATAAAGTTTGCCTCCAAGGCTAGCTATTCTACTAGGACCAAATAAATCCATATGAAGTAGTTGCAAGGGTCTAGTAGTACTTACAGAGTTGATAGAATGAAATGAGGATTTAGTTGCCTTGTTTAGTTCACATTCGGCACATACCGTGTCCTTTTTGAATGTGATGTCAGGCAATCCTCTCACTAGCTTCTTGGTAGAAAGCCTGGATATAGCATCCATGTTGGCATGACCAAGACGCTGGTGCCAAAGTAGTCGTTCGTCTTTGTGGGCATATAGACATCTACCTGCATTGTTAGTATTTATAGAAAGATAGAAAATGTAGATGTTGTCCTCTCTTTTCCCTTTAAAAGCAATGTCTCCTGTTGACCTATCATAGATGTAGCAACTGTTTTGTCCAAAGTTAATATCATATCCATGATCAGCAAGATGACTAATGCTGAGCAGGTTATGCTTTAACTCGGTCACTAGGCAGACATCCTTTATTATAGGAGAAGGAGGATGACCAATGATACCATTACCTATAATGTGCCCTTTGAGATTGTTACCGAAGGATACGTATCCTTCTCTCTTCATCGATAGTGATGCAAAAAGATTTGCGTCTCCCGTCATATGTCGCGAGCATCCACTATCGAGAATCCACTTACTTTCAGTTGAGGAGAGAAGGTCCACCTACATCAAGAGTAGATGTGACCTTTGGTACCCGAATTCTTGAGGGTCCTGAAAAGTTAGTCTTTGGGAACCAAGCATATATCCTTTTATCTACAAGTCTTCTAACTCTGCACTGTGGTGAGATGTGTCCATGTAATCCACAATAAGTACAGATAGCATTCTTATTTATACTAGGAGCATGAGAATAATATCTATAAGCAGCAGGATGAGGATGGACATGATGTGAAGAGTTAGCATGGTGAAGATGATTATGCATGGAATAAGTGGCATGTTGATGGTGTCTATGAGGCATAGAATGATGGTATTGTCTATGATGTGTGACATGCTGATATTGTCTAGATGGCATGGCATGATGATTTTGTCTATATGGTATATGAGGATCTTGTCTATATGGCATTGCATGATGATTTTGTCTATATGGCATGGCATGGTGCTTTTTATGTGTGGAGTGATGTTGATTGTGTCTTTGTGCATGATGAGTGTGTACTGAGTGAGAATTGTTCTTACGTGCACGTGGTTTGTGAAGGTTTGTGTATATGAATGCATGGTTATGTGCTGCATAAGATTGACGTGGTTGACTAGCATGAGTGGTGTTGTGCCCATGTGATTGGGTTTGAGGTTGAACAACCTGTTTACCCAATTTGGTTTCTAATCTTTTAGAAACAGCTTGCAGTTCATCAACCTTAATATTTAAGCCATAAATTTTAGTCATGGAAATCTTGTGTCTACTCTTTTCTTCAGCAAGCAACGTGTTGAGAGTAGTAATTTCTTGAGTTTGTTGCTCAATACGTGCTTCAACATCATGTAAGCTTAATTTAAGCTTGGATGCTTCATCAGTGTCATTTGTGGGTGATGTGTTTCTAACATTATCAAGAAGTAAAGAAATTCTTTGTATCTCATCTTCTAGACTTTTGATTTTGTCCTTGGCATGTTTATATTTACCGATGACCTTTTTATGATCATCGAGTAAATCAGTGAAAGCATCGCCAAGTTCATCAAAAGAAAAGTCATCCAGAGTTTCGTTAGATACCTTGTTGGAGGTTGCCATCAGGCACACATTTGCTGTATCTTGAGGAGAGTCATTTTCTTCCTCAGAGTCACTCGCTTCACTTTCATGCCAGATACCTGTGTTGGCATATTTCTTTGATGAGTTCTTTTTGTAAGGCTTCTCATAGCGGTTGCTCTTCTTCAGGAATGGGCAGTCTTTTCGGACATGTCCAATTTTCTTGCAACCGTAACAAGTTGGTTCTTCTTCATCGTCTTCTTGAGGTTCCTTCTTCCTTCGATTGAAGAGAAGGAATTTCCTGAAGTTGCGAACCATGAGAGCTTGGTCTTCATCATCAGAATTATCTTCTTCGGTCTCATCATGATTAGCTCTTCGTTGATGAGCTTTAAGTGCGATCTCCCTGGTCTTCGGAGCAGGCTCTTCGAAGTCCTTGAGGTCAAGCTCGTGAGTCATAAGCTTATCCATCAAGGTCTCCATTGACATTGTTGTGAGATCGTTTCCTTCTATGATGGCTGTCACCTTAGGGTTCCAAATCTTTGGTAGCCCTCTGAGCAGCTTACGAATCTTCTCGTGGTTTGAGTACTGCTTTCCAAGCGAAGATAGAGGATTGATGATGTCGAGGAATCTTGTGATCATTTGAGTAATCGTCTCACTTGGCTTCATCTTGAAAGCTTCGTATTCTTGAGTGAGACGGCTTATTTTAGATTCCTTGACCTGTGTGGTTCCTTCATGCGTCACTTCTAGAAGTCTCCATACTTCATGAGCAGTGATGCATGTAGAGACCCTGTTGAACTCATTCCTGTCTATAGCACAGAATAAAGCATTAATAGCCCTAGCATCTAGACTTGCCTGTTTCTTCTTCTCGACAGAATATTTGTCGTGTGGTTTCTCAATGAGGTCACCATCGACAACTATT
Source organism: Iris pallida (assembly GCA_029216955.1). Taxonomy (NCBI): domain Eukaryota; kingdom Viridiplantae; phylum Streptophyta; class Magnoliopsida; order Asparagales; family Iridaceae; genus Iris; species Iris pallida. The sequence continues at coordinate 65,908,137 of JANAVB010003400.1, read as the reverse complement.
CTGGCGGGCTTTTTGTAACCGTCAGTGACGACAGTCCACAGGTCAAAGTCTAGAGACTTAAGATAGAAGCTCATCCTTGTTTTCCAATATGTGTAGTTAGTCCCATCAAATAGGAGAGGCCTATGAGTGGACTGACCTTCACCATGATTGGAAATCAAGGGTTGTGTGGTTGCCATGGATCAGCTCTTAGGATGTTAGTCCTTGTAAAGAGAACAGAGCTCTGATACCAATTGAAGAACAGTTTGGCAACTCTAGAGGGGGGATGAATAGAGTTTATATAGAAAAATAGCCAATTAAAAATAACTCTTTCACCAACAATAAATAATCAGAGTAAAGTGCGGAAAATAAATGAAGAGCAGAAGAGCATACGCAAACACAGCAATTTTAACCTGGTTTCCCTCGTGGAGGACTAGTCCAGGCCTGAGAACTCTAGCTCAGGATTAAATCCACTATTTGTGAAATAGTAGTTTACAACCCGTGCCTTTTCTTCAGAAGAGCACGTCAACTTCTAACAGAGGATCGCAGTGGCGATTTGCTTGGAATTGTCCAAGCGACTTCTTCGACTCTTGCACAAGAATCCTAACTGAGAGATGCTGAGCACTCGAGACTTAGGAGACTTGTGGCTAGTAGATGGGAAGGGTATGGCTTATTGAGCTTGTAGGAGAGAAGAGAAGAGAAGATTGAGTGAATTGAAATGAGAGAATTCATGCCCTATTTATAGTGTTTTTAGAGGCAGAATTCGGCCAGAATTCGGGTAGAAAAATTCAAAAATTTGGCCGTTGGACAGCTAGCAACCAGCTAACCCTAAAATTAGGGTTCCTGATTTCTAGGGGACAGAGTTCGGCCCGAACTCTGTGTGGAGGCAGAGTTCGGCCCGAACTCTGTCTCCAGAGCACAGAGTGGTCCTAAGTGGGACTTGTGGGCAATTTTTGTTTTGGTGGAGCTTGGGATTTTGGGTAGGCTTATAGACTAAGTTCCAAGAGCTCAGCATAACTCAGAGTACATTTTTCTAGACTCAATAAAATGTAAAAGTACAGACTCGAAAATACACTGAGAGTCGGAAACTGAGCTGTTGTCTGTCCTGAACTGAATGCAGACGTCGTGTGTCGTATTGAATTTATACAGATATTATTTAGTCAATGTAGTCAATATTTGGTTGACTGTGACTTTGTGTCAACAATGCAGTAGTAGCATACATCAAACTCCCGATTACGCTTGCATACTCCAGCTGCCTGACGCTTTTCCTCAAATTAGGCTTCAGTTTCAGATCACACTTGTACGGCGTATCGATCCCTGGAAGATCCTGATACCCGTAACGAGTGATCATCTTCTCAACATAATGAGACTGTGACAGCGCTAGCCCAGTGTCTGTTCGGATGATCTTGAGTCCCAAGATAACATCAGCATCCCCCAAGTCCTTCATACTGAACTTCGTCGAGAGGAACTTCTTTGTCTCCGTGACACAGCTTATATCCGTACCTAGGATTAGCATGTCGTCCACGTATAGACAAACGATGACTCCGCTTCCGTCAGCAAACTTCGTATAGACGCACTTGTCTGTTTCACTGACCCTGTAGCCATTTGACCTTATGACTTTGTCAAACTTCTCATGCCACATTTTGGGAGCTTGCTTTAAACTGTACAGAGATTTTACCAACTTGCAGACTTTGTCTTCAAGACCTTTGACGACAAACCCTTCTGGTTATTGCATGTAGATCTCTTCGGTCAGCTCGCCATTCAGGAATGCCGTTTTTACATCCATCTGATGTATCACCATCTTATGTATCGCTACGAGAGCAATCAACTTTCTGATGGTGGTCATCCGGGCTACTGGAGCATACGTGTCAAAGTAGTCGATCCCCTGCTTCTGAGAAAACCCCTTTGCCATTAGCCTAGCCTTGAACTTGTCAATAGTTCCATCAGCTTTCATCTTCTTCTTGAAGATCCACTTGCATCCGATCGGTTTTGCTCCTTCAGGTAGATCAACCAACACCCAAGTGTTATTGGAAGTGATTGATTCAATTTCATTGTCAATCGCCTCCTTCCAGAAAATATTATCTCTGGTCTTCATCGCCTCATCATAGGTAAGCGGATATGCTTCCACATGATAGGTGATGAAGTCATCTCCGAAGTTCTTCGGCCTTCTCGCTCGCTTCGACGACGGCTCAGCGAGTTCTGGTTCAACCGTTGTTTCAACAACAACATCTTCTTGGACTACTTCTTTATTGAAAACTTCAGTTTCTTGCGCACCCTTATTATTCTCCGGTTTATCCGTAAGAACAATATTCTTGTGCCTTGTAAATTGTCTTCACGAGATTCGATGATATGATTTGACTTAATATCAAGAAATCTCCGAGCATCACTCTTCTCGGCATACCCCAAGAAGATCATCTTTGTAGTCCTTGTCCCCAGCTTCTGAATCTTCAGATCTGGGAGCTTCACATAAGCCAGAGACCCCCACACTCGAATGACATTCAAGTTAGGTCTGACTTTGAACTAGAGTTCATGAGGAGTTACGTCCGAAGTTGCATACGGAACTCTATTTAGAATAAAAGTGGTCGTCAATGCAGCTTCTCCCCATTAGCATTTAGGAAGACCCGTAGTTAGCAGCATTGAGTTCATCATTTCTGTCAACGTTCTGTTCTACCTCTCCGCTATCCCGTTAGATTGAGGAGAATACGGAGCAGTAGTCTCATTGATGATTCCATGTTATTTGCAGAACGATGTGAATTCATGAGACCTATACTCTACATCTCGATCACTTCTGAGTAGTTGTAGATCGGTTTAACGTTCAGCTTCAGCCCTGAAGTCTCTGAACTACTCGAATGCTGCATCCTTCTACTTGAGAAGTCATGCGAACGTGCACTTCGAGAAACACTTCAAACCGGCCTCTGTGGAGAATTGATAAAAGTCACAGATATCTGAGTGTACTAACTCCAGATGATCAGTACTTTAGTTCAATTGTCTGAGCAGCTTCCCAACAGTCTTGTATCTGCACAAACCTTAAACTCCTCCACCTCCTTACCCCCACATTTCGAAGATAAGGTTCTGGTAGGACAGCTTGAGTCTGCTTCTGTCATAGAACAACTCTCAGTCCACCCAATGAAGTAACTTCATCGCCATCAACAGAGGTTCGAACATTCCTTCCACACCGAACATCTTTTTGAAGAATGTTCCTCGCCAAGAAATTACCATCTGGCTAGTACGAATGTCCATATTTCAAGTCTGTATCAGATAATAGACTTTCTGAGATCAGATTACCAAAAAAAAATCTCTGGTACGTGCAACACGCATTCCAGTGTCCTTGTCGGTGGTTAATAACCACTGTCTCGATCTTCAGAACATCTGCTAGATATATGTTCGCCATCGAGACCTTCGTCATAACATGGCTCGTCCTTGGTGAACAGCTCCTTTGAGAGCACACGTGGTCAGATGCACTAGTGTCAGACCACTAGTCATCTACCACGCTAGATAACTCAACATGTGCAACAATGGCAACCAAGTTAAGTAATCAAAATAACCAAGTTTATCTATACCTGCTATTTTGGTTTGTGCTTGGATTTGTATTCACTCATGTAGTGGCCATTCTTGTCACAGTTGAAGCAAGTCACGTGGGACTTGGACTTCTGTTGCTTGAACGAAGGACCGTTCACTTTTAGATTAGTGGAGTCCTTCTTCTTGTGATGAGAAGCCACCTGCTTCCCCTTGAACTCTCTTGTCTGCACCAAGTTAGCCTTAACCAGTTGTTTGGACAGAGAGTCCATGTTCTGTTGAGATCGTATTTCGTCCTCAACGTGGATCTCTTGTAGAAGATCTTCCAAGCTAATGTCTAGCTTCTTCCGATGCATTCTAGCATAGAAGTTGCTCCAACCAGCAGAAAGTTTTGAGACTGTCCCTCCAACGATAAACTTGTCGACGAGGGGCATCTTCTAGTCATCTAACTTCTGGCGCAACTTCATGAATTCCTTCACTTGAGGTAGCATCGCCATCTCGTCTTCGAAGAGCCACTTGTGGTACTTCTCGACGATAAAGATTTTGGATATGTTCTCATCATCTTCATATAGCTTTCCCAAAGAATCCCAGATCTCTTTGGCCTTCACCTTCTTAGAATATGACTCTGCCAGAGAGTTTTCCATAGAATTAAGAATCAGCAGTTTACATATGCTGTTTTTTCTCTTCCATTTGCTCTGCTTGACGAGTGCAGCAGCAATAGCATCGGCAGTTCCTCCTTCTGGAATCGTCGGTTCATCCTCAATCAACACATGGTCTACGTCTACAAGTTGAAGATTAAGGGTGACCTTCCTCTTCCAGATTTAGAAATATTCTCCGTCGAATTTCTCCAACTTGTTAAAGCTGGTATCGATGAGAGAAGCACGAGAGTTCTCCATCTACAAGGATCTTGCTTTGAGATTGTTAGTCCCGGGACTTGATCAAAGATGGTAGACTCGATGTCGAGATCAGAGGTTCAACAAACGTTCACCTTCTGATTATTCTCGAGATCCAAGAGGAACACTATAATATGAATCTGATTACAAAAGTAATAATAATCAGAAAGTAAATCTCACGTTCTTCCTCGCAATCACAGTTGCCGACGGACAAAACTGAGTTCAGAAAATAAATCTCACGTTCTTCCTTGCAATCGCAGTTGCAGACGGACAGAACTGAGTTACAACTCAGATGAAGGAGAAGAAAGAAGAAAGAAGAAGGAAGAAGAGGAAAGGTTCTTGCTGGGGTGATTAAGATCACCGTTGCTCAAAGTAAGATTCGCCCTACCACGATCTGCTTTCAGGAACCAGCAAGTTCACAAAGAACTTCTGGAACGCTCGTAAGTCAATATTTGAGACTTGAACGGGCTTCCTGGACTTTACAGACTCCCTTAACTCTTTTCTTGGTGCATCTTTCAAAGGAGGCCAAGGGGCTCTATTTATAGAGTGGAGTTGAGACTTCACATCTTCTCATATCCGATGTGGGACTAAAATACCAATACTCAAAAATAGAGTTTGATATTTTAGATCATCCCACAATCAGCATAGAAGTGTGCCAGTCCACGCCTACCACCCGAACACTCCCGTGCATGCACGAGACA
>JANAVB010003400.1:65668051-65900551 GCA_029216955.1 Iris pallida | reverse complement strand
TAAATATTCGAAATTTGATTTATTTGATTGATTTTAAACTAAAGGAATATAATTTAAATAGGATTGTAATTGGATTTGGATTTGATTTGATTGGCTTTATATCTACTTAATTATCTATTTTGGGTTTTAAATTATCCTAATTCATATCCAATTGGGAATTCCCACATCCTATAAATAGGCAGGTACTCCTCCAATATTTTCTTCACAATATTCCTCCAAATTCCACAACCATAGTATGAGTGCATCGTGTCTGTCACGCCCCAGAACCAGAATACTGGAGAGCGGGGGCAGACATAGCCAGCTACGTATATTGAAATAGAATACATCTCAACTATACGGTCACGGCTGTCTAGATATGAGGGTTTACTACAAGCCAACAGTCTCTTAAGGTCAAGCCTATTGTCTCAATCTCAAGCAAGTAATAATTACAAGATGTATGATCATTAAATATACAATAAAAGGCGTCCCAAATATTACATATCAGCTGATCATGAAGCTAGTCGTACAAAATACGAGGACTAGCAAGAGTTAAGTCATACATGATCAACCCTAGGATTTGTTAATCATGTTTACAGCCCGTAGGCAGACAGTAAGTAAAGTGCATCGAGATAACAGGTGCTCGTCGGCTAAACGCCTCAAAAGAATAACTTTACAATAGAGTGAGCGAAACAAAATAGAAAACCCACTCGTAGCCCGGGTTCCTTCTAGTCGCCACCATCGGGCTGGAAGCTTGGTAGATCCTCGGGAGCTGCTCCAAAATCTGGCCACACAAAACCAGCTGGGTCAACCCCAGAAAGAGCAAGTGCCACAAGGGGGCCACGAAATAAGAACAAAAGCCAGCAATCAGTACAAGAAAATCTAATATTAAAACTAAAATTATGAAAACATGTCAGGATGATATACGACGAGATAACCATAGAACTATTCCGATAGCCAGGTTACAACCCGTAAACCAAACAAGGACCGGGGTTGTAACCCTTCATCTGAACAGAGCTTGGTTTCCCACCATTTATCGGCAAGATAATAATGCAATAAATCAAGACAGGGAGCAATCTTGTACTGGATCAAGACATGACTATACTGGTTATACCTCATTCAATCAATCACGGCCAAGCAGATACTACGGCTTACTACTTTAACTAACTAGGGTTATCACAGACCTAATTACTAACAAGATGCAGTGAGATTGTTCCACAGCCACAAGCCCTGCAGACCATCCAGGCTACCCAGGACGAAAGAATTAGGGTTGAATTCAGGTGGGTACATCGTCGATGAGACAAATGTACCCTTAGGTGAATTAGAGGGTGCAACACTCGACGGTGCGCTGGAAATGTGCCCTACTCGACGGCAGGCTACAGATCCCAAGAGCGCCCAGGTAACGGGATTGCCTGTAGCTGTGTCATCTCTTCATGACTACTGAGTTATTCTAGTTATTAACCTTAATCCATTTTAATAGGTACTCCTGACCGTGGTACTCAGGAGTCCCATCCTAGACATGATGCAAGACAGGACAAGTGGATTTAACAAGCAAGCAAGAAAACCACCCACGGTGTCAAGGCAGGTCAAGTTAAGTTATCAAGTCATGTCAAGTCAGGAGTGCGCCGCCACGGGCCACTATCAAGTCAGGTTGGTCATGTCAGGAGTGCACCACTACGGGTCACTGTCGTGTTATACAAGTTCCTTGTCATATCATGCCATGTACAATAGTCATTCCAAACATATTAAGTAAAATCAAGTTCATGACAAAAGGCGAAAGGATATAAAATGGGCATAAAATATCTAATAAAATATCAAAATACGGGGTTATAGAAGAACCAAGCTTAAGAAATAAAACCAAAACTCCAAGAGTCAGTGGACTAAGCAAGGGGTCAAGGGGCAGCATACGTGCAAAAGCACGCACGCAAGGCTCACTCAAGTCTGCGTACCAAGGCACCCTCAAGTGAGCAGTGTACGTAAAAAGTCACGCACACACAAGGAAGCAGTGTACGTGAAAGTCACGCACGCTACAGGGAGCAGTGTGTGAAAGTCACGCACGCTACAGGGGAGCAGTGTGTGAAAGTCTCGCATGCTACAGGGAGCAGTGTGTGAAAGTCACGCACGCTCAAGGGACAGCATACGTGAAAGTCACGCACGCTCAAGGGAGCAGTGTGTGAAAGTCACGCACGCTACAGGGGAGCAGTGTGTGAAAGTCACGCACGCTACAGGGAGCAGTGTGTGAAAGTCACGCACGCTCAAGGGAGCAGCATACGTGAAAGTCGCGCACGCTCAAGGGAGCAGTGTGTGAAAGTCATGCACGCTCAAGGGAGCAGCACACGTGAAAGTCACGCACACTCAAGGAGACACGCTTCCAACAGGAAGCGTACTCAAGCCTGCGTACGCAGCGCTAAAGAGCGCGCGTAGCTCAGTATGCGTAGCTAAACAGCTCTGCACACTGCTCACTGTCTTCTCCAAACAGCAAGAACACCATGGCAGAACCCAAACTTCAAAACAACATAACTTGGCCATCCGAACTCCAAATCCGGATTTCCAAAGTTCCAACTTGGGTGAAACTGAAAGCTCTTCCACATGGAAATATCAAAACTCATAGAAAACCAACATAAATAGCTCAAACCATACAAAATCCGAAAATAGAAATAACTTAGATCTACATCAACAGAGACTCCAAATCATAAAAACCCAAGAACTAATGTTGATCTCCATGTCCTAAACTAGCAAATGGACAAGGAAAAGAGGGTCCTCATGTAGTGGCAAGATGCACTTGCCTAGGGTTAGGAGAGTTGTGTTGAGGAAGGAGAAGAAGAAGAAGAAGGAAATTAATGGTGTTTATGAGGAGAGAGAGAGTGGTAGGTGGGAATATAAAGAGGGGGAGTTATGGTGGGTCGAGGGTGTAGCATAGGGCTAGGGTGATCCAATACACAAAACCGAACCGAACCAAACCAATCCCAATAAAACCAAGCCATGCCAAAAACCAAGTTACGAGAAATACCAAAATTCCACAAGTCGAGAAAAATAAAATACAAGCCAAAATCCAGATACGAGTATAAATACGAAATACTGGAAATACGGGAAATGAGGGTGACAACTCTACCCACCTTAAAAGAATTCCGTCCTCGAAATTTAATCAAGGAGCTAGAGATTGCCACGACAAGCTACACTAAGCACAGGCAAGCTACACTAAGCAGTTCAATCATACAATCATGCAATGCAAGCAAGGAAGGGAAAATGTAAGGCATAAGAAAGACATTATACCTCACGAGTCAAACAGGTAGGGATATCGCGATCGGATATCGTCCTCACGCTCCCACGTTGACTCACCTAGAGAGTGATAATCCCAAGCAACACGGACTAATTTAATAGTCTTGTTCTTGAGTATCTTTTCCCTCCGGTCCAAAATAGACACGGGCCTCTCCTCATACGAAAGGTTGGTACCAACAACCAATTCCGAATGGTCTAGGATGTGGCTCGGGTCCGGAATATACCGTCGTAATTGGGACATATGGAATACATCGTATACCTCACTTAGCGACGGCGGAAGAGCGAGACGATAGGATACATCTCCTACTCGCTCTAGAATATCGAACGGCCCTATATACTTAGGACTAAGCTTTCTCCGCACGCCAAAGCGAATGACGCCGCGGTTAGGCGAGATCCTAAGGAATACATGGTCGCCGATAGCAAATTCTAGGGGACGCCGATGAGCATCGGCCCAATGGCGCTGGCGGTCCTGGGCAACTCGGAGGTGATCTCTGACCTTCCTGACCACTTTAACCGTCTGGGAAATCAATTCGGGTCCGAGCATCTGCCTCTCTCCGATATCGTCCCATGCTAGCGGGGATCTGCACTTCCTGCCATAAAGGGCCTCGAAGGGTGCCATCTGGATACTGGCCTGATAACTGTTGTTGTACGAGAATTCTACCAGGTGCAGATGATTCTCCCATGAACCACCGAAGTCAAGGGTACAGGATCTCAACATATCTTCAAGAGTCTGGATTGTGCGCTCTGACTGACCATCCGTCTGCGGATGATAAGCTGAGCTGAACTGAAGGCGAGTCCCCAGACTCTTCTGCAAGCTGCGCCAAAAGTGTGATATAAATCTTGAATCCCTATCCGAGGTGATGCTGACTGGCACACCGTAAAGCCTGACAATCTGCCTGAGGTACATCTCTGCTAGCTGCGCCGTCGACTGTCCAACTCTGAATGGGAGAAAGTGTGCCACCTTGGTAAGCCTGTCCACAATCACCCAAATAGCATCTCTGCCGGCCGGAGATCTGGGCAATCCGGTCACGAAATCCATGGTTATATGCTCCCATTTCCATTCTGGGATCGGTAAGGGTTGAAGAAGTCCAGCGGGCCTCTGATGTTCAGCTTTAACCTGTTGGCAAACCAAACACCGAGAGACAAACCAGGCTATCTTCCTCTTCATGCCATTCCACCAAAAATGTTGACGAATATCACGGTACATCTTCGTACCACCCGGATGAATAGAATACTATGAACTATGGGCTTCTGCCATGACTTCCTGTCTGATATCTCCACTAGGTACACAAAGACGAGTGCCGTGCCGAAGTGTACCGTCTTCATGAATACATAACTCTGGCCTTCTTCCTGCTTCACACTCTGCTCTGAGTCGTTGGATCTTAGAATCTGCTGACTGCGCCACCCGGATTCTCTTAACTATGCTGGACTGAACCTGTAGACTGGCCATCAATGCCATACTGGTTGGAAGAACCACTTCAATTCCCATCTTCTGAAAATCTGCCAATAATTCTGGTTGCGCCATCAGGAGATAAACTCTGGCTCTCCTGCTCAATGCATCTGCTACAACCTTGGCCTTCCCGGGATGATACTGCAAATCCATATCATAGTCTACCAGTAGCTCGAGCCATCTTCTCTGCCGCATATTAAGGTCCTTCTGGGTGAAAACATACTTCAGGCTCTTATGATCAGTAAAGATCTCCACTCTATCTCCGTACAAGTAGTGTCTCCACAACTTCAAAGCAAACACTACCGCCGCCAATTCCAAGTCGTGGGTCGAGTAATTCTTCTCATGATCACGAAGTTGACGTGACGCATAAGATATTACCTTCCCATGCTGCATCAAGACACACCCCAATCCTCTGTCGGAAGCGTCGCAATAAACTGTGAATCCTCTGGTCCCATCTGGAAGGGTGAGAATGGGAGCCGTTATCAAACCTCGCTTCAACTTCTCAAATAATTCCTGACACTCTGCTGTCCAAACAAACGGCACATCCTTGCGGGTCAACTGGGTCATCGGCGCTGAAATCCTAGCAAAATCTGAAACGAACCGCCGGTAGTAACCGGCCAATCCAAGGAAACTACGAACCTCTGCAACTGAACTGGGTACCGGCCATGATTCGATAGCCATAATCTTCTGGGGATCCACTTCCACTCCTCCTCGGGTAATGATGTGACCCAAGTACGAAATGCGATCGAGCCAAAACTCGCATTTACTAAACTTGGCGTACAACTGATGCTCCCTAAGCGTCAGAAGGACGACTCTGAGATGCTGCTCATGCTCTGCTTCACTCTCACTGCAGACCAAGATGTTATCTAGGAACACGATCACGAACTGATCCAAGTAAGGCATGAAAATACGATTCATGAGGTCCATGAATACGGCCGGCGTATTGGTCGCTCCAAAGGGCATAACAAGGAACTCCCAATGCCCGTACCTCGATCTGAACGCCGTCTTCGGAATGTCCTGCTCTCTGACTCTGATCTGGTGGTATCCCGACCGCAAGTCGATCTTCGAGAACACTGAAGCCCCTCTGAGCTGATCAAACAAGTCATCTATCCTCGGAAGAGGGTATCTGTTCTTGATTGTCACCAAATTCAAGGTACGATAATCAACACATAGCCTAGACGTACCATCCTTCTTTTTCACAAGAAGCATCGTGGCTCCCCAAGGCGATCCACTTGTACGGATGAATCCCTTGGTCCTCAGTTCTTCAATCATCTTATATAAAATCTCCAACTCTGAAGGCGCTATCCTGTAGACTCGCTCTGATACTGGTGCTGTCCCGGGAATCAAGTCTATAGTGAACTCAATCTTCCGCTCTGGCGGCATCCCTGGAAGCTCTTCTGGAAAGACACCTGGAAACTCCTCGACTATCCGGGGTAACTGCACTGCTGCTACTGCCATCCGCAATGCTGGAGAAGATGGCTCCACTGCGCCTCTGGAAAACGAAAACTCTGGCTCGCCGGGGATACTAAAGACAACTCTGCCAATATGGCAGTCTATCCTAGCATACTGGTTCCTCAACCAATCCATGCCTAGGACTACATCATAGTCTGCCATAGGAAACTCTATGAATCTAGCGGGGAACTCCCTACCGCTAACTACGATCCGACACGAGGAAAACACTCGATCTACTCCCACAAGACCATTACCAGTAAGTATATTGAGCCTTACTGATAATGACTCAGGCTCCAATCCTATCCGTGTCGCGAATCGTGCAGACATGAATAAATGCGATGCACCAGAATCAAACAATACCGAAGCTGGAAAGGAGTTGACGAGAATAGTACCTGCCACAACCTCACCTGGTGCAACTTCTTCTTCCATAGCCATCATCATGGCCTGACCTTGTCCTCTGGCTGCTGGTCCCCTCTGCTGGAAACCTCTCTGCCTATTCTGGGTCTGAACTTGAGCTTGTGCATACTGCTGGGGGTGTTGTTGCTGGAATGCCTGAGACTGAGGCGGCAAGGGCCTCGAAGACTGATACTGCTGCTGCTGAACTGGTGCTGGGGCCGGTCCTCTCACCGAAGAGCTAGAAGGGTTGGATGCTGATGAACCACCCCTATTCGGGCAAGCCCCTATCCTATGATCTGCTGCTCCACAAGCCAGGCATAATCCCTGTGCCCTGCGACAGTCTGCCACCACATGCCCTGGCTTCCCGTAATGAGAACATCCCATCGCGGAAGTCTGCTTCTGCTTCTGCTGCTGTGGGTACGTCGGGGTCGAATGCTGAACCGACGTTACTGAGGCCGCCCGCCTCGGAGTTCCAATGGTCAATCCTCTAGCTGTCGGGGCTGGAGCTGATAATTGTTGCATCTGACTGCGGGACCGCTTCCTACCTCCGGTCCTATCCACGATCCTCTGTGAGGTATACTCATGCCTCCTAGCTGCTCTTAAGACTGCATCGAACGTCTGGTGCTCGAACTGCTCAACCGCCAACAAGATCTCCAAATGCAGTCCCTGCTGGAACCACTGGGCCCTATCAAACTCGGTCGCCACCAAGGTGGGGGCAAACCTACTGAGTCTAGAAAACTCCGATGCATAACTGTCGACTGTTCTGCCTCCTTGCTTCAAGTTGGTAAATCTGGTCTGCAGGTCGTACCGAGCCACAGCATCGAAATACTTCGTCTGGAATCTCTCTCTAAATACTGCCCAAGCAATGGGTACCACTAATCCCATGGCTTGTGCTGCCCACCAACTGCGAGCCAAGTCCAACAACTGTAGGCGTACCACCGCCACCTTCTCATTCTCGGAGGTTCTAGCTGCTTCCAGAACCACCTCGGTATCCTGAAGCCATGCATCCGCGGCAATCGCGTCCTCGGTACCGTCGAAGAAAGGAGGGTTTAATTGCTTGAAGCTGTTGGCCGCCTGGTTCCCTGGATGTCCGCCTCGGGTCAAAGTATCTTGAACCGTCTGGTGCAGGGCGTCGCTTCGACGATCCTGGGAAGCTATCAAGGTTCTGATGAGGCCTACTAAGGTACCATCATCTGGCTCTGCGGGCTGGACGGGCCGAACTGGTGACTCTCCTCCAGTAGGTATTACTCTGGAGGCTACCCCGGAATGCTGGACTTGATCTCCAGGTTGCTGCTGGTCCACAGGATGTGCTCCACCTCGCTGATCGGCAGGGTCAGGTACAGTGCCGCTGAGGAAGACGACACAGGAAAACAATAAGGAAGGACCAGGACAGATCAACGATACAAGCATGTAATCAGGACAAGAATTTTAGGGATTTGAAAATACGGGCGGAGATCAAGGGGGAATACTGATTAAGACATCTATTCGGTAAACCCTCACATTTCTTGATTGACAAGACCTGCATGGGCCACCACTTAAACCATGTCACGTCCAGAACCAGAATACTAGAGAGCGGGGGCAGACATAGCCAGCTACGTATATTGAAATAGAATACATCTCAACTATACGGTCACGGCTGTCTAGATATGAGGGTTTACTACAAGCCAACAGTCTCTTAAGGTCAAGCCTATTGTCTCAATCTCAAGCAAGTAATAATTACAAGATGTATGATCATTAAATATACAATAAAAGGCGTCCCAAATATTACATATCAGCTGATCATGAAGCTAGTCGTATAAAATACGAGGACTAGCAAGAGTTAAGTCATACATGATCAACCCTAGGATTTGTTAATCATGTTTACAGCCCGTAGGCAGACAGTAAGTAAAGTGCATCGAGCTAACAGGTGCTCGTCGGCTAAACGCCTCAAAAGAATAACTTTACAATAGAGTGAGCGAAACAAAATAGAAAACCCACTCGTAGCCCGGGTTCCTTCTAGTCGCCACCATCGGGCTGGAAGCTTGGTAGATCCTCGGGAGCTGCTCCAAAATCTGGCCACACAAAACCAGCTGGGTCAACCCCAGAAAGAGCAAGTGCCACAAGGGGGCCACGAAATAAGAACAAAAGCCAGCAATCAGTACAAGAAAATCTAATATTAAAACTAAAATTATGAAAACATATCAGGATGATATACGACGAGATAACCATAGAACTATTCCGATAGCCAGGTTACAACCCGTAAACCAAACAAGGACCGGGGTTGTAACCCTTCATCTGAACAGAGCTTGGTTTCCCACCATTTATCGGCAAGATAATAATACAATAAATCAAGACAGGGAGCAATCTTGTACTGGATCAAGACATGACTATACTGGTTATACCTCATTCAATCAATCACGGCCAAGCAGATACTACGGCTTACTACTTTAACTAACTAGGGTTATCACAGACCTAATTACTAACAAGATGCAGTGAGATTGTTCCACAGCCACAAGCCCTGCAGACCATCCAGGCTACCCAGGACGAAAGAATTAGGGTTGAATTCAGGTGGGTACATCATCGAGGAGACAAATATACCCTTAGGTGACTTAGAGGGTGCAACACTCGACGGTGCGCTGGAAATGTGCCCTACTCGACAGCAGGCTACAGATCCCAAGAGCGCCTAGGTAACGGGATTGCCTGTAGCTGTGTCATCTCTTCATGACTACTGAGTTATTCTAGTTATTAACCTTAATCCATTTTAATAGGTACTCCTGACCGTGGTACTCAGGAGTCCCATCCTAGACATGATGCAAGACAGGACAAGTGGATTTAACAAGCAAGCAAGAAAACCACCCACGGTGTCAAGGCAGGTCAAGTTAAGTTATCAAGTCATGTCAAGTCAGGAGTGCGCCGCCACGGGCCACTATCAAGTCAGGTTGGTCATGTCAGGAGTGCACCACTACGGGTCACTGTCGTGTTATGCAAGTTCCTTGTCATATCATGCCATGTACAATAGTCATTCCAAACATATTAAGTAAAATCAAGTTCATGACAAAAGGCGAAAGGATATAAAATGGGCATAAAATATCTAATAAAATATCAAAATACGGGGTTATAGAAGAACCAAGCTTAAGAAATAAAACCAAAACTCCAAGAGTCAGTGGACTAAGCAAGGGGTCAAGGGGCAGCATACGTGCAAAAGCACGCACGCAAGGCTCACTCAAGTCTGCGTACCAAGGCACCCTCAAGTGAGCAGTGTACGTGAAAAGTCACGCACACACAAGGAAGCAGTGTACGTGAAAGTCACGCACGCTACAGGGAGCAGTGTGTGAAAGTCACGCACGCTACAGGGGAGCAGTGTGTGAAAGTCACGCACGCTACAGGAAGCAGTGTGTGAAAGTCACGCACGCTCAAGGGAGCAGCATACGTGAAAGTCACGCACGCTCAAGGGAGCAGTGTATGAAAGTCACGCACGCTACAGGGGAGCAGTGTGTGAAAGTCACGTACGCTACAGGGAGCAGTGTGTGAAAGTCACGCACGCTCAAGGGAGCAGCATACGTGAAAGTCACGCACGCTTAAGGGAGCAGTGTGTGAAAGTCACGCACGCTCAAGGGAGCAGCACACATGAAAGTCACGCACGCTCAAGGAGACACGCTTCCAACAGGAAGTGTACTCAAGCCTGCGTACGTAGCGCTAAAGAGCGTGCGTAGCTCAGTGTGCATAGCTAAACAGCTCTGCACACTGCTCACTGTCTTCTCCAAACAGTAAGAACACCATGGCAGAACCCAAACTTCAAAACAACATAACTTGGCCATTCGAACTCCAAATCCGGATTTCCAAAGTTCCAACTTGGGTGAAACTGAAAGCTCTTCCACATGGAAACATCAAAACTCATAGAAAACCAACATAAATAGCTCAAACCATGCAAAATCCGAAAATAGAAATAACTTAGATCTACATCAACAGAGACTCCAAATCATAAAAACCCAAGAACTAATGTTGATCTCCATGTCCTAAACTAGCAAATGGATAAGGAAAAGAGGGTCCTCATGTAGTGGCAAGATGCACTTGCCTAGGGTTAGGAGAGTTGTGTTGAGGAAGGAGAAGAAGAGGAAGAAGAAGGAAATTAATGGTGTTTATGAGGAGAGAGAGAGTGGTAGGTGGGAATATAAAGAGGGGGAGTTGTGGTGGGTCGAGGGTGTAGCATATGGCTAGGGTGATCCAATACACAAAACCGAACCAAACCGAACCAATCCCAATAAAACCAAGCCATGCCAAAAACCAAGTTACGAGAAATACCAAAATTCCACAAGTCGAGAAAAATAAAATATATGCCAAAATCCAGATACGAGTATAAATACGAAATACTGGAAATACGGGAAATGAGGGTGACAACTCTACCCACCTTAAAAGAATTCCATCCTCGAAATTTAATCAAGGAGCTAGAGATTGCCACGACAAGCTACACTAAGCACATGCAAGCTACACTAAGCAGTTCAATCATACAATCATGCAATGCAAGCAAGGAAGGGAAAATGTAAGGCATAAGAAAGACATTATACCTCACGAGTCAAATAGGTAGGGATATCGCGATCGGATGTCGTCCTCACGCTCCCATGTTGACTCACCTAGAGAGGGATGATCCCAAGCAACACGGACTAATTTAATAGTCTTGTTCTTGAATATCTTTTCCCTCCGGTCCAAAATAGATACGGGCCTCTCCTCATACGAAAGGTTGGTACCAACAACCAATTTTGAATGGTCTAGGATGTGGCTCGGGTCCGGAATATACCGTCGTAATTGGGACACATGGAATACATCGTGTACCTCACTTAGCGACGGCGGAAGAGCGAGACGATAGGATACATCTCCTACTCGCTCTAGAATATCGAACGGCCCTATATACCTAGGACTAAGCTTTCTCCGCACGCTGATGCGAATGACGCCGCGGTTAGGCGAGATCCTAAGGAATACATGGTCGCCGATAGCAAATTCTAAGGGACGTCGATGAGCATCGGCCCAATGGCGCTGGCGGTCCTGGGCAACTCGGAGGTGATCTCCGACCTTCCTGACCACTTCAACCGTCTGGGAAATCAATTCGGGTCCGTGCATCTGCCTCTCTCCGATATCGTCCCATACTAGCGGGAATCTGCACTTCCTGCCATAAAGAGCCTCGAAGGGTGCCATCTGGATACTGGCCTGATAACTGTTGTTGTACGAGAATTCTACCAGGTGCAGATGATTCTTCCATGAACCACCGAAGTCAAGGGTACAGGATCTCAACATATCTTCAAGAGTCTGGATTGTGCGCTCTGACTGACCATCCGTCTGCGGGTGATAAGCTGAGCTGAACTGAAGGCGATTCCCCAGACTCTTCTGCAAGCTGTGCCAAAAGTGTGATGTAAATCTTGAATCCCTGTCCGAGGTGATGCTGACTGGCACACCGTAAAGCCTGACAATCTGCCTGAGGTACATCTCTACTAGCTGCGCCGTCGACTGTCCAACTCTGAATGGAAGAAAGTGTGTCCCCTTGGTAAGCCTGTCCACAATCATCCAAATAGCATCTCTGCCGGCCGGAGATCTGGGCAATCCGGTCACGAAATCCATGGTTATATGCTCACATTTCCATTCTGGGATCGGTAAGGGTTGAAGAAGTCCAGCGGGCCTCTGATGTTCAGCTTTAACCTGTTGGCAAACCAAATACCGAGAGACAAACCAGGCTATCTTCCTCTTCATGCCATTCCACCAAAAATGTTGACGAATATCACGGTACATCTTCGTACCACCCGGATGAATAGAATACTGTGAACTATGGGCTTCTGCCATGACTTCCTGTCTGATATCTCCACTAGGTACACAAAGACGAGTGCCGTGCCGAAGTGTACCGTCTTCATGAATACATAATTTTGGCCTTCTTCCTGCTTCACACTCTGCTCTGAGTTGCTGGATCTTGGAATCTGCTGACTGCGCCACCCGGATTCTCTCAACTATGCTGGACTGAACCTGTAGACTGGCCATCAATGCCATACTGGTTGGAAGAACCACTTCAATTCCCATCTTCTGAAGATCTGCCAATAATTCTGGTTGCGCCGTCAGGAGATAAACTCCGGCTCTCCTGCTCAATGCATTTGCTACAACGTTGGCCTTTCCGGGATGATACTGCAAATCCACATCATAGTCCACCAGTAGCTCGAGCCATCTTCTCTGCCGCATATTAAGGTCCTTCTGGGTGAAAACATACTTCAGGCTCTTATGATCAGTAAAGATCTCCACTCTATCTCCGTACAAGTAGTGTCTCCACAACTTCAAAGCAAACACTACCGCCGCCAATTTCAAGTCGTGGGTCGGGTAATTCTTCTCATGATCATGAAGTTGACGTGACGCATAAGATATTACCTTCCCATGCTGCATCAAGACACCCCAATCCTCTGCCTGAAGCGTCGCAATAAACTGTGAATCCTCTGGTCCCATCTGGAAGGGTGAGAATGGGAGCCGTTATCAAACCTCGCTTCAACTTCTCAAATGATTCCTGACACTCTGCTGTCCAAACAAACGGCACATCCTTGCAGGTCAACTGGGTCATCGGCGCTGAAATCCTTGCAAAATCTGAAACGAACTGCCGGTAGTAACCGGCCAATCCAAGGAAACTACGAACCTCTGCAACTGAACTGGGTACCGGCCATGATTCGATAGCCACAATCTTCTGGGGATCCACTTCCACTCCTCCTCGGGTAATGATGTGACCCAAGTACGAAATGCGATCGAGCTAAAACTCGCATTTACTAAACTTGGCGTACAACTGATGCTCCCTAAGCGTCTGAAGGATGACTCTGAGATGCTGCTCATGCTCTGCTTCACTCTCACTGTAGACCAAGATGTCATCTAGGAACACGATCATGAACTGATCCAAGTAAGGCATGAAAATACAATTCATGAGGTCCATGAATACGGTCGGCACATTGGTCGCTCCAAAGGGCATAACAAGGAACTCCCAATGCCCGTACCTCGATCTGAACGCCGTCTTCGAAATGTCCTGCTCTCTGACTCTGATCTGGTGGTATCCCGACCGCAAGTCGATCTTCGAGAACACTGAAGCCCCTCTGAGCTGATCAAACAAGTCATCTATCCCCGGAAGAGGGTATCTGTTCTTAATTGTCACCGAATTCAGGGTACGATAATCAACACATAGCCTAGACGTACCATCCTTCTTTTTCACAAGAAGCATCGTGGCTCCCCAAGGCGATCCACTTGCACGGATGAATCCCTTGGTCCTCAGTTCTTCAATCATCTTATATAAAATCTCCAACTCTGAAGGTGCCATCCTGTAGACTCGCTCTGATACTGGTGCTATCCCGGGAATCAAGTCTATAGTGAACTCAATCTTCCGCTCTGGCAGCATTCCTGGAAGCTCTTCTGGAAAGACACCTGGAAACTCCTCGACTATCCGGGGTAACTGTACTGCTGCTACTGCCATCGGCAATGCTGGAGAAGATGGCTCCACTGCGCCTCTGGAAAACGAAAACTCTGGCTCGCCGGGGATACTAAAGACAACTCTGCCAATATGGCAGTCTATCCTAGCATACTGGTTCCTCAACCAATCCATGCCTAGGACTACATCATAGTCTGCCATAGAAAACTCTATGAATCTAGTGGGGAACTCCCTACCGCTAACTACGATCCGACACGAGGAAAACACTCGATCTACTCCCACAAGACCATTACCAGTAAGTATATTGAGCCTTACTGATAATGACTCAGGCTCCAATCCTATCCGTGTCGCGAATCGTGCAGACATGAATGAATGCGATGCACCAGAATCAAACAATACCGAAGCTGTAAAGGAGTTGACAAGAATAGTACCTGCCACAACCTCACCTGGTGCAACTTCTTCTTCCATAGCCATCATCATGGCCTGACCTTGTCCTCTGGCTGCTGGTCCCCTCTGCTGGAAACCTCTCTGCCTATTCTGGGTCTGAACTTGAGCTTGTGCATACTGTTGGGGGTATTGTTGCTGGAATGCCTGAGACTGAGGCGGCAAAGGCCTCGAAGACTGATACTGCTGCTGCTGAACTGGTGCTGGGGCCGGTCCTCTTACCGAAGAACTAGAAGGGTTGGATGCTGATGAACCACCCCTATTCGGGCAAGCCCCTATCCTATGATCTGCTGCTCCACAAGCCAGGCACAATCCCTGCGCCCTGCGACAGTCTGCCACCACATGCCCTGGCTTTCCGCAATGAGAACATTCCATCACGGAAGTCTGCTTCTGCTTCTGCTGCTGTGGGTACGTCGGGGTCGAATGCTGAACTGACGTTACTGAGGCCGCCCGCCTCGGAGTTCCAATGGTCAATCCCCTAGCTGCCGGGGCTGGAGCTGATGATTGCTGCATCTGACTGCGGGACCGCTTCCTACCTCCGGTCCTATCCACGATCCTCTGGGAGGTATACTCATGCCTCCTAGCTGCTCTTAAGACTGCATCGAACGTCTGGTGCTCGAACTGCTCAACCGCCAACAAGATCTCCAAATGCAGTCCCTGCTGGAACCGCTGGGCCCTATCAAACTCGGTCGCCACCAAGGTGGGGGCAAACCTACCGAGTCTAGAAAACTCCGATGCATAACTGTCAACTGTTCAGCCTCCTTGCTTCAAGTTGGTAAATCTGGTCTGCAGGTCGTACCGAGCCACAGCATCAAAATACTTCGTCTGGAATCTCTCTCTAAATACTGCCCAAGCAATGGGTACCACTAATCCCATGCATCCGCGGCAATCGCATCCTCGGTGCCGTCGAAGAAAGGAGGGTTTAATCGCTTGAAGCTGTTGGCCGCCTGGTTCCCTGGATGTCCGCCTCGGGTCAAAGTATCTTGAACCGTCTGGTGTAGGGCGTCGCTTCGACGATCCTGGAAAGCTATCAAGGTTCTGATGAGGCCTACTAAGGTACCATCATCTGGCTCTGCGGGCTGGACGGGCCGAACTGGTGACTCTCCTCCAGTAGGTATTACTCTGGAGGCTACCCCGGAATGCTGGACTTGATCTCCAGGTTGCTGCTGGTCCACAGGATGTGCTCCACCTCGCTGATCGGCAGGGTCAGGTACAGTGCCGCTGAGGAAGACGACACAGGAAAACAATAAGGAAGGACCAGGACAGATCAACGATACAAGCATGTAATCAGGACAAAAATTTCAGGGATTTGAAAATACGGGCGAAGATCAAGGGCGAATAC
This sequence comes from Iris pallida, assembly GCA_029216955.1. NCBI lineage: Eukaryota > Viridiplantae > Streptophyta > Magnoliopsida > Asparagales > Iridaceae > Iris > Iris pallida. The sequence continues at coordinate 65,884,801 of JANAVB010003400.1, read as the reverse complement.
TGATTAAGACATCTATTCGGTAAACCCTCACATTTCTTGATTGACAAGACCTGTATGGGCCACCACTTAAACCATGTCACGCCCCAGAACCAGAATACTGGAGAGCGGGGGCAGACATAGCCAGCTACGTATATTGAAATAGAATACATCTCAACTATACGGTCACGGCTGTCTAGATATGAGGGTTTACTATAAGCCAACAGTCTCTTAAGGTCAAGCCTATTGTCTCAATCTCAAGCAAGTAATAATTACAAGATGTATGATCATTAAATATACAATAAAAGGCGTCCCAAATATTACATATCAGCTGATCATGAAGCTAGTCGTACAAAATACGAGGACTAGCAAGAGTTAAGTCATACATGATCAACCCTAGGATTTGTTAATCATGTTTACAGCCCGTAGGCAGACAGTAAGTAAAGTGCATCGAGCTAACAGGTGCTCGTCGGCTAAACGCCTTAAAAGAATAACTTTACAATAGAGTGAGCGAAACAAAATAGAAAACCCACTCGTAGCCCGGGTTCCTTCTAGTCGCCACCATCGGGCTGGAAGCTTGGTAGATCCTCGGGAGCTGCTCCGAAATCTGGCCACACAAAACCAGCTGGGTCAACCCCAGAAAGAGCAAGTGTCATAAGGGGGCCACGAAATAAGAACAAAAGCCAGCAATCAGTACAAGAAAATCTAATATTAAAACTAAAATTATGAAAACATGTCAGGATGATATACGACGAGATAACCATAGAACTATTCCGATAGCCAGGTTACAACCCGTAAACCAAACAAGGACCGGGGTTGTAACCCTTCATCTGAATAGAGCTTGGTTTCCCACCATTTATCGGCAAGATAATAATGCAATAAATCAAGACAGGGAGCAATCTTGTACTGGATCAAGACATGACTATACTGGTTATACCTCATTCAATCAATCACGGCCAAGCAGATACTATGGCTTACTACTTTAACTAACTAGGGTTATCACAGACCTAATTACTAACAAGATGCAGTGAGATTGTTCCACAGCCACAAGCCCTGCAGACCATCCAGGCTACCCAGGACGAAAGAATTAGGGTTGAATTCAGGTGGGTACATCGTCGAGGAGACAAATATACCCTTAGGTGACTTAGAGGGTGCAACACTCGACGGTGCGCTGGAAATGTGCCCTACTCGACGGCAGGCTACAGATCCCAAGAGCGCCCAGGTAACGGGATTGCCTGTAGCTGTGTCATCTCTTCATGACTACTAAGTTAGTCTAGTTATTAACCTTAATCCATTTTAATAGGTACTCCTGACCGTGGTACTCAGGAGTCCCATCCTAGACATGATGCAAGACAGGACAAGTGGATTTAACAAGCAAGCAAGAAAACCACCCACGGTGTCAAGGCAGGTCAAGTTAAGTTATCAAGTCATGTCAAGTCAGGAGTGCGCCGCCACGGGCCACTATCAAGTCAGGTTGGTCATGTCAGGAGTGCACCACTACGGGTCACTGTCGTGTTATGCAAGTTCCTTGTCATATCATGCCATGTATAATAGTCATTCCAAACATATTAAGTAAAATCAAGTTCATGACAAAAGGCGAAAGGATATAAAATGGGCATAAAATATCTAATAAAATATCAAAATACGGGGTTATAGAAGAACCAAGCTTAAGAAATAAAACCAAAACTCCAAGAGTCAGTGGACTAAGCAAGGGGTCAAGGGGCAGCATACGTGCAAAAGCACGCACGCAAGGCTCACTCAAGTCTGCGTACCAAGGCACCCTCAAGTGAGCAGTGTACGTGAAAAGTCACGCACACACAAGGAAGCAGTGTACGTGAAAGTCACGCACGCTACAGGGAGCAGTGTGTGAAAGTCACGCACGCTACAGGGGAGCAGTGTGTGAAAGTCACGCACGCTCAAGGGAGCAGCATACGTGAAAGTCACGCACGCTCAAGGGGCAGTGTGTGAAAGTCACGCACGCTACAGGGGAGCAGTGTGTGAAAGTCACGCACGCTACAGGGAGCAGTGTGTGAAAGTCACGCACGCTCAAGGGAGCAGCATACGTGAAAGTTACGCACGCTCAAGGGAGCAGTGTGCGAAAGTCACGCACGCTCAAGGGAGCAGCACACGTGAAAGTCACGCACGCTCAAGGAGACACGCTTCCAACAGGAAGCGTACTCAAGCCTGCGTACGCAGCGCTAAAGAGCGCGCGTAGCTCAGTGTGCGTAGCTAAACAGCTCTGCACACTGCTCATTGTCTTCTCCAAACCGCAAGAACACCATGGCAGAACCCAAACTTCAAAACAACATAACTTGGCCATCCGAACTCCAAATCCGGATTTCCAAAGTTCCAACTTGGGTGAAACTGAAAGCTCTTCCACATGGAAACATCAAAACTCATAGAAAACCAACATAAATAGCTCAAACCATGCAAAATCCGAAAATAGAAATAACTTAGATCTACATCAACAGAGACTCCAAATCATAAAAACCCAAGAACTAATGTTGATCTCCATGTCCTAAACTAGCAAATGGACAAGGAAAAGAGGGTCCTCATGTAGTGGCAAGATGCACTTACCTAGGGTTAGGAGAGTTGTGTTAAGGAAGGAGAAGAAGAAGAAGAAGAAGGAGAAAGAAATTAATGGTGTTTATGAGGAGAGAGAGTGGTAGGTGGGAATATAAAGAGGGGGAGTTATGGTGGGTCGAGGGTGTAGCATAGGGCTAGGGTGATCCAATGCACAAAACCGAACCAAACCGAACCAATCCCAATAAAACCAAGCCATGCCAAAAACCAAGTTACGAGAAATACCAAAATTCCACAAGTCGAAAAAAATAAAATATATGCTAAAATCCAGATACGAGTATAAATACGAAATACTAAAAATACGGGAAATGAGGGTGACAGTGTCCGTGACCATCCGTTTTCCCTTCCACTAATTTTTTTGGTACACCTACAAATATTTCCTCGTGTACACATTTCGGACACAGTCCTCCTCGTGTCACGTAGGACACATAATCAACATATTTCTGTCATGTTCGACAAGCCCGGACACGACGATACAATCCTAATTCTATCCCGTCCATCCCCGCACCCAGTCGCCCGAGCCCATCCACGACAACCACCAGGACCACATCCACCGCACCTCCTCCCTGCACAACCCCGACAACCGTCCCCGCTATCCCCGGACAAATACGCCACCACCAACTACTACCATCACGTGCCAACGGCCACCCCGCCGTTCCTCCCGACAACCAACCAGACCTCGGCCATCCGTCGACAACCCCGATCACCTCCACCACTGGCCAACTCCACCACCTCTAAGACCATCTTCGGCAACCACCCTTGGCAACCAACCACCACAGGATGACGCTGCGATCACCGCCACCTCCGTCATCCCCCTGAGAACCACCATCGACATCACAACACGCACCCCCGCCTCTACTCCGACGCCACGACCACCCCGGTGTCCCAGCCACCACCATCGAAACCAGCACAAAAAGGAAATTAAAAAGACAAACCCCGACCAGACTCACCTGTCGACGCCGCCCTAGCGTCCCGATCCCGACTTCCGCCTTCCCGTGGCCGGCGAGATCCACCGCACCTGGAATCCTCCGTCACCGCTCCGCCGCGTCGCGCGAGCGCGCCGTCCGCCGAAGTGACGACCGCCCTTCGCCGCCCCCGTCAGCTCCAAACCCCCTTCTCCGACTTCGCCCAAACCCTCTCCCGCCGGCTCGACGAAGCTCCACCAAATTGGGGGCAGAGAATTGAAACCCTCTCGGCCACGAGCTTCAGCGACCGCCCGTCGCCCTGTCCTCCATGTCGCCACCGCCTCCACCTTTTCCCTTCCGGCGAACCACCGCGCCCCGACTGCCTGGAAACGCCGCCCGACCATTGAACCCGCCTCCGCCGTCGCGCCAACCGCCGACGAGCCCCAAAATCTCACCGCCAGAACCCTTCACCTCCGCCCCGCGTCCTAACCTCTCCGCCTGAGCTCCCCGACCAGCGCCGAGCCTCCTCCCGCCGTCCGCCGGCCTTTCCTCCAAAACCCTCCGCTTCCGCCGCCTCGATCCCCTCCCTATTCACTCTCTTCTCCTCTCTCTCTTCCCCTTCTTTTTTCCTTTCTTGCTTTTTACGAGAAGCAACAGTCAGCTGCAGTAGAGTTTTTGTTTGTTTGTTTTTTTTTGTTATTATTTTATTTTTATTATTTATTTTATTATTTGTTTAATTGTTTTTGTTGTTGTTGATTTTGATATTTTCTTTTGTGTATTATTATCATTATTATTATTTTCATCATTATCATTATTATTATTATTATTATCATTATTATTATGGTTATTAAGTATTAAGGATATCTTATTATTGATAGGATATATTTTCTAACACAAAATATATACTTTTTGGGTTTAGGGCTCTATATACGTATTTCAATTGGGTCTGAAAGTCCCATATAGATTATTAGTATTTTTAGTTATTGTGATCAATTAATTTGATCTAAACATTTTAGTTTGACAAGACTAGAGATTGTAGTCCTAAAATATATTTTTTAGATTTTCAACATATTTATCTATACAAATATTTTTACTAATGAAATGGAGTTTTTTTTATATCTTAAATCATATTTTTATAAAACTTAGGATTTTTAGCTTAGTACAATTTCCTAATATTTATCTGCAAATATTTATTTTGACTAGTACAATTATTTTTCTTTCTCTAGTGTTATAAATAGTTCTCTAAAACCATATATATATATATATATATTTTTCCTTTGATCTTCCTCATGTCCGTGACCAATCCTCCTTTTCCTATTCCCTCGCCCATTTCAAGCATACCTTATGTCCACCCTAACTAATTTGACCCTTCTGGACCCGATGCACCGGTCTGTACCGCCAACAGAGGTCCCCTTGTGTAGTTGTCGCACCGAAGTCGCGGTTCGTGCCACCGTGATTATCGTAGCACACCAGGCGTACTACCAGGCAAGACACCTTGCCATTCGCTGTTTAATTATTTTAGCTCATATTTCATGCATTATTTATTTTTTTTATGCAAAATAAACTGTAATACATGGCATAACTGTTAGAACTTACTGTTTATTTATATTTCCTGCTGTGTATTATTTTCTTACAAATTTAACCTAGATTTAAGGGACCACCAAGTGTGTTGCATTCATTGGCCTTGACACGTTGTAACACGAAGTTGTGTGTCGCATGTAGAACACAGAAGTGCGTGATTGGCTGGCCACCAGTACATACAAACCGTGCGATAGGAATAACCGCTAATAGGTGTTGCATGCTTAGTTTGACTTAGCAGTTATAGAGGTCAATGTTGTGGATACAACATAATAGGCATTGGGCGGGGAGGATAATTCCTTAGCGTATGGACTTCGATGCACTTCCCTTGTGACCCGGACTCTCCGCTGGAGATACGGGGTTGATGACCCAAGATTACTGACGGCCACAGACGATTCTGCGGAACGTCATGCTCTTACTGATGGCGCCTCTGGTGCCCAAGGGGGACTATGCCGATCCTATTCAGCCAGGGCCCATGCGTAGGAAGGATTGTTCTTAACTACATTTCACTTAGAACGGTAGGCTACCTTTATCCGTTAGGTACGAGTACTTTTGGTTTGGGTACTTGTATCTGACCGTGGCTTGGAACAATATCTTGTCGCAGATTAGTTCGTCATATCTTGTCCTTGTTTGGTTGTAGGTGTGACTTACTACTTCGATGAGAAGGTATTGAACCTTGTTGGGGTCCGAATACCATATTGGATTCATAGCATGGAAAGGTACGTTACCGTGAATTAGTTTACCATCTCCTGTCCTTGTTTGGTTGGGGGGATGGTACGCTCGTTCAGTAGGTGCGTATTGGACCATGTTATAATTCGATTTACTTATTTATTTGAGCAATATTTATTCAGTTTATATGGCATGATATTATGTGTCTTGTTACGTCCCTCTGAGGACCTGGTTATCTCTCCAGGTGTGTGCTATTGTCTTTTGCAGGTGCTCTAGCTCTAGCCGTGTTTATCGCCATTTCTTCGAGGATGATTGCATTTGGATCGTCTTCGCTTCGCTCGCTACTTATTTTATTTTCCATGTATTTTATTTCCTTATTTTGTTGGTAGTAGATTTGTCTCCGCCCAACATATTGTATCAAGACAAATTCATAGTTGATTATATAATATCTTTTATTCTTGTGGATGAGATTAGTTATGGTTCTACTGTATTTTACAGCTTATATATTTATACGAGGCTTCCATATATTGGAGTATACTTCGTATGAATACAGCTGGCATGCCTACGTTCCTAGTCCTTCGTATTTTGGGACTGGGGCGTTACATGTTTTTGTGGTGGCCCATGCAGGTCAAGATAAATTGTTTGGTTACTTTACCGTACCATGCAAGCCTGCGTATAGGATTAGAAGTTTAGGATCTCATCCACATACTTGACCTCTTCCTTGATTTTATCTACCGTTTGACTCATCAATGGCATCTTGCTTGCTTCCTTCCATCCATATTCTTATCTTTCCTTCGTGCTTGCTAGAGATTGACCCTACTAGTCAGTTGTCCCAAAACACCATTAGTTTAATTCTTTAAGTTGGGTAGACTACCTTATGACCTAGCAACCCCTTTGACCTAGTGACCTATATTAGCAAGCTTATTTAGATCCTAGAATCTAGAGGACCTAACCCGTCTAGCCAACCAAGGACTTGGACAAGAAGACTATAGGACAACTGTATGACTTAGAATCATTCTACCTTCTTTTAATCTAAATCTCTCGTGCCTATGTTTTTACCACTTTGACTAATGTTGCAACTATAATCTAGTTTTGCAAACTCATCCATTTATCGAGTTTGTTCATGACTTATGCTATTGAGCGGCCGCTCACTAACATATTGTCTAATCAGAACCGGTGCATAATGGTCTGATCAACCAAGTGCACTTTGGTTCGCTTTTTGTCTATTATTCCACGTGGATGGGGACATAGCTAAACTTGTCCTTTAGAGTCCCATCCACGACTGTCTTGACAATTCCTTTGAAATTATTCGGTCGTCCTTGAATCACGTATTCATATTCGATAACGCCTCCTTCGAACTCTATATTGCTTCGCCCTCACCTATTTAAGGAGGACGAAAGCGTCATACTAGAACTTCCTCTAACCTTTCCATCGGCTATGACCATTCTCACTCGATGTTGCTATATCTTCATCCCAAACTACTCGGCCCTATCAAGACCCTCTAACCGCTTAATTTAAGTGAATCTTTTTCGTTCTATTAATCGTAACCCTCATTCATTACCCATGACCATACCGTATTACTTTTTTTTTCTATGATCTAGATCGTGATTTCTTACGGCAAGATTTTTGTTATTGATTGTTTCCCATTGATATCCCCTTGTGTCCTCTCACCCTCCTACTAATTCTTAATTTCGAGGACAAAATTTTTTTAAGTTGGGTAGGATGTAAAATCCCTAAATTTTCTACTAATTTTTTTTATTAAATTTGGTACTGATTTTAAATTTTGTACTGTACGTCACGTAGTCGTATTTTACGTCGCGCACGAAATTTTATTTTTCAAAATTGCTCGACGAGTGCGAATATGTGCGAGCGTACATATTTTAGAAAAACATTTTATTCTATTTTATAGTTTCAAAATAATATATGTAATAATTTGTTTTAGCTATCATACCGACATTTTCAAGTCCGTTATTTTGTTGTAAAAAGTCTTTCGTGAAAACAGTTATTATTAATAAATATTATTCGTTCTTACATATATTTCATAAATATGTTGCTAGATTATTTTAAATAAAAATGTAATTTTCTAGATTTATTAATATAAATATTTTATTATTTAAAAAGGTATTTAAAAATAATTATGATTTTCGAAATTATTATTATTGGTATTTTGAAAAATATATTTAGAAGTCATTGTGGCCATTTAAATCTTAATTTAATTTTTGGATTTATTTAAATAGTTAAATATTCAAAATTTGATTTATTTGATTGATTTTAAACTAAAGGAATATAATTTAAATAGGATTGTAATTGGATTTGGATTTGATTTGATTGGCTTTATATCTACTTAATTATCTATTTTGGGTTTTAAATAATCCTAATTCATATCCAATTGAGAATTCCCACATCCTATAAATAGGCAGGTACTCCTCCAATATTTTCTTCACAATATTCCTCCAAATTCCACAACCATAGTATGAGTGCATCGTGTCCGTGACCATCCGTTTTTCCTTCCACTAATTTTTTTTTGGTACATCTACAAATATTTCCTCGTGTCCACATTTCGGACACAGTCCTCCTCGTGTCACGTAGGACACATAATCAACATATTTCTGTCATGTCCGACAAGCCCGGACACGACGATACAATCCTAATTCTACCCCGTCCATCCCCGCACCCAGTCGCCCGAGCCCATCCACGACAACCACCAGGACCACATCTACCGCATCTCCTCCCTGCACGACCCCGACAACCGTCCCCGCTATCCCCGGACAAATATGCCACCACCAACTACTACCATCACCTGCCAACGGCCACCCCGCCGTTCCTCCCGACAACCAACCAGACCTCGGCCATCCGTCGACAACCCCGATCACCTCCACCATTGGCCAACTCCACCACCTCTAAGACCATCTCCGGCAACCACCCTTGGCAACCAACCACCACAGGATGACGCTGCGATCACCGTCACCTCCGTCATCCCCCTGAGAACCACCATCGACATCACAACACGCACCCCCGCCTCTACTCCGATGCCACGACCACCCCGGTGTCCCAGCCACCACCATCGAAACCAGCACAAAAAGGAAATTAAAAAGACAAACCCCGACCAGACTCACCTGTCGACGCCGCCCTAGCGTCCCGATCCCGACTTCCGCCTCCCCGTGGCCGGCGAGCTCCGTCGCGCCTGGAATCCCCCGTCACCGCTCCGCCGCGTCGCGCGAGCGCGCCGTCCGCCGAAGTGACGACCGCCCTTCGTCGCCCCCGTCAGCTCCAAACCCCCTTCTCCGACTTCGCCCAAACCCTCTCCCACCGGCTCGACGAAGCTCCACCGAATTGGGGGCAGAGAATTGAAGCCCTCTCGGCCGCGAGCTTCTGCGACCGCCCGCCGCCCCTGTCCTCCATGTCGCCACCGCCTCCACCTTTTCCCTCCCGGCGAACCACCGCGCCCCGACCGCCTGGAAACGCCGCCCGACCATCGAACCCACCCGCCTCCGCCGTCGCGCCAACCGCCGACGAGCCCCAAAATCTCACCGCCGAAACCCTTCACCTCCGCCCCGCGTCCTAACCTCTCCGCCTGAGCTCCCCGACCAGCGCCGAGCCTCCTCTCGCCGTCCGCCGGCCTTTCCCCCAAAACCCTCCGCTTCCGCCGCCTCGATCCCCTTCCTATTCACTCTCTTCTCCTCTCTCTCTTCCCCTTCTTTTTTCCTTTCTTGCTTTTTACGACAAGCAGCAGTCAGCTGCAGTAGAGTTTTTGTTTGTTTGTTTTTTTTTGTTATTATTTTATTTTTATTATTTATTTTATTATTTGTTTAATTGTTTTTGTTGTTGTTGATTTTGATGTTTTTTTTGTGTATTATTATCATTATTATTATTTTCATCATTATCATTATTATTATTATCATTATTATTATGGTTATTAAGTATTAAGGATATCTTATTATTGATAGGATATATTTTCTAACACAAAATATATACTTTTTGGGTTTAGGGCTCTATATACGTATTTCAATTGGGTCTGAAAGTCCCATATAGATTATTAGTATTTTTAGCTATTGTGATCAATTAATTTGATCTAAACATTTTAGTTTGACAAGACTAGAGATTGTAGTCCTAAAATATTTTTTTTAGATTTTCAACATATTTATCTATACAAATATTTTTACTAATGAAATGTAGTTTTTTTTTATATATCTCAAATCATATTTTTATAAAACTTAGGATTTTTAGCTTAGTAAGATTTCCTAATATTTATCTTCAAATATTTATTTTAACTAGTACAATTATTTTTCTTTCTCGAGTGTTATAAATAGTTCCCTAAAACCATATATATATATATATATATTTTTTTTTTTTTTCCTTTTGATCTTCCTCATGTCCGTGACCAATCCTCCTTTTCCTATTCCCTCGCCCATTTCAAGCATACCTTATGTCCACCCTAACTAATTTGACCCTTCTGGACCCGATGCACCGGTCTGTACCGCCAACAGAGGTCCCCTTGTGTAGTTGTCGCACCGAAGTCGCGGTTCGTGCCACCGTGATTATCGCAGCACACCAGGCGTACTACCAGGCAAGACACCTTGCCATTCGCTGTTTAATTATTTTAGCTCATATTTCATGCATTATTTATTTTCTTTACACAAAATAAACTGTGATACATGGCATAACTGTTAGAACTTACTGTTCATTTATATTTCCTGGTGTGTATTATTTTCTTACAAATTTAACCTAGATTTAAGGGACCACTATGTGTGTTGCATTCATTGGCCTTGACACGTTGTAACACGAAGTTGTGTGTCGCATGTAGAACACGGAAGTGCGTGATTGGTTGGCCACCAGTACGTACAAACCGTGCGATAGGAATAACCGCTAATAGGTGTTGCATGCTTAGTTTGACTTAGCGGTTATAGAGGTTAATGTTGTGGATACAACATAATAGGCATTGGGCGGGGAGGACAATTCCTTAGCGTATGGGCTTCGATGCACTTCCCTTGTGACCCGGACTCTCCGCTGGAGATACGGGGTTGATGACCCAAGATTACTGACGGCCACAGACGATTCTGCGGAACGTCATGCTCTTACTGATGGGGCCTCTGGTACCCAAGGAGGACTATGCCGATCCTATTCAGCCAGGGCCCATGCGTAGGAAGGATTGTTCTTAACTACATTTCACTTAGAACGGTAGGCTACCTTTATCCGTTAGGTACGAGTACTTTTGGTTTGGGTACTTGTATCTGACCGTGGCTTGGAATAATAACTTGTCGCGGATTAGTTCGTCACATCTTGTCCTTGTTTGGTTGTAGGTGTGACTTACTACTTCGATGAGAAGGTATTGAACCTTGTTGGGGTCCGGATACCATATTGGATTCATAGCATGGAAAGGTACGTTACCGTGAATTAGTTTACCATCTCCTGTCCTTGTTTGGTTGGGGGAATGGTACGCTCGTTCAGTAGGTGCGTATTAGACCATGTTATAATTCGATTTACTTATTTATTTGAGCAATATTTATTCAGTTTATATGGCATGATATTATGTGTCTTGTTACGTCCATCTGAGGACCTGGTTATCTTCCCAGGTGTGTGCTATTGTCTTTCGCAGGTGCTCTAGCTCTAGTCGTGTTCATCGCCATTTCTTCGAGGATGATTGCATTTGGATCGTCTTCGCTTCGCTCGCCACTCATTTCATTTTCCATGTATTTTATTTCCTTATTTTGTTGGTAGTGGATTTGTCTCCGTCCAATATATTGTATCAAGACAAATCCATAGTTGATTATATAATATCTTTTATTCTTGTGGATGAGATTAGTTATGGTTCTACTGCATTTTACAGCTTATATATTTATACGAGGCTTCCATATATTGGAGTATACTTCGTATGAATATAGCTGGCATGCCTACGTTTCTAGTCCTTCGTATTTTGGGACTGGGCGTTACAATATATATATATAGGGTAAATATTATATTATAGGGTAAATATATATATATATATATTATAGGGTAAATACATAGAGATATTAGCTAGGATAACCTAGATATGGCTAGGTAATGACTAGAAAAATCTAGTTTAACAAGGTATGACCTAGAAATGATCTAGTGTGACTCTAGAAACGAGGTAATGACCTAGTTTGACTTTCATGACCTAGAATTGACCTAGAAATTATATTTTAATTTAAATATCAATGACTATCACTCCAAAACACCAATTGACATTGATATTCCATATTTAGGTCTTTGAGACACTATTACGGATACAATTTGATATTTTACCCCGGATTCCATGTGAGTACATTCTCTGACAAATTTCGTTTATGGTATTTTCTATGTTTCTTGTATCTAGTGTAGATATCCTTGATTTCTTGACACATGGTTACACATATTGGTATTTCTGGATCTCGTCATGAGATGTTATTCCTTGTATAACTTGTGCAAGCTTTGTTGTTATTCTTGTACTTGTATGGACATTGATTCTGAGGAGACTAGCCACTTTCTCGTAGAATTTCGTGTCGTAACGTACCATGCTTGGATCCACTATACCAGTCGGGGGCGGGGAGTATTAGTGTAGATATGTGATCATACCCTCCTTATATAATGTCTTGTTTCTTGAATAATGTTAATCATATACCACACGTATGATTAACCATGTCATTATCCTTGTGCAAGTTCTCAAGCCGATCACATGTTAAAACTAGTGCTCATTCACTTAGATAATTATTTTTTGATTCCTGTACATGATATTTCTTGTTCTTGTATTTACTTACAACATTACTCATATCTTTTTATATTCATGTACCCATTCTATTATGTTATATAGTCTCTCTATCCACTGTTATATAATCTATATCATTTACTGGAACTGTTATTAAAGGTGTACTTCGCTCCAATCCTAACTGGATATATTTTTCTAGATCTATCTCCAGCTTAAACATTTGAGTTGTTATTGATATTTAGACTTATTTTGATTTGTTGCTAGACTCATAGGCTTGGTTATTTTTTGGTGTCTATTCTAGCTGAGACTTTCTGACTTTCTTTCCTTATTTGATATCGTGTCATTCATTCCTTATAGATATTGTAATTTAGTATTGATTATCATATTATATTATCATCTTGTCCTCCGTATGGAGTTGAGATATCATTGACAGATTTCATATACTATTGTGTGAGATGGTTAGATAGTATAATTGACCTATACAGCGTTCTACTGCCGATGATACGGCATAGGCTGGACATACCCAGGTTGTCACTCCCCAATACTGGAATACGTATTTTAATATGTGAAACCGATAAATTGTATTTACCTTGTATTTATACTATATTTATTATGTTGTATTTCTTCATGCATTTCCCAAAAATATTTGACAAAATATTATTTCCTAATTTATTTTCTGCATTTGGGCCTACAGTTTTGGCTCATTTGGGTAACCTATTCTTGGTTCACCAATGGTTCATCTTGAACCCTTTGGTTCATCGTGAACCCACGGGTCCAAGATCTTTATATATATAACTCATCTCATTCTCTCTCCTCTCATTTACTTTTTCTCATTTATTTCCTCCACCAACCAAGGCAAGTACCAACTTGCTCAAGAGATGGATCCATAACTTTTGTCAATGATTTCTTACAAAACTATTTGCCAAAACATGTTCTTCCCCTCAATCTATACTAGTTTAGAACTTGGAAATTTCTATTTTGAAGCCTTGGTTTTTGTAGATCTAAGTTTTAATCATTTTTGGATTTTGCATGGTTTGATCTACTTTAGTTGGTTTTTATGGGTTTTTGATGCTTCCATGTGGAAGAGCATTCAGTTCCACCCAAGTTGGAACCTTGGAAATCTGGATTTGGAGTTCGGATGGCCAAGTTATGATGCTTTGAAGCTTGGGTTCAGCCATGGTGTTCTTGCTGTTTGGAGCAGACAGTGAGCAGTGTGCTCCTGTTTGAGCACGCTTCCTGTTGGAAGCGTGTCTCTCCTTGAGCCTGCGTGACTTTTCACGCAGCTCTCTCCTTGAGCCTGCGTGACTTTTCACGCAGCTCTCTCCTTGAGCCTGTGTGACTTTTCACGCAGCTCTCCCCTTGAGCCTGCGTGACTTTTCACGCAGCTCTCCCCTTGAGCCTGCGTGACTTTTCACGCAGATCTCTCCTTGAGCCTGCGTGACTTTTTCACGCAGCTCTCTCCTTGAGCCTGCGTGACTTTTCACGCAGCTCTCCCCTTGAGCCTGCGTGACTTTTCACGCACGCTGCCTTGAGTGAGCCTCCGTGACTTTTCACCCCTTGAGCGTGCGTGCTTTTGTGCGTACGCTTTTGATATTTTATTAGATATTATATGCCTATTTTATATCCTTACGCCTTTTGTCCCGAGCATGATATGAGCACTAATGTGACCCTGGAGAACAAAGTGTTCCTACCTGATACATGTACCTGAATGTCCCAGTTCTCGTTCATGCTCGACAAATGACTCGTAACTCCACGTGGCGTATTTGCAATGATGCATTACACTAAAGAGGATAGAACATGTTGACATACTGATTGACATGGATCCTCCCTTAGGGTACTCGTACTATAGTACGACCTTTTAGGAGGATAATCATGCAGGCCACAGCATGAGAGTCCAAGATTTCACCTAGGGTTAAACTAGGCAACTAAATATACTAGATGTATGGGGAGGGCAAAATCCCGAGATCGTGTTACACCAGTCGCCTTGAGATTGACGCACCGGTTGGTCTCCACGGATACTGTGTCATCTGCAACAAGTGGATGACTGTATCCGATTAAATCCTGCTATATATTATATGTTTTGGCAAGGTGGCCTTACGAGGAACCGGTGCTCAATCATACCTGTCTACGCGAACCCCTGGGTTGGCTAGCCTTGCTGGAAAGATACGATCTGAGGATTTCTACATAACATGATGCGAGGATAACCTCGTCCCACTAGAAACTCGTAGACTTGATTGGCCGTGAAAACGACTTGCTTGTATCCTATTACCTTCCGTAAATAACTGAGAGAAGCGGACTGTCATGGTACGTGATCCAACCCATGTTCTTGTTTGATTGTTGGGTTGGTCATCGTACTATGACAGGCTGTGGACCGAAGTTATGAACGGAAGACTTATTCTGGTTGTGTAGTGCTACTTCTGTGAATAACTGAGGAACATGGTCTATCATGGTACATGATCCAACCCATGTTCTTGTTTGATTGTTGGGTTGGTTATTGTGCTGCGATAGGCTATCGACCGAAGTCACGATCAGGAGATTTTATTGCTTATACCTTTTAACTTATGTGAATCTTATAGAGTACGACACGTCCCGACTCCATGCGACACCTTTTGTCCTTGTTTGGTTGTAAGGGTACCATATGGGTTCGAGGATGTTGCGCTACCCTATAATAGTAGCATAAGTATTACTATTATCATTCATTCTATTAACTGGATTTTTAATCTTAACTCTTGTGCCCTTTGGCGGTACTTGCTATTCGGGGCTGACCCCGCTGGTTTTGTTTGGCCAGATCTCGTAGTAGAGCCGGAGGACACGATCTTCCTCCCTGACATCCATGCTGCATACTAGGAGCATGGCGGTTCGGGGACTCGAGTGGGTTTCTTCTCCACCACTCCTGCTTATACTTTTGTGGCGTTTAGCCACCGGCACCTGTTAGCCGGATTACTCGATATTTTATGTCAGTACATAATTGTAATTAAACAGACTGCAGCTGTGTATAATTTTGTACTCCTGACTCTCTGAGATAGCTAAATTATAAAGCTAGTCTCTCATGATCATTTTGATGAAGCGTCGGGAACGTCTTACTGCTTTATCATTAATGTTCATTTATTTGCTGATATGATTTGATTGATTGAGACATAGAACTCTGTGGGACCATAGGAGACTTGATTGTAGCATGTACCCCCTAGTCTCTCGACAGCCACGATCGCCGTATGACGTTACGTACCTCATATGGAGTAGCTGGCCTAATCCGTCTCCGTATTTCGGTACTGGGGCGTGACATGGTTTTAGTGGTGGCCCATGCAGGTCTAATTTTCAGACTTGTGGGGTATTGCAAATTATTAGGAGTCTCAATCAAAACTTGTTCCCCTTGAAATTCTGTTTCGAATTCTCTGTCCTTGCCTTGATCTCTAACCTGACTTGCATCCTCGAAATCTTCCTCGTCCGGACTTGATAATCTTATATTCTTCTCTATAGGGGTGCTTTATTCTCAGTAGCGGATGAGGCCCATGAGAAAGAGCAGCAAGAGCATGCCTCGACTGGGCAGCAACAGGGGAGAGAACCTTCCCCAGGGCAGACACGAGCAGAAATAGAACCAGAGGCAGTGCAGCCGCAGGTTATTGAAACTCCTGCAGCACTAGCAGCGATGGTAGTACCAGACGCCGTAGCACTCCCGGAGATCATTCGGGGGTTTCTTGTCACTAACCAACAGTAACAGACTCGGCAGCAGGAGCAGAACGTGTTGTTGAACCAAGGGATTCAGTTAGCTCTTGAGAGGAGTGTCGGGGCTGACTAGGGAGCATCAGAAAGGTTTCGTCGCTTGAACCCGAGGTATTTTGATGGCACGGAGGATGCCATCACTGCGGATGCCTGGATTCAAGACATCGAAGCCATTCTTGTGGCAGCCAAGGTTCCAGATGATGAGAAGGTTGATCAGGTCAAACTGGTACTTCAGGATCTTGCCCGCGACTGGTGGGCATCAGAAGAAGTTGGTACAAGATGCCCTGTTCATTGGACCACCTTCAGTGACAGATTCAAGGCCAATTATTTTGGCGTAGTAGCTCGATATGAGCTCCAGCAGAAGTTTATCAGTCTCAAGCAAGCAGACAAGACCGTAGATGGGTATGCAGCAGAGTTCTGCAGATTGTGCCGTTTCGTACCAGCAATGGTGGCAACGGAGCCAGAGAAGGCTATGAGGTTCCAGCAGGGACTTCATTTGGAACTATTACAGCATGTGGAAGGACACGACTACCAGACGTTTGACGCTGTTTTGACGGCCGCTCGGAGGTACGAGCTTATCCAGCAGAGGTTGGCATCGAGGACAGAAGGTCAGAAGAGATCTCATTCCCAGGTTGAAGGAGGAGCAATGCAGCGAACATCGGCACCAGCACCCGGTGTACGTATTCATGATGTAGGAGCGCCGCGAAGGACGGCCGTGTCAACTAATACAGTACCAGTTCGGTATCAGCAGCCGAAGAACCAACAACAGCGTCAGGGAGCACCCCAAGGCTGTACATTCTGTGGGAAGGCAGGGCACACGAGGGAGGTGTGTCGGTCAGCGAATGGCTTATGCTTGAGGTTTGGTAGTTCAGACCACCGTATCTCCACTTGTCCTGTAATGCAGAGGCCATGAGGGCCAGCTCAGCAGTTTCCAGCATTGCCAGCTCCGGTGGCAACCCCGAGTGGAGGGCCAGTATTAGCAGTAAGGCCCCTAGCCCAGCGTCTACCAACGCAGGCTCAGATGTTCCGCCGGGCACTGGAAGCCGAAGGCCCTCAGAGGCAGCAACAGCATGGTCGAGGAAGGCCGCAACAAGGGGCTCCGCGGGGCCAGGCTCTCACATTGACCTTGGGAGAGGCTCTAGCGTCTAGTGACGTGGTGGCAGGTAAAATTTTCGTCACCTCATTTCCCGCTGTAGCATTATTTGATTCAGGCGCTACTCATTCATTCATCTCTACACAATATGCTACACGGATTGGACTAGAGTTTGAGGCATTGCCGGAGAGGATGGATATACTCACCGGCAATGGGCTCGTAGAAGTTAGCAGAGTGCGCTTTTCATGCCCGGTGGAGGTGTGTGGGCATTTACTGCCCGCATCATTGATTGAATTCCCTATGGGGAATTTTGATGTCGTTCTTGGCATGGACTGGTTGAGAGATAGTCATGCGACAATTGATTGTAGAGGAGGTAGGGTCATATTCAGCGTTCCTGGGATGGAGCAGTTCATCTTTACTCGAACCTTGAAGAATCAGGCCGGAGGCGTCATCTCAGCAGCAGTGTCAGAGCCAGGACAGATTCCGAGAGTGGTCGAAGATTTTCTCGACGTCTTCCCTGATGAGCTCCCAGGGATACCTCCAGTCAGAGAGGTAGAATTTAGCATTGAGTTGAACCCTGGAACGAGGCCTATTGCAGACAGAGTTTACAGAATGTCGCCGTCAGAACAGGATAAGTTGTATCAACATAAAGAAGAGTTGAAGTCTAAGGGATTCATCCGAGACAGCAAATTGCCCTGGGCCGTGCCAGTGATTCTAGTTCCCAAGAAGGATGGGTCGACGAGGATGTGCATCGACTACCGCAAGCTGAATGCAGTAACAGTAAAGAATAAGTACCCACTACCAAGGATTGATGACCTGTTTGACCAGTTGAGCAAGGCCAGTGTCTTTTCCAAGATCGATCTTCGGTCGGGATACTACCAAGTAAGAGTCCGGGAGCAAGACATATCGAAGACAGCATTCAGATCTAAATATGGGCATTATGAGTTTTTAGTAATGCCCTTTGGACTAACCAACGCCCCCGCAGTATTTATGGATTTAATGAACCGCATCTTTCTGCCGTATTTGGATAAATTTGTGGTGGTGTTCATAGATGACATTCTTGTCTATTCCAGCAGTGAAGAGGAGCATGAGAAACATCTTAGGACTGTCTTACAGACATTGAGGGAGCATCAACTTTATGTGAAGCTCGACAAGTGTGAATTCTGGTTAGATCACATTTCGTTCCTGGGGCATGTAATTTCTGGGACAGGAGTGTCAGTGGATCTGAAGAAGATTGAGGCCGTAGAGCATTGGCCAGTCCCGAGAACGGTTGCAGAAATACAAAGTTTCTTAGGATTAGCTGGTTACTACAGAAGGTTCGTGGCGGACTTTGCCAAGATCTCTGCGCCCTTAACGCGTTTGGCGCACAAGGACGTAGAGTTTGTTTGGTCAGCTAGCTTTCAGGTATCATTTGAAGAATTGAAGAAGAGATTGATCTCAGCCCCAATCTTGACGCTTCCAGTAGGAGCGGGAGGCTTTACAGTATATTGTGACGCATCTGGGAAGGGTCTTGGATGTGTATTGATGCAGCACGGAAAGGTGATAGCATATGCGTCTCGACAGCTTCGAGACCATGAGAAGAATTACCCGACTCATGATTTGGAGTTAGCAGCTGTGGTATTTTCACTCAAGTTGTGGAGGCATTATTTATACGGAGATCGGGTAGAGATCTATACTGATCATAAGAGTTTGAAATACGTGTTCACGCAGCGAGATTTGAACATGAGGCAAAGAAGATGGTTAGAACTGCTGAAGGATTTTGATTTAGATCTTCAGTATCATCCAGGCAAGGCAAATATAGTTGCAGATGCACTGAGTAGGAGAGACAGTACCTTTATCTTGACCTCGCAGAAGCATATTTTAGACGACCTTCAGAGTATGGAAATCGAAGTGGTTTTGCCAAGGGATATAGGAAGAATGACCAGTATGCAGATTCAGTCAACCTTAGTAGAGAGGATAAGGGCAGCACAAGCAGGAGATCCACAGATTCAGAAATTGCGGTCGGAGTATGAATCAGGCCGTAGGAAGGAGTTAGTGATTCCTGAAGATGGTACGCTCAGGTTTAGAAACAGACTCTGTATACCGAGTGGAGACCTTCGGCAAGAAGTTATGTCCGAAGCTCATAGTTCTATTCACTCCATTCATCCAAGAGGAACGAAGATGTATCGAGATATCAGGCAGTACTTTTGGTGGAATGGCATGAAAAGAGAGATCGTAAGATTTGTATCCAAGTATCTGGTATGTCAGTAGATGAAAGCCGAGCAGCAGAGACCAGCAGGGTTGCTACAGCCGCTTCCTATCCCAGAATGGAAATGGGAGCACATCACGATGGATTTTGTGACCGGTTTACGTAGATCCCCGGCTGGCAAGAATACAGTCTGGGTAATAGTAGATCGACTCACGAAGGTCGCTCATTTCCTTTCCTTCCGAGTTGGACAGACTACTGAACAGCTAGCAGAAATATACATGAAGCAGATAGTAAGGCAGCACGGTGTTCCAATTGGTATAGTATCAGATCGGGATACGCGGTTTACTTTCCATTTTTGGCGGAGCTTACACCAAAGTTTGGGAACCAAGTTAAGATTCAGTACTGCTTATCATCCACAAACCGACGGGCAATCAGAAAGAACCATTCAGACATTAGAAGATATGCTACGGGCATGTACCTTGGATTTTAGCGGATCTTGGGAGGATCACCTTCATCTGGTGGAGTTCTCCTATAACAACAGCTATCAGGCTAGCATTCAGATGGCCCCGTTCGAAGCATTGTACGGAAGGAAGTGCAGGTCCCCTTTGGCATGGGACGACGTCGGAGAACGGAAGTTGTTGGGGCCAGAGATGATCACGCAGACTGTGGAGATAGTTAAGTTGGTCAAAGAGCTCCTTCGAGTTGCACAGGACTGACATCGTCATTGGGCAGATCAGCATCGTAGGCCTCTAGAATTCAGAGTTGGCGACCAAGTGTTTCTGCGGATTTTGCCTACTCGGGGTATCATCAGATTTGGAACCCGAGGAAAGCTTAGTACAAGATACGTTGGTCCTTTTAAGATTCTCGCTCGGGTAGGCGATGTGGCTTATCGACTTGCCCTTCCGCCTTCGTTAACTGGCATACATGATGTGTTTCATGTGTCCCAATTACGTGGGTATATCCCGGATCCGAGTCATGTCCTCGATCATTCTGAGTTAGTCATTGGTACCTACCTAACTTACGAGGAACAACCCGTATCTATTTTAGACCGGCGAGAGAAGGTACTCAAGAATCGGACGATAAGCCTTGTCCGTGTTTCTTGGAACCATCACTCTCCGGGAGAGTCAACCTGGGAGCGCGAGGATGAGATCAGATCTCGGTATCCGCATTTGTTTGACTAATAAGGTATATTTTTGCACCTTATTGACACGATTCCATGCTTATCTGCACCTGCTTGTTTTGCACTTTGTGATGTATGATAATGACTGCTATGATAGTTAACTTGTATATGATTGAGCCTTGCTTGCCCTGATTTTACTATCCTGTCTTGGCTGGAATTCCGAGGACAAAATTTTTCTAAGAAGGGTAGAGATGTCACTCCCCAATCCTGGAATACGTATTTTAATATGTGAAACCGATAATTGTATTTACCTTGTATTTATATTATATTTATTATGTTGTATTTCTTCATGCATTTCCCAAAAATATTTGACAAAATATTATTTTCTAATTTATTTTCTGCATTTGGGCCTACAGTTTCGGCTCATTTGGGTAACCTATTCTTGGTTCACCAATGGTTCATCTTGAACCCTTTGGTTCATCGTGAACCCACGGGTCCAAGATCTTTATATATATAACTCATCTCATTCTCTCTCCTCTCATTTACTTTCTCTCATTTATTTCCTCCACCAACCAAGGCAAGTACCAACTTGCTCAAGAGATGGATCCATAACTTTTGTCAATGATTTTTTTATAAAACTATTTGCCAAAACATGTTCTTCTCCTCAATCTATACTAGTTTAGAACTTGGAAATTTCCATTTTGAAGCCTTGGTTTTTGTAGATCTAAGTTTTAATCATTTTCGGATTTTGCATGGTTTGATCTACTTTAGTTGGTTTTTATGGGTTTTTGATGCTTTCATGTGGAAGAGCATTCAGTTTCACCCAAGTTGGAACCTTGGAAATCTGGATTTGGAGTTCGGATGGCCAAGTTATGATGCTTTGAAGCTTGGGTTCAGCCATGGTGTTCTTGCTGTTTGGAGCAGACAGTGAGCAGTGTGCTCCTGTTTGAGCACGCTTCCTGTTGGAAGCGTGTCTCCCCTTGAGCCTGTGTGACTTTTCACGCAGCTCTCTCCTTGAGCCTGCGTGACTTTTCACGCAGCTCTCTCCTTGAGCCTGCGTGACTTTTCACGCAGCTCTCCCCTTGAGCCTGCGTGACTTTTCACGCAGCTCTCCCCTTGAGCCTGCGTGACTTTTCACGCAGCTCTCTCCTTGAGCCTGCGTGACTTTTCACGCAGCTCTTCCCTTGAGCCTGCGTGACTTTTCACGCAGCTCTCTCCTTGAGCCTGCGTGACTTTTCACGCAGCTCTCTCCTTGAGCCGGCGTGACTTTTCACGCAGCTCTCCCCTTGAGCCGACGTGACTTTTCACGCACGCTGCCTTGAGTGAGCCTGCGTGACTTTTCACCCCTTGAGCGTGCGTGCTTTTGTGCGTACGCTTTTGATATTTTATTAGATATTATATGCCCATTTTATATCCTTACGCCTTTTGTCCCGAGCATGATATGAGCACTAATGTGACCCTGGAGAACAAAGTGTTCCTACCTGATACATGTACCTGAATGTCCCAGTTCTCGTTCATGCTCGAAAAATGACTCGTAACTCCACGTGGCGTATTTGCAATGATGCATTACACTAAGGAGGATAGAACATGTTGACATACTGATTGACATGGATCCTCCCTTAGGGTACTCGTACTATAGTACGACCTTTTAGGAGGATAATCATGCAGGCCATAGCATGAGAGTCCAAGATTTCACCTAGGGTTAAACTAGGCAACTAAATATACTAGATGCATGGGGAGGGCAAAATCTCGAGATCGTGTTACACCAGTCTCCTTGAGATATTGTCTTGACGCGCCGGCTGGTCTCCACGGATACTGTGTCAACTGTAACGAGTGGATGACTGTATCCGATTAAATCCTGCTATATATTATATGTTTTGGCAAGGTGGCCTTACGAGGAACCGGTGCTCAATCATACCTGTCTACGCGAACCCCTGGGTTGGCTAGCCTTGCTGGAAAGATACGATCTGAGGATTTCTACATAACATGATGCGAGGATAACCTTGTCCCACTAGAAACTCGTAGACTTGATTGGCCGTGAAAACGACTTGCTTGTATCCTATTACCTTCCGTAAATAACTGAGGGAAGCGGACTGTCATGGTACGTGATCCAACCCATGTTCTTGTTTGATTGTTGGGTTGGTTATCGTACTATGACAGGCTGTGGACCGAAGTTATGAACGGAAGACTTATTCTGGTTGTGTAGTGCTACTTCTGTGAATGACTGAGGAACATGGTCTATCATGGTACATGATCCAACCCATGTTCTTGTTTGATTGTTGGGTTGGTTATTGTGCTGCGATAGGCTATCGACCGAAGTCACGATCAGGAGATTTTATTGCTTATACCTTTTAACTTATGTGAATGTTATAGAGTACGACACGTCCCGACTCCATGCGGCACCTTTTGTCCTTGTTTGGTTGTAAGGGTGCCATATGGGTTCGAGGATGTTGCGCTACCCTATAATAGTAGCATAAGTATTACTATTATCATTCATTCTATTAACTGGGTTTTTAATCTTAACTCTTGTGCCCTTTGGCGGTACTTGCTATTCGGGGCTGACCCCGCTGGTTTTGTTTGGCCAGATCTCGTAGCAGAGCCGGAGGTCACGATCTTCCTCCCTGACATCCATGGTGTATACTAGGAGCATGGCGGTTCGGGGACTCGAGTGGGTTTCTTCTCCACCACTCCTGCTTATACTTTTGCGGCGTTTAGCCACCGGCACCTGTTAGCCGGATTACTCGATATTTTGTGTCAGTACATAATTGTAATTAAACAGACTGCAGCTGTGTATAATTTTGTACTCCTGACTCTCTGAGATAGCTAAATTATAAAGCTAGTCTCTCATGATCATTTTGATGAAGCGTCGGGGACGCCTTACTGCTTTATCTTTAATGTTCATTTATTTGCTGATGTGATTTGATTGATTGAGACATAGAACTCTGTGGGACCATAGGAGACTTGATTGTAGCATGTACCCCCTAGTCTCTCGACAGCCACGATCGCCGTATGACGTTACGTACCTCATATGGAGTAGCTGGCCTAGTCCGTCTCCGTATTTCGGTACTGGGGCGTGACACAGGTACTCGTGCCCTTACATCGGGTACGGATCGTAACAAATATTTCTTCGGTAAGTTAAAATCAAACTTGAGGTTCAACAGCCGCATCACCACCGACAGAACAGAATAAGAATCACAACTCGAGTATAATAGAGTATCAGCATCCTTGAACATATCATAAAACTCCTTTACATCAGGAATCGGATCCTCCGGATGAAAATTAGGCCCGACAGCAACAAATACCTTCTCTCGTGCTAGGTTTTGTTGCCGATATTCGAAGTGATTGCCAAGAGTGGACTCTCCCACCTTCATATTGAAGGAGAACTGATATTGCAGAAATAAATGTTATCCTTGAGCCGTCCACTCCTTGTAGTTCCGTATGAAATTCTCTTGTAGAGATGCTCCCTCATGAGATCCACCTCTTTAAATAGTCCATTATGACATTTGTTGCAAGGGCACTTGACGAGCCTCCCATGCATAAAATCGGGCTGGCTATTGGCGTATTTGAGAAATTCCTCAATGCCCATCTTGAAATCATCGATCAAACCAATGTTGCTCTCATATTGCCAATTGTACATCCACGAACAGTCAATTAAGTATCGATTTGTTGCTTTCTTACCTGTAAATGATTTGTGCCATATATATTCAATTTATATGGATTAGATATCAATTATAATATATATGGTTAATGTCCATAAACAAAGTGACTTGAATTTGATGTAATCTTGATATATGGTTAATGTCGATGGAATTGAATTGGTTAGGTTTGTCGTATTAAGTCTTAATAGGAGCATACATCCATAGCAAGATTATATGTGAAGATTAAAACTGCATTAACTACTAATATGGTGATCTATTTCTACCATTTTCTACTAAAATGTACTCAAGTATCTCAGGAACTTGTGAGTAGGTTAATTAATACTTCTTGTCATTTTCCTTGTGACACTTGTTGCATATAGCCACATCATTGTGTTAAGAATATGTTAGTTTTATTTGTTCTTGTAAACCACATAACCTATAGTTGTGGTTAGTGTTATTGCAATGCAATTATTTTAAGCTACTTAACGAATTACCATTTCTATATTTTCTTAATCAAAGTTGACACTCCTCTACTTTTTTTTCTTTTTTTTATATTGTTCCAAGAGCTTTATTTAGAATTTTGAAATACAATCAAGTATTCAAGTTATTTAGACTTATCAAATCTAAAATAGTTATCAAGCTAGTCGTACAAGAAGTAGTAGCATAATAATAATAGTTTACTTCCATAGAGGATTCATGTTCGAGTAAAGCCTCCTTACATATACGACAATATTGAACCTCCTGGTACTGGGAGAAGCAGGAGCCTCGGCACTGGCATGCCTTTTTTGCAACAAGGAACTAGAAGTTTTCTACTTCTAGTTTATTTGCTTATCGACTAATTGCCCTTGGGTTATGTAACTAAGTGTTATCTATGACACCATATCGAAAATTCCTACTTTCCTCTTACATAATATGTCCTCAACCAGGAAAAAAATCCAATAGAGGATCTCAATCATAAGGGGTTGGATTTAAAAGCTACTTGATACTATTAATTATTACCAGTCAAATTTCTAACAACATGAATGCTAAGATATACACACAAGTATCACATAACTTTTTAAATTTCATTACAAATTCATGTGAACAAAAAACTCACGTAATAAGAAGATCTGTCCTTCTTAGCCATTTTTTCAAACACATTGCGGTCCACACAACACCAAATTTCTCATATACAAACAATTGTATAAAAACAAAATTAGAATTAGGTTTTGTAGAGATATCACAATGTTCGAGGAGTAAGACTGACATGAGGAGGAGAATTAATGGAGACAACTAGTGGCACATCGGCTGAGATAGGAAGTAGCTTGTTGGGCGCGAGGTCGATTTATAGGAGAGGGTGTCGTGAGAAGAGGGGGATCTCCGACTGGAGGGCGAGGAGGCGCCATGGGGATCAGGGAGGAGAGGGGACGCCGGAGGGGTCGAGGAGGAGAAGGAGTCACCAGAGGGGTCGGGAATAGTCGAGGTTCTAGCGATGAACAAGCGACAAAAGTGTGATTATATTTTTCATATCTATAATTTTGTCGCTAAGTCGTTGCTTGTCAGTCCTAATTAGCGACAAACTATGTTCCCTCACTAAGATCCGTCGCTATTTTTTTTGAATTTTTGTAGTCATTTACTACGCTTATATGCGAGCACAATGTTCTTAGACTTTGATCCATGGAGATTACAAATTGCTAACTGCTAAGCTTCTAAAGGAAGAGCTTGTGAGTTTAGGAATTGGTTGAGGGAGAAATAATTGAGTTTGTTGTCTGAATGAAATAGCTCATTCACATCCTTTATATAGCCTAAATTTGTAACGTTCCAAAATACGAACGTTAGAGTTCAACGGTAAAAAAAAAAGGTTGTTTATAAAAAAATACATATATAAGTAGGACGCCGCTGAGTTGGTACGTCACTCATTTTTCCTCATGGGGTGCCAACTCTAATAACACTCTGCTAATTTTTTCATATGGGACACCAACTCTAGTGACGGCCCACTTAGTTTTTCTTACATGGAGTCATTGGAGTTGACGCTCCATCATAGGGCGTTACTCCTAGTAAAGTTTCATCCCTTTAACAAGAAATTTCTTTTCTTTGCTGTAAATAGCCTAATTTTATTCTTTTATATTAAATTTTCTATTATTTTTTTATTCCGCAATCTAGGTAAGAAACGTAAGATTATGGGCACAAGTCTATATTTCCAGTACGATAATTAATAAAGGGATCCACAAAAAGATAGGAGGCCACGTGTGTTAACTAAGTAAAAATACACTTTTCTTTTTTGAAAAATCTGTCAAAAAGTCTCTCTTATGCTCACTCTTCCAAATTTTGACAAATTGACGGTCATAGTATGAAATAAAATTGTCAAATTATTAAAATTTTTGCACTTTAAAACATAACTATGAATGTCAAAACATAAGAGCATCTCCAACCCTATTGTGACTTTGGAAAAAAGTTGTTGCCACATAGGAATGACAAAATTTTATTCAAAAGTTCTTCTCTAATGCAATTGTCAAGTCAATTGTGAAGCTTATGTGGCAAAAATTAAAGAAGACATTGTGAAGTTGATTGTCTTGTTCTAGACAATACACTTGACAATGTTTTCTCTTCCATGTCATCAATTATGAATAAAAAAAATTAGAAAAAAGAAAGAATATGAGTAGTTGTCTTAAAAGTTGCCTTGGAAGTTGAAAAAAATATTTGTATTGTCTCCTCAATACTTTTGCATTGGAGAGAGTTTTTCTATCACATTGTCTTTTGAGATATAATTTTGCCACATAAACAAGACATTGTCTTGTGGCTCATGCCACATAGGAGCCACCTAAGACTTACAACACTTAACAAGACAATAGGGTTGGAGATGCTCTAACTGTACTAAACGATTGTAGAAACTAAATAATGGGGGGAGGTGGTGGACCCTCCCAGTTGAGAAAACCAACGAAAAATCAATTGGCTTTTTCCACTAGGTCACGGCCAACCCAGCAATCCATCTAAAGATTACTGGCACAAGTCTATACTTCCAATATGACAATTAATGATTATTTATAAGGACATATCAAAAGTTGATCAGGACTAGTCCAGATTTGAGAGAAAATTACTCAGGACATTCCATTTTTTTACTCATTTGGTTGTCCCAACCAACACCCCCCCAAACCCCAATTTTAAGTTTCATTTCCACATTTCACTCTCTCTCTCTTCTAAAATTTTATTTTTCTCTCATCATCATCTTCTTCTCCTTCTCCACATTACCATCCTCACCATCTCCATCAAAACCCTAATTTCCTTCTCATTTCCAATTTCGATGGCACCCAAAGGCTCCTCACAAATAATGTACAAACCTTAATATTTCTTTTCTCACAAAGAATGTATAGAAATAAACCCTAAAATGTATATTTCACTCTATTATCAAGATGGAAATAAATTCTAACATATGTTTTTTCATTCGACAATTTCGACTTTAGGACGGCCCGCAATTGTGGCAGTCCTGAAAATGGATTTGCTGTACAGCAAGTGCCTTTCAGGACTGTCATAATTTCTGGCAGTACTCAATACTTCTAGGACTGCCAGAATTTGTGACAGTCCTGCTATAGAGCAAGTCCCTTTTAGGACTGCTATAATTCATGGCAGTCCTTAATACTTTTAGGACTGCAATCAATTGTGGCAGTACTATTGTACAATAAGTCCATTTCAGGACTGCCACAATTCCTGGCAGTCCTCAATACTTCTAGGACTGCCAGAAATTATGGCAGTCATGTTGTACAACAAGTCCGTTTCAGGACTGTCACTATTTCTGGCAGTCCTCAATATTTTTAGGACACCAGAAATTATGGCAGTCCTGATATGGACCCATTTTTTTACAACTAGGGTTTCATCCATAATTTCTTTTACAACTAGGGTTTAATCCATAGTTTCTTCTATTAATAAAGAAAAATTGATTAAAAAATTAATAGATTTGATAACTCAATTTCTTCTACAACTAGGGTTTCATCCATAATGTCCCAACAAGAAGAAAGAAAATAAACTAGGGTTTGTAGAAAGAGCTGAGAAATTAGAAAAGAGCAAAAAAAAACTAGGGTTTAGAAAAAGAGATGTTCTTCTTGTTCTTCTTTCTTCTTGTGAGGAACTTCTTCTTGTGAGGATAGAGAAGAGAGAAAAAAATTGACTTATATACTTACATTTGGGCTAACCCTGAGTAATTTTTTCAATGACAAACTTGTAAATAAATTAGAGTTAGCTTTGGGCTAACCCTGATCAACTTTTGATGTGTCCTTATAAATAATCAAATTAATAAAGGAACCCAAAAATTGATAGGATGCCATGTGTGTTAACCAAGTAAAAAAAAATAGACATAAAAAAATAGTACAAAAATCTTTCCTCTACCGCGCTTTCAGATTTTGACAATTTGATTATCATAATAAGAAATATATTATCAAATTGTCAAAATTTTAACCGTTCTAAATATAATTGTATTGACAGTTCTAAACATAGGCATCACTGCCTTGAAAATTCTAAAAGTTTTGTTTGGTTCTCCATTCTTTCCACATGTTCTCATTTTAAACTTCAAAATGTCCTCAAAAGTGTTTGACAACACTATTTCAAAACGTTACATTCCCAAAATAATTTCAAAAAACAAAGTTTAAACTTCACATTTAGAAAGCAAGCAAAAGTAGCTTTCACAAAAAAATTTGCAACTCTCTCTCTCTCCTTACGGGGTGACCAGGTCCTCTCTCTCTCCACTCTTTCTCTCCTCACAACTCCCCCTCTCTATTTTTTTGAAACTTTTCTCACATTCTCCTCCAACTTCTTCTTCAACAACAACACAAAAATCTAACCCTAGCCCCCTAGTCGCAGCTTCACCTAGATCTTCTTGATCTTGGCGCGACGTGGGAGGCCGACGGCTTGGCGCTCGAGGAGGCCGGGAAACTGCTCCCACCATCGCAGGAGGCGTTCAAGGCGGCATACAAGGACCTCGTAGGGTACGACGAGATGTTGTCATTGCCGAGCAGCAACTCGACCGCTGTGGCGGCCACGTTCGTCGAACTCGCCCACCGGCGCTCTCCCCGAACGAGATGATGTCACTCCCGAAAAATAGCTCTCACCGCCGCGGGCGGCGACCATGTTCATTGAACTCGCCCACTAGCGCTCCCTTCCCCAGCTGTGTTGCCGCCCTGAGCCTTAGACGTCCTGTCAGCTGCGTTGCTCCACAGTTCTCTTCTCCAGTCGCTGTCGCTCTGCCTGAGCCCTAGACGCCAGAGCTACGGGTCGGGGGCTTGGCGTAGCCATCGCACACAGTGATTCTCGCGGCTGAGATGGAGGTCACGGTCATAACAGTCGCAGTGCCGAGCTCGTCCACCGATCCTGTCGTCCCGAACGTTGCTGAGCACTGGAAGGATACAGTGGATAGGACACAGTAGATGAAAATTGGACACATGAAACATTGACACAAAATTTTATTAAACAAATTATTTTACCAAACAACTTCTTTACATTTCTTTTCAAAAAATTATTTTTCAGACGAAAATAACCAAACGCAGAGTCCAAATCCCTATGTTCAAAAAACAACTTTATAACTTACTTTCATAAAACTGTTTTCAGAACCAACTTTCAGAAAACATATCCAAACTACCCTTATCTTCTGGATCGTCAAAAGTTTGGTCTTCAATTAATGATCACAATGGTGAAAAATATTGAAAAATCATTGATAATATCTGCATATTACGTTATCTGAATAAGTATTCCCTCTCCTCCCCCCTCCTCTTTTCCTCTATTATTAGCAGGTGAAACAGTCATTTTCATTTTCTTGATTCATCTGCACATTACATATTTAAATAAATTACTGACCAGTGAAAGTACTGTTTGGCTCGATTTTCTCCTCCTCCTTTCTTTCTTTTTTTCTTGTATTTACTCCAAAGAGTAGTGTTTAACGGTGCCCTAGTTTCTGTTGGTGAGGGGTAGTGGTGGGCTTTGTTCAGCTCCTGACTCCTTTCTTCCCCTCTCCGCCCCAATAGATTTCCCCTTCCAACTTGGTCCATCCATGTGCAGGATGACGACGCGAGCAACTCGTGGAGCTAGGAGCAGGAGAAGGCCTTCGAGAACGCACTGGTCGTGCACCCGAGGACTCGAGAAACCACTGGAAGATGATAACCGAGGCGGTGCCTGGAAAGTCTGCCAAGGAGGTCAAGCACCACTACGACCAGCTCTTGGGGGATTGCAACGACATCGACTCCGGCCTCATGCCCTTGCCCAGCTACGCCTCGACCTCCTCCGAGTGTCTTGCCCGTCTGGGTGAGGACAAGAATGGCCGGGACCATAGGACGGAGCAGGAACAGGAGCGGGCGCAAGGGGATAGCCTGGACCGAGGACGAGCACATGTGATTTCTTTAACTGGTATGTCTAATTATATATTTCCATTTATATATATATATATATATATATATATATATATATATATATATGGAAAAGGGTAAATTTTATTCCAAAAGCAATGCAATATTCTTACAACATACAATCAAAGTGGGACTCCCATACTTCATTCCCCATAGCATTTACATCAAACTCTATGTTATGGAGGATGCCTACCGGAGGGGTGACCAGCCCCTCAAAAATACGACAGTTTTGTTCCCTCCATATATGCCAAACTGAGGCCGCCAGTCGGACTCTGGCGGTCCAGAACCAGTCCTGTCCTTTTCCTCGGCTATCGCGGAGCACAGTGATGATGTCCCTAATTCCCTTCCCGGAGTCACATCTACCCAACGCTCTACTCTGCTCAGACCAGATCTGCAATGCCAGGGCACACTCGAAGAAAATGTGCCCTATAGATTCATTCTCCACACTGTATAGTACATATTTAGGATCCAGAACCGGCACTCCAAATGAACTCAGACGATCCCTAGTCAAAAGACGGCCCAGTAGAAGCTTGTAGACACAAAGCTGCATCTTCCTGGCGAGACCCTTGCACCATACGAACTCGTAGTCAGAACTCTGAGGAAAGGTGCGCCGGATGTGGTTGTAGCAGCTCCGAAATTGGAACTCCCCAGTTCCCGGAGCAGCTTCAGTCGGCTTCCAAATCCACCGATCAGCAGGCAAGTCCGGGTCAATTGCAATAGTACTGATAATCCCACCCAACTCCTCGGTAAATCGATAAGACTTCGGCCTCCACTCCCTGTAGCGTATGATACGACTACACGTCAGCCCACGACTGTCCTCCTGATGCGTCGGGGCTCTCCTGATGTCCAAGCGAAAGCTGATCTATCCAAGGATTCCGCCAGAGGTTCGTTCCAGACCCATACTTCATGACCTTCCGAATTGCAGATTTGAGAACCCCCCTGTATCTCAAGACAGTCCTAAAAGTG
This sequence comes from Iris pallida, assembly GCA_029216955.1. Lineage (NCBI taxonomy): Eukaryota > Viridiplantae > Streptophyta > Magnoliopsida > Asparagales > Iridaceae > Iris > Iris pallida. Next base: position 65,853,297 of record JANAVB010003400.1, on the reverse strand, counting down.
ACTGAGTGATTGTTGTCAGTAGCACAGGTCCAGAATTTGCCCTGTTTCATATATCTGCTGTGCATCTAGTCAGCCCAGAGGGACCCTCCGTTGATGAATCTCCATGCCAGCTTAAGCGCAGATCCCTCCCTGATCTCCAGCAACGGCCTTAGCCCCACTCCTCCCTCCTTCCTGGGTCTACAGAGCTGCTCCCAGGAGATCGCATGCATACCCCCCCAAATGAAGTCTGCACAGATCCGCTCCACTTTCCTAACAGTGGCCACATAGAGGAGGATGGATTGCAGCCAGAAATGAGCCACAGCCGAAATCACCGATCTAACCAGCTCGATGCATCCTCCAAAGGATAATCCAGCGGCTTGCCAACCTTCCACCCTTCTCCGGACATACTCCACCAGACCATGGCAGTCCTGATCCCTCGCATAGTTGACTGTGAGAGGAACTCCTAAATATCTCACCGAAAGATCACTCCTCTCAACTTCCAGCTCATCGGCCCGCTCCTCCTTCTGGGGACATAGGGAGCTGAAGTACACCATGCTCTTATCTTTGTTCATCTGAAGGCCCGAGAGGGACTTCAACTCTTCCATAATCTCCGCAATCGTCTGCATACCCTCCGTCGATGGATGGATGAACACCAAGAGATCATATGCATAGATAAGGTGGGTAACTTGGGGATCTACCCTCTTGAACAATGGGACCAGACTCCCAAGGTGCACTGCCAGGTCCATCAAACATATGAAGTATTCCATGACAAGCGTGAACAGGTAAGGGGACAGAGGGTCACCTTACCTAAGCCCACGGTTGCTCTAGAAGTACTCATAAGGGATGCCCTAGATGAGGACAGAGAAAGTGGGGGACGTGATGCACTCCCGGATCAATATAACCCAGTGGTCCTCGAAACCCATAGCGGTCATCAGATGACAGAGGAAGTCCCTATTGACCATGTCATACACCTTCCTCAGGTCCAGTTTCACACATGCTTTCTTCCCTCCGGGTTTGCTAAAGCCCCTCACCATCTCATGAGCTAGGAGGCTGTGCTCAGCGATCGACCTCTCCTTGATGAACGCAGCCTGATTCGGAGATACCAAGTCCTGCATGATCCCCTCCATCCATCGGCACTTAATGTGCGTAATTATCTTATAAAGATAATTACAGCACGCAATAGGTCTGAAATTCGCCAGTGATGTCGCTCCCTCCTTCTTAGGCACCAAGGTCAGGAAAGTGTGGTTCAGCTCTTTTAGTAGTTTTCTTTTGGTAAAGAATTCTTGTACCACCTCCAATACCTGATACTTCAGAATGTCCCAGTGGCGTTTGTAGAACCCACTGCTAAAACCATCCGGTCCGGGTGCCTTGTTGGGATCCGCCAACTTAAAAATTGATTCTACCTCCTCCAAAGTAACAGGGGCAAGAAGAATGCTATTCCCATACGGAGTCACTAATTTCTTTGTAACAACATCTGGGAACACAGACATGTAGTCAGTCTGAAAATATAACTCAGAGTAGTACCTGACAGCCTCGCCCTGGATCTCAGCCGGCTCCCCTACCAGGTTGCCATCCATATCAAGTAGCTGGAAGATGTGATTCCTATGCTGTCTGGTCCGGATGACATCATAGAAGAACTTGGAACAACGGTCGCCGTCCTTGAGCCAGGAATATTTGGCATGCTGAGCCGTGCTAATCTTCTTTTGCTGCCAAATTTGGGCAGCTCCACCTCCTTATCTTCTAAGGTAGACTTGGGCAACCCCTTCACCCAACACCGTAGAGCCTTCTTCGTAGCCTTGAGTCGACGCACCAAGCAAAACTGGGTCATCCCCTCTTGACAGCTGGTAAGCCCCTCTGAGACAGCCTCTAGATAGCCCTCCGAGAGATACCAACAGTTGTTGTACTTGAATGGGCGAGACTTCCCAGGAGACCGAGTAGTGAAGCCTACCCTGATGGGGAAATGATCACTCGTCCCAGCGGCCAGGCCCTCAGCCGAAAAATTAGGGAAATACTGGAACCATTCCCCATAGCCCAGGGCTCTATCAAGCTAGCATGCAACCCTGTTCCGGATTGCTTTGTTATGCCAAGTCCAAATGAAGCCTGAGCACGACAATCCCTGGAGCCCCGCCTGGAGGAGACATCTCTGGAAATCATATAGGATAGAGTCTGGAACTGGGAGGCCGCCCACCTTCTCCTCTCGATGCAGAAGGGCATTGAAGTCCCCGATCAGAAGAAGCAAAAGAGACGACGAATCAACAGCGGCGGCAACCCTGGAGATGTCGCTCCACAGGGACTCCCATCTCCTTCTGTCGTTGTGGCCGTAAACTGCCCCCAACAAGAACCGAAAACCACCCTTGTTTGAGAAGGAGATGGCGATCAACTGCTCCGTCATCAAGATCAAGTCCCCTTTCCAGCTCTTCGAGTTCCATCTGACCCAAATCCTGGCTATGTCACATAGAGCCAGGTTGTGAAGTTGGGCCCAATGAGATGGGGTCTGCCGAGCAAGGGTCTTTTCACCTTTGATCTTAGATTCTAACAGTACAGAGATGTCGCACTTCTCTCTGTGAAGAACCCCACAAATCTCTCTCCACCTCCCTAGCGAACACGCGCCCCTCACATTTCAGACGATGATTGCCATTAATTAATGAGAGGATGAATCCCCTGGGAAACACCCGGATCGGCACCTAGAGAATGTACCACATCCGACGCTAACAGATCCTCCTCCATCCCAGTCGTAATGGCCTGCTGGGGAACGACCTGAGAGAGCACCATCGCCCAGGCAGGGTTGTCAATACACACCGCATCCTTGTCAGTAGGACAAATACACGACTGATAGATAAATACACGACTAATAGATATCAATTATCCTTTGCTAGAGTGTTCATTGAGATTAGTGCGACTAACAAGCTTCCTGACAAGCTGGAGGTTGATCTTCCGACAAGCGAGACCATCTTCCAAAAAGTTGAGTATGAATGGGTCCCGCCTTGTTGTAACAACTGCCGTAACTTTGAACACACCATAGTCTAGTGTCCGGACGCTAGAGTCTACCCGTAGGTCACTAATCAAGTCTCTTGCTTTAGTAGAGGGTTGCCAACGCTTCCTAGAAATACTGGAGCTAGTGTGGCTATCCCTAGTTCGTGGGGAGAAAAAGTGGACTTAAGGGCGGAGCAAAGGAGAATGGACACGGATGAGCCTGTTTTACATGAGGCTTTGTAAAACCCATAAAAATTTGGATTATTAATAAATGAATTTTACAATGTTTAATTGTTCGCTAGCAATAAATTGAATTACTATTATTATTAGTATTTATTATTATTATTATTACTATTACTATTACTTTTTTTTTACATATAGATGGAATATGGGAAAACATTTTTATTCATAATAGATTAATTGCAATGGTATTAATTATTGATCCTTTTCTCAACTAAAACCCGCTAACCTATTTAACTTAATCCCCAAACCCGTTCAACCCACTACCCCAGTTTTCCGGCTACCCTGCATGAACCACTACCAGAATATCACCGTTTAGCGACTCCCAAAAATGTCGTTAAAATGGATGAAAATGTCGCTAAGTCTAATTTCCGACGTATTTAGCAACATTTTATGGTTGTCGCGGAAAGCCTAGTCGCTAACACGAAAAATGTCGCTAATCGTCGCTCTTACCGATGCTTACTGACGCATTCATATGTCATAATTTACCGACGTTCATCGGCGTACCGTCGGTAACAGAGCGATGTTTATTACGTCGCCCAACGTCGGTAACTCCTGGAACATTTAGCGACACAATTTCGATACTTACCGACGTTTATCGATTCTGTAAACGACAAAAAATTCTGGAATATTTACCGACGCGGTATTACGTCGGTAGGCGTCGGTATACCTGCTGATATTACCGACGTTTAGCGACTCAGAGTCGTGAATCACCGAAATTTACCGACGTAGGTCTGCGTTGGTTAGCGTCGCTAAATTTGCCAAAAAATAAAATAAATAAATTACAGAATGTCATTTTCTCCACAGAATCACATTTTCTCCCTGCAGTTTAATAAATAACAATAAATACACAGAAGCACATATTTTCTCCCTGGATTCGCCAACCCCTTCGGTGGAACACTCAACACCGGTAAATCACAACAGTATAACACAAAATGTAAATCACAACAGTATAACACAAAATATTCAAATACTCTACAACCAATACTCAAAGTTTATAACCAACCAATATCTAAAGTTTAAACAACCAATACCAAGTCTACAACCAACCAACCAATATCCAAAGTTTACACAACTAATACTAAAAGTTTACACACAAACAAACAATCAACATAAACAAACACTAAAATATCACCTCATCAAACAGTCCTAACTCGGACTACTGCGGATCTGGAGGAGGAGGGGCACCGCCGTGCCTCATGGATAGAAACATCTCCTACTCCTCCCGTAAATTCATCACCGATGAAAAATATAGTGACGTCGGTGGAGTCGGTGTCGATAAAGAAGGCAGTGACGTCGGCGGAGTCAACGACAATGAAGGCGCACCCGGAGGACAATAATGCTCCAACGCTGCTAGTCGCTGGTGGTATAAATCCATGGTAGATAACAGCCTCGTACTACTATCAACCATCGAATCCTGCATCAACGTCAGCCTCTCGTCCATGGACAACTGTGATGCCTGCAGATCCTTCACGCTGCGCTCTTTGGACGCTCTAAGATCAGTGACGCCCCGCTCTGTCCTCTCAATCATATCCCTGAGCTCCTTAATGCTGCGGTCGAGCGCATCCAATCGTGCTAGGAGTGTAGCATCGTCTGTATGGTACTGAGAGTGGGGCTGCTCCTGGATCCGTCGTAGCAGCTCGTCACGGAGAGACTCCACCATCTGCTGGACTTGGGCAGACTCCTGGAAGGGCTGTGTGTTGGCCCATTTTCTGATGGTAACACCCGATTTTGATAATCGACAATGACTTAAGTCAATGCACAAAATATACGAACTGCTGCTAAATATTTCAGGTCAAGTGAAATCAATATCAAATAACGTACTACTACACCAACAAGCATGCAAATCATCATTCTGAAGCTCATTCTCATTGGAATCAGTCCGAGTCATTCTATAATTTATTATGTATTTTATCTTTATTGAGTCTAGGATATAAATTGTAAGATCGACTGGATACTACTGGCTTAGATTAATCACAGTCCACTCTCCTATACAGCTTATCCATCCAAAGTCCACTTACCAAATATACCATTCATTTTCATGCAACAGAATTTGACAAATATTTTATATTAGAACTGAGACAGAACTTAAGCCAATTTCGGTCCAAACTCTGGCCGAGTTTGGTCTGAGTTCGGTCAGTTTGAATTCAAATATTTGTTGCCTCCAAATCTGCATGTAACGTTCGTTTGCGAAATCTTTGCATCAGAACTCCATCCGAATTCTGTCCGAGTTCGGTCCTAGAAAATACCTATAAATAGAAAAGAATTTCTCATTTCAAATCACTCATCAATTTATCTTCTTTTCTCTCTATCTATATCTGACAGTATTTTCATTGATCTAAAGCTTTCATATTTCACCTACACATCTCTTAGCCAAAATCCAGTAATATCTATTTGATCTAGAGTCTTTTGGTTCTCAGAGTTGTAAAGAGGTCGTTCAAGTTCAGAACACATCTCTGTTTTCGAAGTCGGTCGTGCGCTCGTCGCCAAGCACGGTGTTGTGAAGTCGGTCATGCACTTGTCACCAAACACGATGTTGTAAAGAGACTGCAAGCTCTCAATTAGCTTATGAATAGTGGATTAACAGCAGGCAAGAGTAGCTGCGATTGGATTAGTCCTCCAAGAGGGAAACCAGTATATATCGCGGTGTCCACTGAGTTTGATTCTCTGATCTCTTGCTACATTTATTTATTGTCTTTATTCACTGTCATAGTTATCTGCCTTTAAATTTTTAATTGGTGATTATTTTTCACTGTACTCGCACTTACTCTATTCACCCCCCTCTAGAGGTGCTCAATGATCCTACAAATTGGTATCAGAGCGGGTTATATTCTAATATAACAGCCTTAGAGAGTATATATGGCAGTCGTGAAATCAATATTCAACGGTGAAGGGTAATCCACAAATAGACCCCCACTATTTGATGGAACAAACTATACTTACTGGAAAACACAAATAATATTCTTTTTAAAGTCTCTTGACTTTGATCTTTGGTCTATAGTTATTGACGGTTATAAGAAACCGACACCTACAGTATTTGATGGCATACTTACAGACAAGCCTCATGATAAATATACAGAGGCAAAAAAAGCAAAGGCTAGTCTAGATGCACGTGCCATCAACGTACTGTTCTGTGCAATTGATAAGACAGAGTTCAAACGAGTTTTATCCTGTAAAATGTCTCATGAGATTTGGAAACTTCTTGAGGTAACTCATGAAGGTACTTCCCAAGTGAAGGAATCCAAAATCAGCAGACTAACACAGAAATGTGAATCCTACAAAATAAAATTCGATGAGTCAATTACACAGATGTTTACTCGTTTTCTTGATATTACTAATCCTTTGCAATCTCTTAGTAAGAATTACAGTAATCACAAAAAGATCAGAAAAGTGCTACAGGCTCCAACCAAGAACTGGAACCCAAAGGCAACAGCAATCATTGAAGGAAACGATCTCACCACAATGAGTCTGGAAACACTTATGGACAAGCTAATGACCCATGAGCTGGACCTACAAGAGTTTGAAGAAGCAACTCTTAAAGAAAAATCTATCACCTTCAAAGCTCAAGCCAGAAGATCAACATGCAAAGATTCTGATGTAGAATCATCAGGTGGTGATGAACAAGCCCTGCTAGTGAAGAACTTCAGAAAATTCTTGAAGTTTGAAAAATCAAACAGAAAGAAGAAAGATGTCCATGAAAGCAATAAAGAAGAAACAATATACTTTGGATGCAAGAAAACAGGGCATATGAAGGACTGCCCAACTCCAAAGAAAAACAGTCCATATGATAGATCAAAATCAAGCCGAAAAGTAACAACTGGTCAAAAGTACGCAAATACAAGTTTATGGCATGAAAGCGATGCTAGTGATTCAGAAGAAGAAGACATACCCTGCAGAAATGCCAATGTCTGTCTTATGGCTTTTGATAAGGTATCCTCAAATTCTTTGTATGATGATTTTACTTTCGATGAGTTAGAAAATGCCTTCAACGAACTACTTGAAAAACACAAAAATATGCTTGACAAGTATATGCAATATCGAAAAGAGGTTAAGGTATGCACAACCGAAGTAGCTAGACTGTCAAGTCTCATTGAAGATATTAAAGAGACATCTACTACCAGTAACTCGGAAGAGATATCCAAGCTTAAAGTAGACTATCATGAGGCTATCCTCAAAATTGAAAAGAAAGAAAGAGACTATGTCAAGATACAAGAGTTATATGACATAGAGAAGAAGAAGAAGCACTTAGTCACAGAGCAAAGACTCATTGATATGACTGCTAAATATGAAGAGTCTTATGCGGTTTCTAAAAAATTAGAAATTAAGTTAGGCAAACAGGCTATACCTGTGACACAGTCTAAATTTAGTCCTAATGCTAAGCATACACCTAAGAGGACTAAATCACAGAAAGCATGCAATAAACATGAATATCATCATGCTTTCACATATAGGTTTTCAAAGAAACCACATATGCATGTCAACACAAATTTTACTAACACATTTTCAAAACTTACGTGCACGTACTGTGGTATTCATGAGCACATATCACAGTATTGTCTAGCAAGAAAGCTTGTTGACAATCACATACTGATTTGGAGACCTAAGACTAATCAACATGGACCCTTCAGTAAATGGGTACCAAAGGATTCATCTACTTGTTTTGTAGGTGGACCCTCAACCCCCTCATGCTAAAAGTAAGTGAATCCTCGATAGCGGATGTTCACGGCACATGACTGGTGATGCATCTTTGTTCGTCATGCTATCGATAAAGAAAGAAGGATACGTCTCCTTCGAAAACAACCTCAGAGGTGATATCATTGGAAGTGGCATTGTTAGTATATCTCCTTATCCTGTAATAAAAGATGTTTGTCTAGTTACAGAATTGAAACATAACCTATTAAGCATAAGTCACTTGGCTGATAATGATTATGGTATCAACTTTGTAAAAGATAAATGTACCATATATGAAATGTCATCTGGTAATCCCGTATATGAAGGGATTAGAGAAGACAATATTTATGTCTTCTTTCTAGAGAGTACTAATAATACAGGAAGATGCCTAGTAGCTAAACTAGACGAAAGCTGGTTATGGCATATGAGGCTAGGATATGCCAATATGGACACTATCTCACGACTGAGTACTAAAAAGCTGGTAAAAGGACTCCCAGAAATATCATTCAAGAGAGATATAGTATGTGCAGACTGTGAAAAGAACAAAGCACATAGGTCTTTATTTAAATCCATCAACGCTGTAAGTACTTCTAGACCTTTGCAGTTGATACATATGGATTTATTTGGTCCTAGTAGAGTCGCTAATCTTGGCGGTAAGCTCTACGCTTTTGTTACCGTTGATGATTTCTCTCGTTTTACTTGGGTTTACTTTTTATCAAACAAAAGTGATGCAATTTTTGAATTTCAGATATTTTGTAAAAAGGTACAAAACGAAAAAGGCTTTATGATTACTCGTATCCGAAGTGATCATGGTGGCAAATTCATAAATATTGATTTCAAAAAGTTTTGTGATGATAGTGGATATTACCATGAGTTTTCATGTCCTAGAACTCCTCAACAGAATGGTGTTGTGGAGCGAAAGAATCGTACTCTAAGCGAGATGGCTAGAGTCATGCTGAATCAGCATAATCTTCCTAAATATTTTTGGGCAGAAGCTGTTAGTACAGCCTGTCATGTTTTAAATAGGGTGTTAATTCGACCCATCTCGAAGAAAACACCTTATGAACTTTGGTTTGGAAGGATTCCAAATATCTCTTATTTTAAAGTTTTTGGATGTCGCTGTTTTATTCTGAACACCAAGGACAACTTGGAAAAGTTCGACTCTAAAGCAGATGAAGGGATATTTTTCGGATATACTGCTAAGACTAAGGGATATTGAATTTTTAATAAAAGATCTATGATTGTTGAAGAATCTATTAACGTTACCTTTGATGAGCTCAATAGTCACAAATTTAGCGACAGTGATGATGAAAATGTCACTACAAAAAAAGTATCTTTTTGGGACTACACTATAAGGAACACAAGTCTAAAACGTCTTAAAAGTATAGTTTTAGGGATGACTATATTTTTAGTAACAAAAAGTTGTATTTTTTTGGGACAGATTGTGAAAATGGATCATTATTTGGGACTAATAAAAAATTTTGTTCCAAATAATACACATTTTCGTCCCAAATAGGTCGGCGGGAATACCACACATTTGGCGCTAATTGGCAAATTTTATGGGAGGAAAGTTTACCTCCATATATTTTTATCTTAATCGTTCGATCGGATGGCTTAATCTAGACCATCCATCCCAAAACTTTCAGAACGTAGTAGATCAAAACTTTCAGAACTCAATATCAAAATAACCTAAATCCCTCTCTTTTTTCGATCAAAAATTGGATGCTGCTTCTTTCTCTCTCTCTGACCTAGGTGCTCCCCCACCGCGGCCAACATCCTCTCCCGCCGTGGCCAACCGAACCTCGACCATCTCGGTCTTTCCCTATCGTACAAATCTACTATCGTTAACCTCTCCGTTCCTTCCCAATCTCCCTAAACCCTCGACGCCGGGGTCTCCTTCCAGCTCTGTCCAGAGCCACTGCCTCCCATGCACCTGACGCTTCGTCGCTTCCGTCCGCCTGCCGCCGTGAGAAGTGTGTGCCTCCCTGTTGGCGAGTCGCCGCACCCTAGCCATAGGTTCCAGCAGACACCGCTAGCCGACGACCAGCCTCCGCGAGTTTCAGTCGAGCGCCCAGCGTTCGAGGACCCCACCGCCTCTAAATCTCTCCACCGGAGTCGACCACAGTAAGCTGCTCTCCCCACCATTCTCTTTCACTCTTAGTTTATTTCTCTCCCCATACATCTCTCTCTATCTCCTTTGGAAGGAAGGAGAAGAGTCTCCTTTTGACCCCCTTTTCTTTGTTGAAAAAACAGAGAGTAACTTCCAGTGATTTCAAGTATAAATATTAATAGGCTATTAGGATGTAGACTTTAGAAACGAATTATTCGGAGTATATAGCACTATAATTTATATTATTGACAATATATGTTAGATTATTATTTATTAATCGTTTATTATTTTGTTTAATCAGGGGAACAGTGAATAAGTGGGTTAAGTTTATTAACCTGATTGTATAATATTAAATGGAGTACCCACTCCATGAAGCAGGACGCCGATTCGACGCTGGCGCTGACGGCCCACGGGAAGTCACGATGGAGCCGTGCCATCCTCTCCGATCGCCATCTCCCCCGGTGCCGCGTCCTCCTCAAGACGGCCTTCGCCAGTAGGCGACGCAGGCCCCCGACCAAGAAAGCTCAGCATCATAGGTCAATGGTCCAGGTTTGGGCTCCTATATTGATTTTGTGGGTTTTTCCTCTAAGTATTGCTCATTTTAACCTCTAATTTCTTCATGTGTCTATAGAAAATTCAACATGAGGTATGGTTTTATTGATTGTGATCATAATCATGTTAAATCGATTATCTGCCAATGACGATCGAGATTTAGAACTTTTATTTGTTCCAGGATCTATTGAGCTATTTATTATCCTATACTTTAAATAAGATGTTCAATAAGCATAATATTTTTTACTTCCTCAGTGCTATTGGCTATTTGGCAATGCCATCCTTTCCAAGTCATTGAGTATTTAAGTACTGGCATATCTCTTGAGATTACTTTAATGTGCATTTAGGCCTAACTTTTTTGTTGTTGATATTTTGAAAAGGAAATGGCGAAGAACTCCCATGTTTCAAGGATCTCAAGTTTCATCATTGTTCCTGTGTCGTGTCTTACTTGTAGGATTTGGCTATGCAAGCTCTTTTTTTAGAGGTGACATGCTTTACAACATGTTTCAATTCCTTTGGTTAAAATGTTGGATTTTGAGAAGATTTCTTACTTCTAGTATTTAAGAATGTCTACTTGAACTTGTCTTAAAAAAGGACCACAGAACTTGTTTGGAGTACTGAACTATATACATGTAGTTTAAGAACTAGCATGACAGAAAAAATACTTTAGCCCTTGATAAGTGTTATAAGTAATATAATGCACAAGGTGTTCTAATGTGCGCATGTTCTTTGTACTCTTTTGATCACTAGTCCGTGCCAAATATGCTTACCGTTCTTCCAAATATTTCGAGCATTTTGAATGTTCTGTTTTGGACAGCATAAAGAAGCTTTTTTGCCTGTGAAATGTTAATGGTTAGTTAAGAAAATTGTTTGGAAGTTTATTTTTTACTTCTCCCTTCCGAAGGAAATGTTAATGGTTAGACGGACCTCACCAGAGTTCACGAGTTTTTTGAACTCCTCTGTCTCGTCTCTTCCATTGACGACCTAAATCCTCTCACCATATCATCTCTCTTCCTCACCTCTCTCTTCTCCAGCCAGGTGCGGCCAACGCACGGACCACCGACTAGAGTCCCACCCCGTTAAGTATTGCTAGTCATCAACTGGATGTCCCAACCATACTTAGACTCCTCAGCCTTCAAGCACAATAGAAGGTAAAATTGAAATCATACCTGTTTCTAGTAACCAAATAGTGATTCATGAACAAACTAGTTTTTGGTTTTAGAGTAACAAAAAGGGTCTATAATTTGATTTTAGGATAAATTGAGATCTTTCACTTTGTTGTATTACTGATCAATAATCAGTACAACTTAAGGATTTCTGTCAGACTTCAGCTCTTATTGCAGATCTTTATTCAATATTTACAATTAGGTGAATCGACTTGGATCAAGAAGAATGAAGATATAAATAAGTGTAAATTTATTTGACTATTTATGAAAGATTGCATTGTATAAGTTGAAAATAAAATTGCAGGTTTCATTAATCATAATCATATATATGTTTCATTAATCACATCTTGCAATCTTATGCTTATATATGAGGATACCTATCTTATTTTCGGTACATTAGGATCAAATAGTTTATGCCTTCTACAGGAACTCATTGACTATTTTCTCCCATGTCACAGATGTTGCCTACTTTATCGATGTTAACGTAAAAAATAGTCTAAATTATTGAGAAATTATAGTGCCGTACAACGTTAATTTTGAAATTTGGTTGTTGATTACGAGTTTCTTGACTCCTTAGGAAAATAACTAACTAGAAAGCTATGCTTGATGTTTTAAAATGTTTAACATGAAGGCTTACAAGCTATGCTATAATGGAAAAATTAAGATAATGACACCATACACACACGAGTGGCATAGACTTTTTGAGTGTGTTTTTCCTATATTTTTGTAGCTTCCAAGTTGTATGAAATATTTTGAATTTATTTAACCTGTCCAGTTTGCATGTTTCAATTACTAAATATTCATATAATCCCATTCCTATTATCGTGGATTAAAATTAATTGAATAATCTATTATGCCTAGGTAGGTGATATTTCACTATCAGATTATATTGGTGTGGTAAATGGGAAGCATTCTATATTTATTCCACATACTACTGGTTGATACTTTGTGAACCAAATACTAGTATCTATTCACTGACTTAACATGCTATAGTATCTATTGACTGACTTAACATGGGATGTAGTTGGACAACACCTTACCTAATGCCCCATTTTTGCATCATGATCCCTACTTCTTCCTGTAGTCTCTTTGGTATATTATCTTGTGAACTTTTTCTCCCCTCAGGTTGTCTCATGTTTCTTTCTTTCCATAGGTCCCAAACTATTGTAGTCAGTACCAGTCTGGATATGGTGTAGCTCAAATATTTGAGCTTGAATCAACTATAAATTCTCCCTTTCAAGGTGCATCTTTTCTTTGTAGTAGTACCAGTTTTAGTCTACCCAAATAGCCTGTAAATTGGATTTTTCACAAACCTTCCTACACAATGTAGAACACACCATTCATAGGCCATGTTTCTGATATACCCAAATGGATTCTTGGTTGATTGGAACAAAGGGTTTTTGTTGATTGGAACAACAAAACACAAGGTTTATGGATGCAAGATTTCCCTTGGAAAGACCAGAAGAGCATGAACAAAGTATCTTTATTTAAATATGACCTAATTGGTTATCTCAAAATTCTGAAGATATTTGTAAGTTCTAAGTTCAAATATAATGTCTAACTTGTGCTTTTTTTACTATAACTCCAACTTTTGTTTTTGTTTTATTTTGGTGGTGGTGGTGGATTTGGGTAGGTGGGTGTGTGGGTATGTGTGGGGTGGGGGTGTGATTAGTCAAATTAGGCTTTAATAATACTAAAATCATGGTTTTAGAAATCATATTTAGCTTGTTTAGGAAACATGTGTTTAGTCTTGGGTTCCAAAAGATGCACCCACAAAAGTTTTTTTTTGCAACTTGTATGGTATTCATGCATGCTTGATTAATATTCTATATCAGTTCCCCACCATTGTGTTTGAACCCCCTCTATGTATTGATATCAGTTATTTTGACAGTTTCATATTGGAGTAAAGGAGCGTCGAGTTTCAATACTTCACATAGAAATTTAAAATGACAAATTTCATGATTTCATGAACAATTATGTTTGTCATGTATTCGATAAATAATAGAGAATTTTAATAGTCAACTTATAATTTATAGGCTTCAAAATGTTTTTTAAAGCATGATTAAAGTAAAACCAACTCAAGTACATGTTTTACCATTTTTGGCAATATTTTAGAAATTCATGACCGATTTTGGCTTTGCTTCGAAAAGTTTCAGCAACAACTGTCTTTGTTTTTTTCCAGGGAAATTCAAAGCCACCATAATACGATGGAAGTACTAAAACAAAGTTGATCACTATTTGTTGGAAGGGGAGCACTTCTTCAGAAGTGATCCAATTGCCTGTACCATATCAGCTTCCTCCCCACCCATATACCTCTGAAGGTCTGATAGTTTGTCTTGCTTACTAATCATTGCTATTATGGTTAAAAATTTATTTCAAACGTCTTTTATGTATGTCTAGAAGCAATATAATTTTGTGTAATTTTCGTTCCTACAAAGAAGTAACAGAAATTTTGTTTGGCATACCAGATAACTACTTGGTGCTTGGGGGCTCAGTTGTGGGTGATGCAATCAATCATTTCAAGTACTTCTCCTTGCCTCTTTGTCTATTTTTTTCCTTTACATTTAAGTTTGCTAAATTTACCTTTTTATTTTTAAGATTTAAATTGAATAACTTACATGATGTTTTCTGGCTTAACTGTAGGTCATGTAATTAATATCTTACACTTCTTAACTAGTTATTGTTTTATTATTCTATCGGTCACTTTAGTTCCAACACTCTACTTGAAAGATTATAAATGAAAATCTGCTAGTTGCCTTGAACATATTGTCCAAAAGGAGAGCTAGAGAATACGATGCTAGTCTTTCTTGACATTGTGCATGAATGAACTGTCTTGTTTTATGCTAATCATTATAATACTTCCAGTCAAATGCATATCTTGTTTTATGACTCATCATTAGATATAAAAAATGTCTGCCTTTTAATTTATTAAGCCTGCTATTTGACGAATTTTAATTTTGCTAGTATCGAAAAAGAACTTCCTTTAGCTATTGTGCCAGTCCATCACGGCTTTGCTAAAAGAGAGTTAAGCAGATATCACAAGAAAGTACAAAAAAGAACTCAGACTACAAGCCAATAAAGCCCTTGGAATTGAAAGAACCATATCAATTTTTTCCCATTTTTGGACTTGAAGCTTCCCAATTTTTGGACTGAAGCTTGTTATTTGTAGTTCCCATTTTTTTGTAAGCAGGTTTGTACAGTTTGGAAGAACTGTTAGCAGGTCTGTACAGATGGATTGATCCTTTTATTCTATTTTAAACATTCACAAACTAATGTAGTCTAGTCTGTACAGTTTGGAAGAACTTGTCTTTCTTTTCTGGTGGTTTGTATATAGTTAGCAGGTTGCTAATATATTGTCATATCTTATTTCATTTGCAGGTGCTTCAAAAGCATTCTGGATATGCTAAAATGATGGGCGACTATCTTGTGATAGGAAAAAAAATTGGGTTCATTTTTTGGGTTCATGTTGGATATACTTG
The DNA here is from genome assembly GCA_029216955.1 of Iris pallida. NCBI lineage: Eukaryota > Viridiplantae > Streptophyta > Magnoliopsida > Asparagales > Iridaceae > Iris > Iris pallida. The sequence goes on along the minus strand of JANAVB010003400.1, from coordinate 65,838,127 downwards.
AATGTTCAAAAACATAGTGTAGTGCTTAATGTTTTGGGTTCAGAATTTTGTATATACGTAATGGTGGAGACAATGGGTCCATTTTATAATGGTGGAGACGATGGGTTCATTTTGTAATGGTGGAGACAAGGGGTTCTTTGTAACTGATGGTGTGGGTGATGTTGTGTTTTGAATTTATTTTGGAAATGATGGTAAAGGATGCTAATTGTTAAGCTTTTTCGTTGTTTATCAATTGAACATATATAGTTATATATGGATTTTGTTGTCTTCTACTTAATGGTAAAGAATGGTTGATGTTGTTAAACTTTTTTTTTGTATTGGAGCTCCGACACCTGGAGATACATCTGAGGACAATGATCATATAAATTATGTTATGTGTGTATTTAAATGGTATGTTTTATAGCTAGAATATACAAACGATAATTTCATAAGTATTACTTTTGGGACGGTTATGTAATTGTCCAAGATATAAATGACATCCTTTTGTGACGCTGGCAAATATTTCTAGGACGGATGATATTCGTCACAAACTCTTTTATTTTGGGACAGTTTAGTCAACCGTCGTAAACATATAATAATTCAAACTCTTTTGGTACGGTTAGATTTTCGACCTTAAAACCAAATTAGGACGGTATTTTTTGTCCTAAAACTTTTTGCCACGCCACCCTAATAGCACTGTCACTTACCGTCCTAAAATTCGTCCTAAATTACAATTTGGGACTGATTTGAGCCTTTTAAAGACGAATTTTTGGCGTCCCAGAAAGACACTTGTTTTGTAGTGTGTACAAGCCAGAACTGATAAAAGTTCTGTGGAAGATCTGACTCATAGATTTAAATCATTGAAGTTCTTGCCAGATCATCCAGAGACACTCATTATAGGTGATATATCAAAAGGTGTAAGTACACGCTCTTCTTATAGAGATTCTGAAATAGCAGCAAATGTAGCTTTTATTTCACAAGTAGTACCTAAGAATGTAGTAGATGCTTTCAATGATGATTTTTGGATTGATGTCTTACAAGAGGAACTAAATCAATTTGAGAGAAACCAAGTTTGGGAACTTGTTCCTAAACCTATTGGTCAATCGATAATTAGTACCAAATGAGTGTTCCGAAATAAATTTAGTGAAGATGGACAAGTTCTACGCAACAAAGCACGTCTAGTGGCACAAGATTATAATCAAGAAGAAGGTAATGATTATGACGAGACATATGCTCATATTGCTAGACTAGAAGCTATTCGCATGTTTTATGCATATGCATGTTTTAATGTTTTTAAATTATTTTAAATGTACGTAAAAAGTGCATTTTTAAATAATTTTTTGAAAGAAGTTTTTGTTAAATAACCTCCTGGTTTTGAAAATTTTCAAAAATCTGATCACGTCTTTAAACTTAAGAAAGCACTCTATGGACTCAAACAGGCACATCGTGCTTGGTATGAACACCTAAGTGCCTTCTTACTTGAAATGGTTTTTCAAAAGGAAGAGTTGATACTACTTTATTTATCAAGTCTTTAGATGATAATATTATTCTTGTGCAAATATATGTTGATGACATCATATTCGGATCTACTAATGAAATTTTCTATCAAGAGTTTGCTAAGTGTATGCAGAATGAATTTGAGATGAGTATGATGGGAGAGCTGAACTTCTTCCTAGGACTCCAGATCAGACAACACTCAAAGGGAACATTCATCAATCAAGCTAAATATACAAATGACATACTGAAAAAGTCTGACTTCGACAATGTAAAGCCAATCAGAACTCCAATGGCTACATCAACAAAGCTTGACACTGATAAAAGTGGTAAACCTTTTGACCAGCGTAAGTATCGAGGTATGATCGGTAGTTTATTGTATCTAACTGCTAGTCGTCCTGATATTATGTTCAGTGTTTGCATTTGTGCACGATACCAGGCAAATCCTAAGAAATCACACTTATGTGCCGTTAAGCGTATCTTCCGATACCTTAGGGGAACTTCAACAATCGGCTTATAGTATCATAAAACCAAATCTTTTGACCTGATAGGTTACTCGGATGCGGATTTTGCAGGATGCAAAGGAGACTGTAAAAGTACCAGCGGTACGTGTCATTTTCTAGGAAAAGTCTTAGTCTCATGGTTTAGCAAGAAACAAAATTCTGTAGCATTGTCAACTACTAAGGTTGAGTATATCGCCGTAAGACGTTGCTGTGCTCAAATTTTATGGATGAAGCAAACCTTAGAAGACTACAATCTGCACAACACTAAGATTCCTATTTACTGTGATAACGCTATCACTATAAACTTGACTAAGAACCTTGTATGTCACTCACGCACAAAGCACATTGAAATTCGTCATCACTTTTTACGTGATCACCAACAACACGGGAACATCTGCTTAGAATTTATTGACACAGATCATCAACTAGCAGACATTTTTACAAAACTACTGGCTGAAGACCGCTTTAACATTATGCGTCGAGAGCTTGGGATACTTGAATTTTCAGATTCATAATATAGTATGTTTATTAAATTTATTTATAACTCGAAACTCTGTAATTTATTAATGGAAATTATTTTGGGTACAAGCCGAAAGGGTCCTTATGTCATACAGGCGTAAATAGCCTGAAGCGACACAGTGTACTAGTCTTCGGACTACCGCTAGCAGGGATCCGGCCCCTACAGCTAACCCAAATTAATAGAAATTATTAAATGAAGGAGTGTAACAGTTATTAATTTAAATTTAGAACTCATACTGCATTTATGACATTGAGAATGCAAGTAGCAGAACTCGGGCCGAACTCTGCCCGAGTTCGATCGACACTGTGCGGATTTTCAGAACTGAACAGCCGGCCCTAACCTATTTATTCACCTCTTTCACTTCATTTTTTCTCCACACCTCAACTGAGAAATCTCCTCTAAAACTCAAGATAATATCCTCTTCAAGTATTTTGGAGTCTTGCAGTCATCCTCTCCACCCTCTTCATCTTCATCTTCTACCTCAAGGTATTCAACTTCTTTTTCTTCATTATCAATGGCACCCAAACATCAGAAGAGAAAGATCGATACCTTTCAAGCAGGATCGTCTTCCTCGAATTATGTTCCGACCAATGTCTTCAGTCTAGCCCGTCCTACTGGAACTGATGACTACGACGCCGGACTTTTTCCCGATAGGAAATTTTTTGATCTTTGGTTTGATTCTTTTTCGGGTCGTAAAATTTATACTGGGGCATGTGTTAATTTTACTATCTTTTCTGAGTATGCCCCTTCTTTCAACCGTCTTGGTTTTCGAGATTTTTTTGAAGTTGCTGAAAATATCTATGACAATGCTGTTCGTATGTTTTATTATAATTTGCAAGTAAAAGACAACGGCAACTTTTATTCTTATGTAGCTGGGCAGGAACTTGAGTTCAATGCCACAGACATCAGCGAATACTTTCATGTTCCTGATGTAGGTGAGGCATTAGTGGATATCAACCATGTCCAATTCCCTGAAGGTGTCACCCTTGATTCCTTCAAAGAATTATTGCCACCCTAAACCTATTCCTCGTAGGGTGTATTCCAAACATTTGAATCAAAACTTCTATGAACTTCATAGGTTTATCTTTTCTGTACTTCTTCCAAAGAAGGGATCTTTTGACGAGATTACCTTTATGGAATTGTCGGCTATGTACCATATTCATTTTGGTATCCCTTTCTCTGTCCCAAAGACTGTCATGGCATGGATGCTTAACTGCAAAAGTACGGGGCGCAATCTTGTCTATCCTATGCACTTGGCTTCCATTTTCAGGAGGTTTGATATTGATCTTCAAACTCGTCCTTACTCCGCCACTGCCACTGAACTCAGTAGGTCTAGGTTGTATCCTACTCCTCCTCGGCCTCCTGGTACTGAACCTGCTACTCCGGTTCATGATGATGACCCTGAGGCTCCTCCTGCTCCTGCTGATCCAGCCCCTGCTCCAGGTTTCGACCCCGGTTTCTATCAGCACTTTGATGATTTCGTTGCCCTCTCAGCGCAATGACATCAAGGTTATCTTGATTCTGAGTTCCGCCATATCACCCAGGCTCAGGTATTGCGGAACATTATTGCTGACATTCACTGGAGTCTTTCTCATGACCCCACACATCCAGTCACTATGCTTCATCACCCCAGCTTCACTGGACCTAGGTTCGATGATGAGACAACTTTTCCTCATTTCAATCCTACTGCTGCATACTTTCCACCGGATGCTCCTGGAGGTGACGATATGTCGATGTGATGTGGACTTCAGTTAGTGGTTCTTTTGGATGTAGTTTACTAGATGATGATCTTTTGTAGTTTTTTTTGTCTAAACTTTATAGTTAGACATTTAAAAGCAGTTTGTGTTGGATGTATCTTTATTTCTGTATGACATTTATTTATTTTATTTTTAGTTTATTTTTTTATGACTTGTTATTTGTGGATATCTTGTTCTTTATGGTTATTACTCTATCATTACTTTCTTTGTCTTCTGATGAACATTGTTGGCTTCACACATTACGGAGGAGCCAAAACCATGTTTGATATTGACAAAGTGGGAGAAAGAGCAATACCAAGCAATACTAATACTCAAAACGAACAATTCAGGTATTTATTTTCATTTTATTTAGATATATTTTGGTATAAACTCAAGTTTGTCAATTATCAAAATAGGGAAGATTGTTGGCCAATTTTCTGATGGTCACACCCGATTTTGATAATCGACAATGACTTAAGTCAATGCATAAAATATACGAACTGCTGCTAAACATTTCAGGTCAAGTGAAATCAATATCAAAGAACGTACTACTATACCAGCAAGCATGCAAATCATCATTTTGAAGCTCATTCTCATTGGAATCAGTCCAAGTTATTTTACAATTTATTATGTATTTTATCTTTATTGAGTCTAGGATATAAATTGTAAGATCGACGGGATACTACTGGCTTAGGTTAATCACAGTCCACTCTCCTATACAGCCTACCCATCCAAAGTCTACTTACCAAATATACCATTCATTTTCATGCAACAGAATTTGACAAATATTGTTAGAACTGAGACAGAACTCAAGCCGAGTTCGGTCCGAACTCTGGCCGAGTTCGGTCAGTATGAATTCAAATATTTGTTGCCTTCAAATCTGCATGTAACATTCGTTTGCGAAATCTTTACATCAGAACTCCACCCGAATTCTGTCCGAGTTCGGTCATAGAAAACACCTATAAATAGAAGAGAATTTCTCATTTTAAATCACTCACCAATTCATCTTCTTTTCTCTCTATCTATATCCGACAATGTTTTTATTGATCTAAAGCTTTCATATTTCACCTACACATCTCTTAGCCAAAAGCCAGTAATATCTATTTGATATAGAGTCTTTTGGTTCCCAGAGTTGTAAAGAGGACGTTCAAGTTCAGAACACATTTATGTTTTCGGAGCCGGTCGTGCGCTCGTCGCCAAGCACGGTGTTGCGAAGTCGGTCGTGCACTTGTCACCAAGCATGGTGTTGTAAAGAGACTGCAAGCTCTTAATTAGCTTGTGAATAGTAGATTAACAACACGCAAGAGTACCTGGGACTGGATTAGTCCTCCAAGAGGGAAACCAGTATATATCATGGTGTCCACTGAGTTTGATTCTCTGATCTCTTGCTACATTTATTTACTGTCTCTTTATTTACTGTCAAAGTTATCTGCCTTTAAATTTTTAATTGATGATTATTTTTTGCTGTACTCGCTGTCAGCTCCATTTTTCGTTATACGTATTTCCAGAATACGTGTATGGAATCCCGACCCGTAGTTAGACTTGTCTTGCTTAGCTTGATCCTGGTTTAATCTTGCCTTAGTTTATTTTGGGTTCATTCTGGTTCGGCTTGGCTTGGCTTGGTATATTTGGTTGGGCTCGATTTGTTAGGACTTGGCCCAACATGCTAACCCCCTCTTTATAAGCCACCAACCCCTTTCTCTTTCCTTATTCACTTTTTCATTTACTTCTTCTTCTTCCTCCATTAACTCTCTCCACCTACCAAGAGCTTAGGCAAGTGCAACTTGCTTCATGGAGGAACATAATTTTTGTTGTTCCATTGTCTTCCTCACAAGATTCTAAGACACTTTAGTACTTAGCATTTTTAATTTCCATGGTTCATTTCATGTAGATCTAAGTTTGTTGTATTTTCAGATTTCTTGGGTTTTGATCTATCAAACCTTGTTATTTTCAAGTTTTGATTGTTCCAGGTTGTAGAGAATTTCGTTCTACCCCTATTTTGACCTATGGAAGTCTGGATTTTGACTTTAAAATGATGGATTAATGGAGCTTGGAAGCCATGGCTTCCATGGTTGTTCTTCTCGGATCTTTGGAGAAGAAAATAGCCTTTTGCGGCACCCTCATGCGGCCAGCCTTTTGCGGCACCCTTATGCGGCCAGCCTTTTGCGACACCCTTATGCGGCAAGCCTTTACGGCACCCTTATGCGGCCAGCCTTTGCGGCAACCTTATACGGCCAGCCTTTTGCGACAACCTTATGCGGCCAGCCTTTTGCGGCAACCTCATGCGGCCAGCCTTTTGCGGCAACGCTCATGCGGCCAGCCTTTTGCGGCAACCCCCATGCGGCCAGCCTTTTGCGGCACCCTTATGCGGCCAGCCTTTTGCGGCAACCTCATGCGGCCAGCCTTTTGCGGCAACCCTCATGCGGCCAGCCATTTGCGGCAACCCCCATACGGCCAGCCTTTTGCGGCACCCTTATGCGGCCAGCCTTTTGCGAAAATCCATTTGGCAGGGTTATGTGTTGGTCGTGACATGATTTCAATAATGGCATGACTTTTGCATGAACACGACATGATAATGTAGGGATAGAACATGATAGTGACCCATCGTGGTGCACTCTTGACAAGTAACATGACATGATAGTGGCCCGTCGTGGTGCACTCTTGATAAGTAAATCTAACATGATATACCTCGATATGCTGTTACGATGGCTAGCATGACATGACAAGAATGAATGGCCTGGACACCGTGGGCGATTGTGTTTGTACAAATGAACCAGTATTGTCTTGCATCATGTCTAGGGCAGGGACCCCTGAGTACCACGGTCAGGGATACCTACTGAAACTGACTAAGGCTAATAACTAGAATAATCCAGTAGTCATGAAGAGATTTCCCAGCTACAGGCAATTCCATTATCTGGGCGCCCCATCATGGGATTTTTAGCCTGCCGTCGAGTAGGGCACATTTTCAGCACACTGTCATATGTTGCACCCTTCAAGCTACATAAGGGTACATGCGTTTCTTGGATGAAGTACCCATATAAACTCAACCCCTAATTGCGTCTGGATAACCTGGATGGTCTGCAGGGCTTGTGGCTGTTGGAACATCTCATTGCATCTTGCTAGTAACTAGGCCTATGATAACCCTAGTTAGTTAAAGTATCAAGCCGTACTTATTGCTTGGCCGTGAATGTTGGATGGAGTCTAACCAGTCTAAGCCTTGTCTTGACCCAGTACCTGGTTACTTCGGTAACATGATTGCTTATGCTTACCTAATCAATAACTGATCGGAATATTTTCTCATCTTCTTGATATTTATTGGCCTATTTAGATTTCATGTCTTATTAATATCTTTCTTATTTTATGTTCTGATATGCTGGTTTTAGTTCTTAAGTGAAGCCTCCTTTGTGGCACTTGCTCTTTCTAGGATCTGACCCAGCTGGTTTTGCATGGCCAGATACCGGAGCAGCTCCAGAGGATCTTCCTAACTTCCAGCCAGATGGTGACCACCAGGCGTAACCCTGGCAACGAGTGGGTTATATTTTTGGCTCTCCCACTCTATTGTAAAAGTATTCTTTTGAGGCGTTTAGCCGACAAGCATGTGTTAGCTTGATTGCACTTACTTACTGTCTGCCTACAGGCTGTAGCATGATTAACAAATCCTAGGGTTGATCATGTATGACTGAAACTCTTACTAGTCTTCACATTTTGTATGACTAGCTTCATGATCATCCAAATATGTAATATATGGGACGCCTTACTATTGTATATTTGGGGCTCTGACATCTTGTAACTGTTATTACTTGCTTTAGATTGAGACAATAGGCTTGTTTATGACCATAAGGGATGGCTTGTAGTTAAACCCTCATGTATCTAGATAGCCATGACCGTATAGCAAGGTGGGTTGCACTTCAATATACGTAGCTGGCTGTATCCGCCCCCGCTCTCCAGTATTCTAGTTATGGGGCGTGACACTCACTCTCACTCTATTCACCCCCCTCTAGAGGTGCTCAACGATTCTACACTGTGGACCATACACACTAGCATGGGAGGCCCTAGAGGACTGTGTTGCAACTAGGGCGCCATAGAATCCCGTACCGTAGTACGTACCCCTATAGAGACCACCAGCGACGGTCGCCCACAGCTCATCCTCCGATGGAACTGGAGCGGGCTGTGAGGAAGTACCAGCCTCTCCCGCTGTAGATGCACAAGCAGCCGCCCTCTCACGAAGCTTAAGATATGCGGCCTAGAAAAGTATGGATACTCTATAACTTCTAATGTCTAATGTACTTATTATTACTAACTACATGAATATTTATTTGCATGATATTTACTAAGTTATATCAAAACTAACACGAAGTATTAAAATTAATAAATAGAATTGTAATACTTTCATAGGTCTGCTCGGCCCTCTCGTTAATAAGCTTCCCGCCCTTCCGATGTGTTGCCAGGAAGACGGTTACCATATTGGTGTTATCACCCCTCTTTCGATGTATTGCTCGGACTTGTATTAAAATAATATTTCTGAAATAAAAAGACATACCAATTGACGAAAATGTTCTGTCATCGGAATCGACCCATCGCACTACCTTGATCCCTGCTGCCTAGCCGCCTTGGCCTTCTCAGACTTTTCCTTGTACCTTGGCTCGTCGAATCGAGCCTTCATCGCAGTCTACTGATCAGGGGTGATCCAATCTTGGATCGGCTTTTCGGCACGATCACGAGTCTTCTGATCATTAATAGCGTCGCAGATCAGCTTAGCAGCGACGGCAGGAAACATCCCTTCGATCAGCTCGGCCCGATGCGGTGGATAGAAGAATATATCCTAGAAGAGTGCAAACCAAATATTTACCAGTTATATATAATATGAATAAATTATATGATTCATGTTAAAAGCAAATATATTTTTACCTTGAAGCATGCAAACCAGTAGGCCTTCCTATCGTCCGGAGCATCAGAGTAGTTTATCCAAGGACCACCATAATTATGCCTCAAAATGTGGCCTAGGCGTCTCTGTACCGACGGGGGACGATATCTATACAGACATATTATATTCATGAGAAAAGTTAATTTATGATAAACACAGAAAAAATGATAAACCAAAATACTTACTTTGTACCGTCTGCCCAGATCTCCGTCCTCGTCTCCTCCGGAGGTGCGCACGCATCATCTGCCTGATACTGGTCGGCCGTCGGCTTAGCCTCCTCCATCTGCTCATCTGTCTCCATCGTCGTATCAATAGGAGGAACGCTAGACGAAGGAGCAGTCTCAGGCCTAGAACTACTCGTCCCAGGAGATATGCCATGTAACGTCGTGGCAGGCGGAGGTATTATCCGATACATAGGAGTACTCGGCGACGAGGATCCAAAGCCGGTACCAGTAGGAGGTACCGAAGGAGTACCCCATCCTCTCCCACGTCGGGATATCCGGAACGATCTGCGACGACCTATCATACCTGATAACAACATATGATGATACAACAAATAATAGAGACTAGAAATATGAAAGTACAACAAAGACAAGATAATAACCAAGACAACATATGACGATACATTTTACAAGAAACATCTAAGTCCAGATAGTATATTCTAGAAGAAATATCTAAGTTCAGATAGTACATTCTACAAGAAACATCTAAGTCCAGATAGTATATTCTACAAGAAACATCTAAGTTCAGATAATAACCAAGACTAGATAATAACCAACTCTACATAATAAGAAAATGAAAGTACATCTCTCTCAATCATCATCAGAATATTCATCTTGTTCGTCTTCCTCGACCTCATCTTCCTCTTCCTCCTCATCTTCACTTTCGGCTTCGCCTTCCTCTTCGGATAATTCTACATCTTCTAGATTATTAGTCGTGTAATGCATAACTTCCGTGGAGTCCACATCAACAATATTGGTTACAAGAGGTAGCTCGTCCTCCTGATAAGCTTTTTCGTCAACATCAAAAGTATCTCTAGCTTTAGTCTTGTATACTGCCCACCAGTTAGACTTCGTTGCTCCCCGTCTCGGATAAGCTGTGAAGTACACGAGCTAAGCCTGAGTTGATAGGACGAATGGTTCGTAGCCTTGATATCTACGCTTATAGTTTATATCCACAAGACCATGCTTGTCAATTTTCCAACCTTGATTTTCAATCGGATCGAACCATTCACACTTGAAAAAAAACAATTTTTGTAGGTTCTCTGCCATAATTATATGTCAACTCCATAATCTCTCGCAAGATGCCAAAGAAATTATTTCATGGATCGACGTCTTTGTAGTACGAAGATTTGATACACAAACAACTGTTTTTCGTGGAATCAAGATCCAGGAAGCTGTCTCTGATCGGAGCATTTGTCGACTTGAACCTAACCATTCACACAGTAACTTGGCCATATTTTAACGACAATAATTGGTCCCTTGGCAAGAGTTCTAATTAATTCAATCTCGGATGAAATGAGACGATCGACTTGAATACCAAAGAAGAGATAGTAAGTTATTTATTGCGCAGTTGCATTAGAAGAGACCAGTAATTACCGAGCTGCTTACATATTCGCTCAACCAAGAAGGAAAATAACGTCTCATTTCGTGTTCTAATGCTTCGTCTATTTGGTAGGGTCTAACCGACCTCAACTCATAATTATATGTGCTGAAAAACAACGAAGCAACTGCCGATTAGTATAATAATATTAGCTTATACTATTACATTAAGATGACGTAAAGTCATTATTAATTACTTACCCCTCTAGCTTCTCCACTTCATCCTCATCGCAATTGAGTAATATATACAACTGAGCAGCCCTTAGCTCTTCGTTATTCAAATATCTCTTCTTTATTTTCTTCGAAGGCTTTCCGGACATATTGAATACTTTCAGTATTCCATCATTAGATTCTTGATATCCGTCGTCGTTTCTCGGAGCTCTCGTTCGATTCGTAGCAACATGAGGTTTGAAATACGTCGAACAAAAGTTTGTAATCTCCTCGAGAATATAGGCTTCACAAATAGAACCCTCGACCCGAGCCTTGTTTTTTACCTTTCTCTTTAGGTGGTTCAAATGCCGCTCAAACGGGTACATCCACCGATAACCGACGGGCCCACCAACACGTGCCTCGTAGGAAAGATAAATTGGCAAATGCTCCATGGAGTCGAAGAATCCAGGAGAAAATACCTTCTCGAGCTTGCACAGTGTTACCGCAATATCGTTCTCCTCTTTTTCTAGACGATCGGCGAGCAACTTAGTAGAACAAAGATCTCTGAAGAATATGCTAAGCTCGGTCAATGGATCCCAAACAACTGGGGGTAAGAATTCCTGAAATACAATCGGAATTAACCTCTCCATGAATACGCGACAATCATGGCTCTTCATACATGTCAGTTTGTTCTCCTTGAGGTCGACGCATCTTCTCAAGTTCGAAACATACCCGTTTGGAAATTTCAGACCTTGAATTCACCTACAAAGTCTCACTTTATCCTCCTTCTCCAATGAGAAAATTGCCTTAGGCTGCTTCAACTTCCCATTCCCCTCCTCTATCAAATGCAATGCAGGACGTCTACATATTTCTTCCAAGTCCAATCTAGCCTTTAGATTGTCTTTCGTCTTCCCCTTTACATCCATTAGAGTATTAATTATGTTGTCAAACACATTCTTCTCGATATGCATAACATCAAGGTTATGTCTAATCAGATTGGTGCTCCAATATGGCAGATCCCAGAATCTACTCCTCTTCGTCCAGTTATGAGTGCGACCAAATCCGTCACACTTGTAGCCCTTAGTAGGCTCTTCAATAGCTCTTGGTAAATCTTTTACCTCTTCCCATATCGTGTATCCGGGCCACCTTGGCGGTGGATTAGCCTTCTCCAGAATGCCAGCATGAAAAGCATTCATGTTCCTCCGGTACGGATGATCCTTCGACAGGAATTATCGATGACAATCGAAGAAGCACGGTTTGCCTTCGTGTTTGAAACGGAAAGCCTTATTGCTGTCCATACAATACGGACATGAAAGACGACCATGTGTGCTCCATCTAGATAACATTCTATAGGCCGAAAAGTCGTTGATGGTCCACATAAGTGCTGTCCGTATTTGAAAATTTTGTTTTCTAGAAACATCGTACGTGTTGGAACCTACTTCCCACAGCTGATTCAACTCATCAATCAATGGCTATAAATACACATCGATGTTCCTTTTCGGATTGTTCGAACCTGGGATAATAACGGTGAGGAACATATACGGAGTCTTCATGCACATCCAAGATAGTAGATTGTACGGAGTGACGATCATAGGCCAACACGAATACTGGGATCCCGAAAGTCCGAATGGGGTAAAACCGTCGAAGCAGAGACCCAATCTGACATTACGTGGATCAGAAGCAAAATCTGGATACTCTCGAACAAAGTGCTTCCATGCTTCTCCATCAGATGGGTGATCCAACACTCCTTCTGTCTGTTCCCGCTCATGCCAGCTCATGTTTTCTGTAGTTTCTTTCACCATAAACAGCCGCTGCAACCGCGGCGTCAACGGCAAGTAGTGCATCGAATCGGTAGGCTTCCTTGCACCGACAGACTTTCTTCTACTACTGCCCTTGTAGCGATCAGCACCACAAAATCTGCAGGTGTCTTCATCCTTGTCGTTTTTGTAGTACAACATGCACCCGTTGCAACATACATCGATTTTCTCGTATCCCATCCAGAGCGATCTTACCATCCTCTTAGACCGGTAAAATTCTTTAGGCAACTTAGCACCCTCAGGCAATATTTCTATAATCAACTCCATAAGTCTGTTGTAGCAATCTTGCGACATGTTAAAATCGGACTTGATGCTCAATAATCTTGTAACCACCTCCAACAGTGAATGATCCTCACAACCAGGACATAATGGAGTCCTTGCATTCTCTAGCAACTCCATGAACTTTGCAGCATCGGCGTTCGGTGCCTTCTCAGGTACATCATGATTGTCCGGATCGAAACTAGGCCCCGTTGCATCAAAAACCATGTTCACCAACCCATCGTCGTAAGCAGCGTGGTTGTGGACATCTACATAAGGCTCATACTCCGATGCTAAAGACACAAGTTCTCCGTGCGCACTCTACTGATAGTAATTCGGCGTGAAACCCTTCGAGTATAAATGATATGTGACTTCCACTTCTGGATGATATTTTAAGTTGTGACATCTCACACACGGACACTTAATTTTGGTACCGTACATGTACTGAGGGAACGCCTTGGCAAACTGCAGGAACTGCTGTACACCCTCTATGAATTCATCCCGTACACCACACATGTCATCAGGATGAAGGTTGTACATCCACGAACGATGATGTAGGTAATAATTCAGATCCATATCCATTTTTAGATACTTCTGTAACATTGATACATGCACATCGTTCAAAGGCTTACAAAAGTAATAGCATTAATCATGACATATCCTAAACATTGAAATAGAATCCCAAGTAATCATGATACAACACGTGGTATCGAGGTTAAAATCGATATCAGACCATTCCTATGAGTATCGATAACGAAATCGGCATGACACCATATTCCTATGAGTATCGATGTTGAAATCGGTAATATCGACCATTCCTATGAGTGTCGATATCGAAATCGGTATCATACCATTCCTATGAGTATCGATATTGAAATCGGTATCAGACCATTCCTATGAGTATCGATAACGAAATCGGCATGACACCGTTTCTATGAGTATCGATGTTGAAATCGGTAATATCGACCATTCCTATGAGTATCGATATCGAAATAGGTATCAGACCATTCCTATAAGTATCGATATCGAAATTGGTAACATACCATTCCTATGAGTATCGATATCGAAATTGGTAATATCGACCATTCCTATGAAGTATACGTTAGATTAATAGTTCAAGTCTAATGTATCGTGTCCAAGTCCAATGTGCTCGTGTCCAAGTCCAATGTATCGTGTTCGATACCAATATATAATGTACTCGTGTCCAAGTCCAATGTATCGTGTCTATACGTGTCCAACACCAAAATCTATATTCATAATGCCCCTCCCCCTCCCAATTCACAAATACAATAACTTAAATAAAATAGCAATGTGGGATAGGGTTTACCTTCGACGGATGATCAAGAAAGGTCTGACCGGAGGGGGCACCAAGTCGGAGGAAGGGGGACTAGGCAGCGACGAATGAGGAGGGGACTAGGCGACGACGGAGGGTGTCGGCGGGGTTCGCGGAGACAGAGGGGGGGTCGGAGGTCGGCGATCACCGGAGGAGGGGGTCGGCGGGGTTGCCGTAGACGGAGGACGGGGTCGACGGGGTTTGTGGAGACAGAGGAGGTGGTCGGGGGGAGGGGGGTTCGTGGAGACAGAGGAGGGGGTCGGGGGTCGGCGGTCACCGGAGGAGTGGGTCGGGGGTCGACGGTCACCGGAGGAGGGAGTGGGGGGTCGGGTTGGGAAGAGGGAATGGTTTGAATTTGGGTTGAAATTTTGAGAATGAAAAAGAACTCGATCGGCTGACCTAAATAAAATTTCTTAGCGACGTCCAATAAAGACGTCGCTAAGCGTCACTAGATCAAAAAAACTTAGCAACGTAAAGCTAAATCATTGTTAAACGTCGCTAATCAGCGACGTTTAACGACTTATCAGCAACGTTATTTTTTTAACTTAAAAGACGTCGCAGGACGTCGCTTATCATCGCTGATCGTCGCTAACAGTGACGTCCTGTGACGTTTTTTCTATATGTCGCTAAATTCTTTTATTTTAGCGATGTTTTCTTTAGGCGTCGCTAATTTCGTCGGTAATATGACTTATTTTGGTAGTGAACCCCCACTCCCAGATCTGCAACCTCTACATGCAGATCAAAATACTCAGAAACCATTCCTCTCCCAGAACAGTGCCCGCCCGCGCCTCCGCGTGCCGCCCGTGTGCGCACCGTTCCG
Source organism: Iris pallida (assembly GCA_029216955.1). Taxonomy (NCBI): domain Eukaryota; kingdom Viridiplantae; phylum Streptophyta; class Magnoliopsida; order Asparagales; family Iridaceae; genus Iris; species Iris pallida. The sequence goes on along the minus strand of JANAVB010003400.1, from coordinate 65,822,992 downwards.
GCTCGCGTGCCCCGTGTACGTGCATCCGCGTCCCGTCATATTGTACGACCCGAGTCCGAGGCCTCCCCTCGGTACTCCTTCTCCAACCTTCCGATAAGCCTCATGAAACTTCTGTATCTAATTCAGAATGAGAAATCCAATTTTTGTCCGACCAAAATTGACAGAATAAAGCTCTATCAATTTCGGGATAGCTAGTTTCCTATTTTGATCGTATAATTTATTAATAGGATTAAATAATTAATTAATGTTAAAGGTTAGATTATTGTTAGTAATAATTATGTCGTTATATAATCGTTAGATTAATTAGTAATTTATTGGATTAAATGATTATCGTAGAATGGTTAATTAAGCGGTTTTAGTAAACGACTATCGTAGAAAATCACTTAAGAGTATTATTAAATATGTTACCTTAATTTTACGTAGATAAAATGTTATTTAATTTCCAAAATAGTTTTCATTACCAAAAAGAATATTTGTATATAAGTTCTTCCTATAAAAATAAAAACCTATTTATTATTTAATTATTTTAATTAAAAATAGTAACTTTCACGTTACCAAATAATTTATTTAAAAGATGGTTTTAGTTAGTTAGTAGTAGCTAATTACGTATATTATGTCAAAAATATTAAAAGAGTATTTTGGTATAAACTATTTTCATAGTTAAATATCCACTAAATTGTCACAAGCTTATTACTAATTAGATTAGGGATAATTCTATGTAAAGGAATAATAAGTATTATTATTTTATTACTAAAAACGTATTTTCCTTACATTTACTCACTTAGAGTTTCTCTAAAATATTTTTATAATTAAATAATCATTTTATTATAATTATTGGTGAATTTAGAGTCTAGAAGATTATTATATTATTAATTAGTTACTTAATTGGAATTGTAGCAATCCCAAGATTGGCAACTAAGCCATATTTCGCACAAATGTAGGGTTCATTTTTGGACTTTAGCCTGAGTGTTTTCCGACGTCACCTACAGCACCAGAAAACCAAGGCAAGTTCATATTTATTCAAACTTCTGTTTTAGTTAATAATTAAACTCATTGTATTGTAGAACTATTGTAGCAATCCTTGATCCACGGGATCCTTCTCGGACCCATTGATTGCTTGATTAAATCATTGACTTAGGATTGGGGAGTAGTGTTAACACCTGTAGTCAAATCTTCCTATTGCCTCATTGTGGATAGCGGAAGCCCAACCCACTTAGGCTAAAGCCAGACCGTGTTCACTAGAACACATATTGCCTCCATCCCAAGCCGACCACAGGATGTTGCACGCTCAAAACACTCTTGTTAGATATAGACTGCATCATTTTTATTTCCAAAAATTTATTGCTTCACTGCTTCTTTGTTATTATTATAGAAAATAAATTATGTTATAAAATTGTTTCTTGTCTCATTTAGTTATTCATTAAAATGCTGAAATGGATTATGTTCTTGTTCCCGTTCTGACTGGAGACCAATATTTTCGGTGACTGCGATGACGAGGAGCTGGCTTTTAGTTCTTACTACGGGCCCAACTTGGGTTCCGAGGAGATAGCCAAACCTTGATAAGGGACCTAAGAGTTCTAGATGCACCTTTGTATTCATTTTTTTCTTCTTTAGAGTTGTACTAAATTAAACAAGTTGTAATAACTGAATGTTTCTTGCTTTTGTGTTGGTTCCAATTAGACTCTTAGTTTTAATCTCAAATGTTTTAATAAAGTTTTATTACATATTTAGAATGTTCTACCTGCGTTGCTACTGATTGATACAGCTTACTGCAGCCGTCTCACAATGGTGGAGGCTGGGCATGATCTGACTGGACCCAGTATCTTGAGATCGGGTCGTGACATATTTTCAGTGGTAGTCCATGCAGGTCTATATTCTGCAAAATTGGTCTAGTCAACTTAGTCTAGACCAGCATGCAGTCCTACAATCTGACTTAGGTCTAATATGACTTTAGGAAAACAGACTCTAGAAACAAATTAGAATACTTAGATTATTTCAACCCTTCACAACATATATATGACCGAATTTATCTATTTATAATATCTATTTTTGCTTGCTTATAGTTTCGTAGGTTACCTTGCTTATGTTTGTACCCAAATCTTTCAGAGGATGGCGAAAGGGAAGACAACCCATTCTGGGCCTGCTGTCGAAGAGGTTTCATCCTCTGAGAACACCCCTATTCATGCCCAATCTGACCCTTCTTTGTTGCAGCTTACGGATCGCCCTCATGCTGCACGAACTCCCCGCACTGCTTACGCTACCACAGTGCATGCAACAACACCGATTTCTCTGAGGACTACACCACCACCTACTGATGTGAATCCTCCAGCTGTATCACCTGTGCCAGTGGACCCCTCCTAGCTCGTAGGCCTGCTATGAGGAGTTCTTGAGGCCTGGAGGGCCCAAGCTGAAGCTAATCGTGAGCAGACCGCAATTATGAGAGAGGACATGAAGAATGCCCATAATGTGGCTATGCAGCACTAGACTCGTCACAGCCAGATCAGAGGCCTGCCAAGGTAAAATAAGAATTATTTGTTAAGTTTTATGTTTCATTGAAGAAATGTAAGTCTGACAAGCAGCCTATTATCCAGGAAAAGGTTGAGAATATCGAGAATTTTAGGAAGTTGGATTCGTGCCCTTTCAAAGGAACATAGGGCCACATCTACGCAGATGAATGACTGGATGATATGGAACGACATCACAGCGTCGCTCGACTCCCAGCCGATCTTATGGTAGAGGCTGTCACTCTACAGCTCAGGAACTTGGCTAGCATCTGGTATAGGAATGAGCCAAGATTCCATACTAGAGGAACCTCCTGGCGTTCCTTCAAGAAGCAGTTCAAACAAAAGTTCTTTCCGGAAGCCATCCTAGAAGCTATGGAGAGGCAGTTTCATGATCTGAAGCAAGGTGACCGCACTATCGAGGAATACACAGCTGAGTTCAACCGGGTCGGCAGATTTGCACCCCGCCAGGTGGAAGACCCAGTGGAGCATGTAAAGAAGTTCCGGCATAGATTGCGAGAGGATATTCGCACCTTGGTAGCTGCGAATGGTACGAAGACTTATGACAAAATGCTGAAGGTGGTTCAAGATGTTGAGGCCAGCTGACCTGCCTGACCTACGAGGGAGCATCCAGGATCCAACAGCAACTACCAAGGCAACAAAAGAGGCCCAACAACAACAACAAGTCCTCTCACCCTCAGCAGCAACAACAGCCAACATCATCCAATAAGGCGGCCCAGTACCATCAACAGAAGACAACCAACTGCACCTATTACAAGAGGTCCGGTCACACCGCAGATATTTACATAAAGAAGCTGGGACACTGCCTTGCTTGTGGAGCTGCCACCCACCAAGTGAAGGACTATCCAACTGCATTCAACAGGACCGGAGCTGGACAACAGAGAGGTCCATTACCCACCCAGCAGCAGCACTACAACCAGGAAAGAGCCGGGCGAGCTTTTGCCTTGGCCATTGAGGAGCCAGAGCAAGAGACTGAAGGAGATGTCATCGCAAGTGCTAATTTATTACATTCGTACTCAGCATTAGCTTTATTTGATTCTGGGGCTTCACACAGTTTCATATCATCGAACTTCATTGCTGCATATCACATACATATAGGTTGTAGTAAGATGATTTGTAGAGTAATGACCGGAGGTGGATCAAGGAGACTTGCACTTGTCCTATCACTATCTCAGGTCATACCTTCCTAGCACCCCTTCTAGTAGTGACTCTCCCTAACTACGATGTAGTCTTGGAAATAGAGTGGCTGAGCAAGCAGCACGTCCTGATAGATTGTCATCGGGGTTGTGTCATCTTTAGTCCATCTGGAGGACCCAAGTTTGAGGTAGCTCGAGCACCAGAGAGCATGGGGTGTGTCTCCTACACCTCCATCACAGAAGATACCGGATCCCCTCATCCCCTTATAACAAATTTTCTAGATGTCTTTCCCGATAATCTTTCAGGATTACCTCCTGATCGTGACGTGGAGTTCACCATCGACCTATTACCTGGCTCTTCCCCTATCTCACAACGATGCTACAGAGTCAACCCCGAGGAGGCCAAGGAGATGTAGGATCAGATCGACGAGCTCAAAGCCCAGGGATCATCAGAAGTGGAGCTTCACCCTGGGGGCACTAGTCATATTTGTGCCCGAGAAGGACGAAACGGTCTGGATGTTCATAGATTATCGGGTATTGAACAACATCACCACCAAAAATAAGTATCCTCTGCCCAGGATTGACGAACTCTTTGACTAGTTGAGCAGAGCGAAGGTCTTCTCGAAGATTGATCTCAGGTCTGGATATCACTAAGTTAAAGTGAAAAAAGAAGACATCCCAAAGACGGCATTCAACACCAAATATGGACAATATGAGTTCTTGGTCATGCCTTTTAATCTTACAAAAGTCCCAACAGTGTTCAAGAATCTCATGAACAAGGTTTTCCATGAGTACCTGGGCCAGTTTGTCATAGTCTTTATTGACGACATTCTGATCTGTTCGAAGACCAAAGAAGAACATGAGCAGCACTTGCGGATAGTCTTGGAGACATTGAGGAAGAAGAAGCTATATGGTAAGTTGTCCAAGTGCGAGTTCTACTTAGACAAGGTAGATTTCCTCGGCTATGTTGTCACAGAAGAAGGCATATTAGTGGATCCCAAGAAGATAGCAGCCGTGGAGTCATAGACGACACTCAGTTCAGTTGCAGAGATCATAAGCTTCTTGGGCTTAGCTGGGTACTACAAGAAGTTCCTAAAGGACTTCCAACGATTGCTTAGCCCATGACGAAGCTAACCAGGAAGAATGAAGAGTTCGTTTGGACCGAGGCGTGCCAGGCATCATTTGAAGAGCTGAAGAGAAGGTTGACATCAGCACCAATTTTGTTGCTACTCTCAGGATCTGGTGGATTCTCCATCTATAGCGACGCTTCCGGCAAGGAATTGGGATGTGTGTTACAGCAACATGGAAATGTAATTGGTTATGCTTCTCGGCAGTTACGAAACCATAAGAAGAATTACCCGACGCATAACCAGAAGCTAGCGGCGATCATCTTCGCCCTGAAGCTCTGGAAGCACTATCTATACGGCAAAAAGGTAGAGATATACACATGCCACAAAAGTCTCAAGTATGTCTTTACACAGAAGGAGCTCAACATGCGCCAGAGGCGATGACTGGAGCTCATGAAGGACTTTGATGTCAATTTGCAGTACCATCTGGGTAAGGCTAACGTCGTTGCTGATGCGCTTAGTAGGTACCCGATGGCTATATTTCTAACAAAAGACCAATATCTGCTAGAAGACATGAAGAAGCTTGGGCTAGAGATTGTGTTACCAGAAGTAGTGATATTAAAGCATGGGAAAGAAGCTACTGTACCAGGAATGGACTCGCCTATGATGCGATTACAAGTGCGGTCCAACCTAATCAACAAGGTCAAGGAGACTCAGTTCCAGGATGAGACACTATGCAAGCTGAGAGACCGAGTGTTAGCCGAAACATTTGAGGGTTTCTCCATAGTTGGAGATGGAGCATTGAGACATGGCACGAGGCTTTGCGTGTCAACTGGTGAACTGAGGAACGAGCTGATAAAGGAGGCACACCATTTACAACATTCCATTCATCCAGGAGCAAACAAGATGTACATTGACATGAGAATACATGTATGGTGGCTTAGAATGAAGAGGGACGTAGCAGAATTCGTCTCCAAGTGTTTGATCTGCCAGCAAGTGAAGGCAGACCATCATAGGCCAGCGGGATTACTACAACTGCTTTTCATTCCGGAGTAGAAATGGGAGCATATCACCATGGACTTCATAACGGGATTGCCTAGATCCCAAGGAGGAAATGATGCAATCTGGGTAATTGTAGACAGACTGACAAAGTCTATCCACTTTATCCCCTTCAAGATTGGTTTATCCACCGAGAGGTCAGCAGCTCTTTACATACGAAATATCTACCGGCTTCATGGAGTTCTAGTCAGCATCATATCTGACAGGGATACCCGGTTCACTTTACATTACTGGAAGAGTTTGTAGGAAAGCTTGGGTACTCAGCTTAAGTTCAGTACCGCATACCATCCATAGACCGACGGATAGCTTGAAAGGACTATTCAAATGCTTGAGGACATGCTGAGATCATGTGTTTTATAGTTTGGAGGATCTTGGAAAGATCATTTACACCTGGTTGAGTTCTCATATAATAATAGCTACTAGGCCAGCATCTGTATGACACTATTTGAGGCGTTGGATGGACGTCGTTGCCGCACTCTACTAGCGTGGGATAACGTAGTAGATCGAGTTATGCTGGGACCAGAGATGGTTACAGATGCTGCAGAGAAAATGAAGATGGTCAGAGAGACAGGATTATACAGGACCGCCAGAAGCATTGGGTAGATAGTAAGTGCCGAATATTTGAGTTTAAGGCAGGAGAAAAAATCTTTGTCAAGATTTCCCTTACCAGAGGCACTATCAGATTCAGCAAAGCTGGAAAGCTTAGTCCCCGATATATTGGACCATTTGAAGTGTTAAACAGAGTTGGAAAAGTAGCATACAGAGTGGCTCTCCCACCCAACGTTGAAGGCGTGCAGCGGAGGCGCTATGTATCGGACCTGAGCTATATTATGGATCATTCGGAGCTAGAAATTGGACTAATTCTCACCGTGCCAGAGGAACCAATAGAGATAGTAGATCGCATGGAGAAGAGACTGAGGAACGCTGTGATTCCGCTAGTCAAGGTAGCTTGGCATTACCACTCTCCAAGTGAGGCTACCTGGGAGCGAGAGGCTGAGATGAGGGAGAAGTATCCTCATCTTTTCTAGGTATGTTCTAAACCTCTCTTTCATTACTGGTAGAAATTTCGAGAATGAAATTTTCTAAAGAGGGAAGGTTGTAAAACCCATAAAAATTTGGATTATTAATAAATAGGTTTTACAATGTTTAATTGTTTGCTAGCAATAAATAGAATTACTATTATTTCACAAGCTGGTGATCTATCAGATGAATGTCAAAACAATATTCCTGAATGAAGATCTAACCGAAGAGATTTATAAAGAAACCAAAAGAATATATCATCAAGGGGCTTGAAAACAAAGTGTGTTAATTAATAAAATTTTTGTATAGTCTAAAATAGGCTCCCAAAATGTGGCACGAGAAGTTTGATAAAATTATTAGATTAAACGACTACAGGGTCAGCGAAACAGATAAATGTGTATACACAAATTTCACTGATGGCAGAGTGGTTATTACGTGTCTTTACTTATATGATATGTTAATCCTGGATACGGATCTAGATGGTGTCACAGAGACGAACAAAAGTTCATAACCTACAAGTTCAGTATGAAGGACATATAAGATACTGATGTTATCGTTGGGATAAAAATCATCTGGACGAAGCTGGGTTTTCTCTATCACAAGCTCACTACGTAGAAAAGATGCTCACATTCTATGAATATCAAGGTCTTCCTGGAATTGATACTCTTTATAGGTGTGATAAGAAACTGAAGCCAAATCTAGGAAAAAGTGTTTGGCAGTTGGAGTACTCAAGGGTCATTGGAAGTTTAATATATGCCATGAGTTCCACTAGACTGGACATTTCTTTTGCCATGGGGATGCTGAGTCAGTTTATGAGCAATCTAGATGTTGAATACTAGAAAGCTGTGAAAAGAGTTATTAGATATCTCAAGGGAACTCAAAAGTTTGAATTGTACTACAATAGTTATCCGACTGTGGTGGAAGGTATCAGTGATGTTGGTTGGTGCTCAGAGGAAGAGTGTGAAAGATCCACATGAGGATTCATTTTCTTATTGGGTGGGACTACTTTATTGTGAAAGCCGAAAAAGCAAACTTTGTTCTCTCACTCATATTTGGATAAGTTTTATATTCTGGCGGCTGTAGCAGATGAAATAGAATGGCTTCAGAAGGTCATGTATGATATTCCTCTAGTTGTGACACGTGAGTAATCATCAACAAATATAACAAAGTACTTAAAATCCATTATTGATTCAACCGGACAAGGTTTCCATACATCAGAATGCACCAACTCGAAAGGAGAGGATACAATTTTATTATGACTCATCGAATAGGGAACCCTATGATGCTTAGCTAAATTACATGACTCACAATGAAAGAAAGCAGTAACATCTAAAGAAGGGTACATTTTTTGGAGAGTTTGGCCAAACTACATGACTCACAATGTAACTTGAAAGGACCAAGTTTTATACTTGCACAGACAACAGAAGAAGGTACGACAAACAGGTATAAGCCTCCAGCCACATGCCTCTTACCGATAGCCTTTCCAGTCTTGAGGTCTTGAAAAACACAACCATCAGGAAAAAAATGTTACCGAGCAGTGCATGTCTCGAGTAATCTGACTAATTGAAGGTAAACTGAATAAGTTTCCAGGTGTATGTAAGACAAAATTGAGTGACAGTCCGAAAGAAATATGAGTACTTTTACGTCCATGGACTGTTAGTGAACAACCATTGGCAACAGAAAAATTCTAAACACGACCTACCGAGACATAATTATGAATCATACCTGTGTCGCCAGTCATATGAGCAGAAGCACCAGAGTCAAGCACCCATTGCTTCGACCTGACTATACATGTTGTCGAGTACCCGACTGTGGATCCCGATGTGGATACTTCACCACGATGTTGAGCTTCAAAGTCAAGAAAATTTATATATGACTCTGCAGTCATCTGAACAGATCGATTACTATCATCAGGAGCATCTGATGTAATATTGGCGACATGAGCTTTAGAACACTGCCACAGGAAACCATGCTGGCCACAGTTGAAGTATGTACGCGATCTTCCTCCATCACGACCGCCATTTCCTCGTCCTCCATCATGATCACATTTCTGCCACAACATCGTCCACTACGACCACCACAAAATCCAGCACGAGCAGCACCAAGAGCAGATCGATCAGCAGGAGCATTACTCGGAGTAGTCTCAATAACTTTCGCTGTCCGAAGTACATGATAGTGAGCTTCTATCAGAGACGAAACATCAGATCCAGCAATGATCTGAGAGCGAGCAGAGTCTGCATCAGGATGGAGAGAGACAAGATATGCCATGACATGAAGCTGCTCACATTAAGTCCTTGCTTCATTGATATTCACCATTAGAGGTAATACGTGGTCGATCTCATCAATTATAGCCTTAAAGGCCCGAAAAGGGTACTTATGAGATTTGTCTCCCTGATTTGCTCGATATACACCAACGACCGAGTCGTAGATACGAGGCAAATCGTATTTTCCATCAAACGTCGCTGCCAGAACCTCCCATAATTCCTTCACGAAATCCGTATTCTGAACCATGCCTTCCAACGATGGTTCCATTAAATTCAGCAATTGTGTAAACAGTCGACTATCATCTGTCTTCCATTGCTCAAATATGGGATTATTCTCTGCTGGAGGGTTGTCAATCAGATGTTTAGACAACTGCATTCCCTGAAGCGTCTTCTCGACCTTCTTTCGTCATGTCGAGTAGTTCTCTGGTCTGTCCAACCGCCGATCGGCAAGTCGAATTGATAAAATTATCGTGCTAGTGCCCGTTGGTCTTGCCATTGCATTTTGGACACTAATGTATGTAGCATTGTTATTCATCGTAGTGTATGCCATCGTTCAGGATTCCTGATTCGACGTCTCGACCTTCTTTCGCCATGTCTGGGGCGGCCACTGACAGGGGGGTGGCAGCAGTAGGAGGGGGTACCCGAGGCGGGGTGTGGGGTAGGGTGGGTGTAGGGTGGGATGGGTAGTAGGGGGTGCTAGGGTTTTTTGGGGAGAAAGAGGGGGGTGGATGACGGCTAGGATTTTGGCTCTGATACCATGTAAATATTAGAATAATGGGATAAATTTATTAATGAAGGGGAGCTACATATATATAGGTGAGGCTAACCCCTCTCATTTTTGTTCTAGGCAATGTGGGACTAAAGCCCACTTCTAATATTATTAATATACTTAACACGTCTCAAGTACGCCTTGCGCCTTTGACTACCTTGGACGAAGTTGCCGGATTCTAATCAAGAAACATGATTACTTGAAGATAAGGACACGATTATGTGAAACCATTGCTAACACTACTGAGATGAATTCTTCAGTCCCTCAAGAAGAACAATAAAGAGAAGAAGATGTCCTTCCCGAAGATACGGTTAAGAACTTGAAAGTTGTTTCGAGTGTACTAAAATGACTCAACAAGAGACTCTCTCATTCGACGAAGCATTGAAGAATTTACCAATATCGAAAGCTCCAAATGCCGATGAGAGACCTCATTGTCACAAGCCTCGCAATGATCCACCAGACACATCGGCTAAGTTCGATCGTCGGTCCTTGAATTTTCGAGATGCTATGAAGTCCTCCATATACGCATTTTTTCAGACAGCTTCAGGGTCACCTTATTCTTTGCATGTTATCTACATATATAACTACTTAGAGACGAAAGCTCATAAACATAAGCTTGTGCCCAAGAAAGACGGCTCATGGTGTATATGCATCGACAGTCAGGCTATCAACCGCATCACCATCATCTACCATCAAATTCGTATTCGACCTGGTGATGAATGGAAAACTACTTTCAAGACCCGAGGACTCAACGAATGACTCGTTATGCCTTTCAGACTTTCAAATGCGCAAAGTACATTCATGCATATCATGAATCAAGTTTTGAAGCCATTGATAGAAAAATTAGTCGTCTACTTTGACAATATCTGTTGTAAGTGAAGCACCTTAGAAAAGTTCTCAATCTTCTTCGAATTAACAAACTCTATTTTAATATCAAGAAATGTAACTTTCTTACCAACCAACTTATTTTTTGGGAATTTATGATTAGCATTGATGGCCTCAGTGTTGATGAAAAGAATATTCGGCAATTCACGACGGTGTACTCCAAAAATAATGATTGAAGTTTAAAGCTTCCATGGTTTCGCCAACTTCCACCGACGATTCATCTGTAACTTCAGCACTATTGTGATGCCAGTGACAAAATACATAAGGACATGGTGATCTCCCAAACCTTCAATGCCATCGATTTTTACGAGTACTTTTCTTCTGGCGAACCGCTTTATTCTGACAAGAACTCAGGGACGAGTTCTCTTGAAGCAGTGAAGACTGATGTAGCGTAGAATCCGCATGCTTTTAGGATTCCTATTTCTTTTTCTTTTCTTTCCTTTTTAATAATATTATTTCTTTTAGGACTTTGATTTTGACTTTTATATCTTATTAGGAAAGTCTATATATTTAGTTTTTAGAATATCTGATTATGATTAGGTTATCATAAAAGTCATATAAATAGGCATATTATTTATACACATTTTAATCAATAAAATAACTTTTTGAGTTCTGAGATTCGTTCTCTCTTTTTCTTGGTCTTGTGGACTCGAATGCTCTATGGATTCAGAAGCCCTTCGCTTGAGGTTTTCAAGCAACCTTCGTGCGAACCCCTCACCAAGCCATCCGTCGGAGTTTTTGCGACACCGCTTCGTTCTCACTAAACAACAGTGGTCCAGTTATCGTCATCACCAATCGACTTGGTCATTGTCAGGCAGAAGGTACGCCTATTTCGCTATCACGTTGCGTCACAAAATCTCTAGCTACCATCCTGGGTGCCCTCTCTTTCTTGTACAACTATTGCCAGAGTTGGGATTAGGAAGTCTTGGTCCCTTCTCCCCCTCCCAGGTTTACTTCAGGACCTGATATTAGACACGATTGAGGATGCAATTTGTTGGATGTTTCTATGCTTATTATTAGAAAATTATGATTTTTAAGTTATTAAACTTGTAAAAGGAATCTCCGTATCTATAATGTTCACTGTTCTACTTGGTTTTGCTCTTTTTTAGGAGAGACAGCTTCTGGATAGTCCCTCCATGACTCCTTAAAAAGTGCTTAAACAAATATCCTAGTTAAAGGACATCTCAGTGTTACGAGACCCCCACTAATGAAAGATCTAGAAGGGTCAAGATGTACACGCAACCTTGCCTAGATGTATGGAGAAAGTTGTTTCCATGATTCAGTCCACATTCTGCAAGATGCAAGCAACAACCTCCTCTCTGAAGCCTATTCTTGCTCAGCACAAATAGTAGCAACCAAAGCTAGGGAGTTTTTCCTCAAGTAGAGCTAGCTAGGTCAAGAATAGTTCATCAAGAAAAGGTACTTTACTTCTGAACTTCTAAGCGTTAAGCTCCACTACAAAGAAGAGAGTTGATTCATTTCCGTTGGTCACACTCTGCAAGAAAGATTATGTGAAATTAAGCTTTACAATCGGGAGTTCTTTTTTCGCTAACAGTGATTCCGAAATTGGATTAGCAAAGAAAGGGGGCTGGATCAAGGCTATTTCTGACTCCTTTTGACAACGTGCTTTAGGGTGACCTATAGTTGGAGGAGGTGTTCACAGTGAAGTTCAGGGCTGACGGCTCCATTGATCGCTAGTTGGCCTGTCTGGTAGCTAAAGTTTTCACCCACTAACTAGATGGGCCTATTGAATCTTTAGATCTCGATACCATCTCACCAAGCGTCGCCTTAAGAAAATAATACTACTACTGTTAATACCCATACACAAGTTATCATGGAGCACGAATATCCAACTGCAAGTCGATAAGACACCACAGCCCCTAAGAAAATAATATGACAACAGTTTACACCCATAGACATTATTACCATGGCGAAGTATAGGATCCCATTACTGATAAAGCAAAATCCTACCGAAGCATCTCATTCCTCCTCTAGCCCCCTACTTGTCTGCTGACGTTGAGCCATCCGGATTGACAAGGTGCTCCTATATTTCGATCATCTTCTTTGTTTCTTTGCTCGGACTTGAAAACTATACCTGCTGAGTATACTTTGTTGTTGGATGTTATGCTGACAATTACTCCATAGTCCTACTTATGCTCTGTAGTTTCTGTCAATCTAGATATCTCAAGAACAATGCAGCTAGCTCTTTACTTCTATTCTTAATCAAAGGCATCTTATCTTTTCCAGGTAGCTTTGCACCTTTGCCTAACTCATGAAGGTTTACCATGTATCTTCATATATTGAACCCGGGGTCGGAATAGGCTTGTGCTCGAGCTAGGCTTTATGATTCATCCGGGTTGGAATCGGGTTGAACTCAAGCCCGACCCAACCCACCCGAGTTTCACTTGGTTTCTTTGAATTGCATGATTTATGTAAAACTATAGCATGGGAGAATATCAAATCTAATAGTTAACAGATATAGGCATGCAGAAGTTCTTTTAAAGAAAAATAAAATAAAAGTAAACACAACTCAAGTGAAGTGGCGGAAATCAATTATAAACTTCTGGCCAGTTTTGTTAAATTTCTGAAAAAATTTGGGCAGTTGCACCAGCAAGTTCAGTCAGTTTTTTTTTAAACCGTAATCGACCCAAAATTCATCACCATGTTCCAATATTATTATACTGGAGGTATCATTGAATATCAATTTGATCATGCAGTCTAAGGATCTCCACTATAGTGTAAAAATGGAGGTACGAGGGGAAACCAATTTAGTCACACAGTCTGGACAGGTCGGCTTAATCGAATAGGCTATGGCTTATGTGTCACTATTGGCTGATTTTTAAACCTTGTTTAGTTTCTGTATTTTTTATGTATGTGAGTACTACAGTTCACGGTTGTAAAAATCCGAGTCGGCGCCGACTCGACTATGGGGCTAGTCGACAAAAAACTAGACTCAAGCAATAATCGAACCTAGACAGTCGACTAGGTGGCTAGACGGGCCTAGTCGGCCGACTAGGCCTCGGTTCCCAAAAAAAGGTTAAAATTTATCAAATTTTGACCCGAAATTCAATTCTTTCAAAAACCTAAAAGCAACCGACAACGACAAAGAAGGAGAAGAAGTTTCAGAAAATGTGCATACCAAGGACATATATATATATATATATATATATATATATATATATATATATATATATATATATTTGGTACTTAAGTTAACACTTTGATGACATAGCATATATTGCATATTATCTAATGTATATGCTGCTTATATTATTGCTCAAGGTTAAGTTCTCAACAGAGCACATCTAATGAAATAATTTCAAACTGATTTTTTTTTCTATTGATAGTAATTTATAATAAACAAACTGCTTACATGGTTTTTATCCTAGCCCTTGACATACAAAAAAGTTAGTTTCTTGTTCTGTTAGCTACTTTAATTTGACATTGAGCTATAATTATACAAATAAATTTTATTACAGGTTGTTTCTTCTTGGTCTTGACGAGTATGGCAAAGGTGATTGGCGGAGGAGCATATCCAGAAATTTTGTGATATCACGAACACCAACTCAAGTGACAAGCCATGCCCAAAAGTATTTCATCCGATGACATGACTGTTGGATTATTCAGTAATATGGGGCCACACATGTAAAATTAATTGTGTTGGGCTATCTAAATAATTAAGCCAAATTAAAGTGGTCTATTTGAAAATTGGCTTAAGGGTATAATTGTCATGGAATTAATGTGTAGATACCGGAGATAATTCTAATTTGATGAGGGGCCAAATTAGAAATATCAACACATATATAAATATGTGTATTCATTAAGGTTATGGTCCCCAACATATACGGCCACCAAAGAGAAGGTTCTCTCTTTTTCTCTTCTGCATCCCCATCAACAGAAAGAGAGGGACAAAGGATTCGGATTCACCTTTGTCGTTAAGGGTCGTAGCAAGTTGGAAGATGGAACCCAATAAAGAGATGATCGCTTCAACATCCATCAAGCCAAGCAATGGATTCAGGTACGCTTCCGCAATTTTTATTATGTTCTTCATCTCATGAATCGACAGGGCACAATAAAATTTCTAACAAGTGGTATCAGAGCCTCCTTGTTTGATTTATGAGGTCGAAGTTCCAGAATCTATTTTTTGTTGTTGTTCAGAAATCCTAAATCTTTCCATCTAATTTATTTTAGGGTTTCAAATGTTGGATCAAAATTTTAGTGATCCTCCTGTTTAGATTCATCCTTATGCATACTGTTGAATTTTTAGATTGTTAATATTAATAATCCGATCAAAGAAGTTTTTTTTTTTTTACTGTATGCGCCTACATTAAACGACACTGGTTCGTAGATTGTATATGGACTTGTATGTCTCTTATGAACAAGTGTCCACGGTGGACACGTGTAATAAATCCTTTATGAGTGAATAGTCTCATTATGAAGCCTGCTTTATATATGGTGCACTCATTTTTTTTATTTTTTTAATGGTTGGATCAGAATTAAGGCGAAAAGTTGTATGCATGTAACATATTAATTTAGTTCACATTGACAGACTTGTATATGCTTTCATCTATTTCTTTCTGTCTCCAGTTTACTGATCTCCGTCTCCAGTTTACTGATACACGTTATATATATTATGGCTAAATGTGTTGGAGTTATCCAATAATGTTTACAAATTTCAATGTGATTGGTTTGATAAAGATAATCATTGGGTAAATTTGAAAATTTAATTGTATAGTAGATGCTGATCCAAAATTTTCATGCACCAACAACATAAAGGATTTGTTTACTTAATTTAGTTGTTGATTGCATCTTTGCAAAAATGATCTACATTCTGTTATAGATTAGTTGGATCTCGTGGACTATGTCTATAATAAGCCCTTGTGAAGTAATGCTTTCTTCTTTGGAACTTTAGGGTATAAAGTTATGTGAAAAGGACATGAATTTGTGAGTCCAGTTTGGGGCATCATTATCATGTCCTATATATTGTTGTTGGTCTTTTGGATGCATATTTTCAGCATGAATTTTATTATGTTGATAATGTTTTGTTTAGTCAAATAATAAATTCATGCTTTAAGTAATATAAAGAGATTCACATGCTTATGATTATCTTATTTGAGTTGTAATATTTTAAATATGCATGTACATAAGGTTTTGGATATGATTCAGTTTTGTAAAATTTAGTCAACATTGAAAAAAAATTTGGTGCCTTTTGTGACTAGCAATAGTCGTCTAATATTCTAAATAGACCCATTGAAACAAGATGTCGCCAAAGTGACCTCTCTTGCGTAGATAGTCTATGAGAGATGTTAGATGTTTGTGTGTGTAAATTCATGCGAGTATTAGCCGGCCCAAAGGAAGGTTAATACTTGGCCGAATTGCACACATACTTGTGGTGATAAATGTGTGACAATTATACGGTTTACATGTGAATAATAACCCGATCCAAAGATAGGCTTATTATTTGACATGACTTATTGTCAACGTTTGATCATTATATACACCAAGAATACCACTTGCAGTTAATATCACTGTCCAAAGACTTGATATTAATGATGTACTAGGTATCTTGAGATGGGGTTCACCATTATTTGAATTTGTTTGACTATATTTTACGCTTTTGTTATTTGTTAGAGCATGTTTATTTTTGGTTGCTTTGTTCTCTTTACAGTTAATGTTGTTAAAATATCTGCCAATAAGATTTTAATTTTCATGTTTAATGGGATAAACTTTAAGGGCAAAAAGAAATAAATACAGTAGCTGCTAAAGGTCCGGCTCAAAAGAAACAACAATATAAAACTAAGGGTTGTTCTTTTGTAATAAGACATGACACATAAGGAAGAAATGTACAAAGTACCACGCATGACGTATAAAGAAAAGTACATTTCTAAATTTGATTTGTTCTGATGTTAATTTAGATTTAGTACCAAGAAACTCATGGTAGTTAGATTCTGGTGGGACTACCCACATTAATGTTCTAGGCAAGGTTGCCTGAGTTACCGAAAGTCAATTGATGGTGAAAGATACATCTATGTGGGTGACGACAATTCGATAGAAGTGAAAACAATAGGACATTTTAGGTTATTTTTAGGAACGGATTATTATTTAGATTTGCTAGACACTTTTATTGTACCGTCTTTTAGACGAAATTCAGATTCAGTTTTCTTAATGGACAAATCTGCTTATCATTGTTCATTTGGAAATAATAAGTTTAGTCTATCTTTAAATTCAAATATTATTGGTAACGGTTCCCTTAAGGTTTTAATAAACTATATTTAGTTGAAATTATTGCATCTTATAATGAATCTTGCAAGTGAAGTCATGTGGTACTAAACACAAAATTAATAATAATAAAATTTTAGCCTCATTATGACATAAGCGATTAAGTCACATCTCTAGAAATAGAGTTGAACGACTTGTGTCTGATAAAATTTGGATTCCATTGACTTTATAGACTTTAATGTCTATATTAATGTGTAAAGAAAATACAGACCAAAGTTCAACTGTAAGCAGCTACTTTATTGGCTATGCTGACAAATCAAGGGGTTAATAATTATACGATCCCACACAAAAGAAATTTTTGAGACGAGAAGTGAAATAGTTTTTGAGGATGTTGAGTTTGGGGGGAGAAATAAAGTCAGGATCATTGTCTTTGAGAAGAAATCAATTACGATTCCTACTATCACTTTTGACGATGTGAAGGATTCTATACCTGTCATGATCAAGAAGTGAATTCGGAGTCTCAATAAGACAATGTTGAATTACCTCTATAAGTCGTTGTTGAGATACCTTAACAACGACAACGTAGCGGCACCCCATTCAAGATAAGGTAATTATTCCTAAGGAACAAACTCAACAACCTCAAGAACCGGTAATATTAAGATGGTCCACCAGAGAAAGGAGAAATATAATTTTGGATAATATTGTCATATTTCTCTAGGAACGTGAGGAGGATTGTGGATACTGGAAGATGATTTAATCAACTTCTGTCAGGCCATGGAAAGTTCCAGTTCTCAAAGTGGATTGATACAATAAATAAGGAGTATAAGTCCATGCAAGACAATAAAGTTTAAGAACTTGTCCCATTACCAAAAGTTATGAAGTCCATTGGTTGCAAATGGACATTTAGAACCAAGAAGGATTCGAAAGGTCATGTGGAGAGGTATAAAGTACGTCTTGTAGCTAGTGACTTTACTCAAAATTTTGGGATTGATTTTAAAGAGTTTTTCTCTTCGGTATCTTTGAAAAACTCCTTTAAAATAATCATAGCACATGTTGTACATTTTGATCTTGAATTACATTAAATGGATGTCAAATCGACATTTCTCAATGGTAACATTGATGAAACAGTTTATATGGTACAACCAGAAAACTTTGTGTCGAAAGACCCAAAAAATATGGTTTGCAAATTGACAAAATCTATTTATGAACTCAAGCAAGCTTCTCGTCAAAGGTACTTCAAGTGATTATCTCGTTTGGTTTTGAGATGAACACTGTTGAAGATTATGTGTATCACAAGTTCAGTGGGAGTAGGAATAATTTTCTGGTTTTGTATATTGATTAAAGTATTCAATGCAAAACAGGTGACACCTCTCGTTAAAGGAGACAAGTTCAGTCTCAGTCAAATGTCCTAAGGTTAGCCTTAAAATTAAGAAAATACAATAGATTTTTCTTTCTTGATCAGTTGTAGGAAGTCTATTGTATGTTCAAGTATGTACGGGTCAGGATATTGCGTACATATTAGGATGTTAGGCAGATATTTAAGCAAATATGGATGAATCATTGGGTAGCAGCCAAACTACTTAAGTAATTAATAGAAAACAAGAACTTATATGCTCTTTGTAGGAGATCGGATAATTCTGGAGATCATAAGGTATTCCGACTCCGATTTTGTTGGATGCCAACACAGCAGGAGATCCACATCAGGTTATGCTGACTAATGGAGATAAATTTTGGATGAGTGTCAAACATGCACTCATAATTATTTTTCACCATGACAGCAAGGTTTATAACATGTTGTGGGGCATCTATTCAAAAAATATGGTTGCAAAATTTTGTCACAAGGCTGCGCCTACAGTACGGTGTTGAAAGACCACATAAAATTATGGTGCGACAATAAATCAACAATACTGTATTCTAATAACAATAGAAACTTGTATAAGTCAAAAGATATTGACATAAAGTTTCTAGTTGTGAAAGAAAGAATTCAGAATAGTTAAAGTGTCCATATAGCACATTAGGACAAACTCCATGTTAGCGGATCCGCTCACAAAAGCATTATCACCCAGGATCTTTCATGAGCATACTGCTCATATGGGTGTTATCTTAATTAAGAATATGGTAATACAGTGGAAGTTTGTATTTTATGTATTTGGGTGCTATATATTTGGTTTTGGACACATTTATGTATTAAAGTATTTTGGATATTTATCTGATCAGATATATGAAAATTCAGTTCATTCTGTTTTCATTATGTTAAAGTATTGATCTCATTAAAGTTAAGGAGGACCAGTTGGAAATAGACATGTATTGATCACATTGCGTGTAATTTCCATGCTACGCATCCATGATTGATCTATGTCGTTTAGCTATATTGGTATATGTGACCATTGATGGTTTAGTTACGCTATATGTGACGAATGCTGCTTTAATTCTATGTTGATATGGTTAATGGACGAGATTGTCCGGATATACCCTAAGGATTAAGATAGCAATTTATGAGCTCACTAAGGTTAACACAATTATAAGGTTACATATGTGGCCCAGTGGAAGATTGTTGGATTATTCAATAATATGGGGCCACACATGTAAAATTAATTGTGTTGGACTATCTAAATAATTAAGCCAAATTAAAGTGGTATATTTGGAAATTGGCTTAAGGGTATAATTGTCATGGAATTAATGTGTAGATACCGGAGATAATTCTAATTTGATGAGGGGCCAAATTAGAAATATCAACACATATATAAATATGTGTATTCATTAGGGTTATGGTCCCCAACATATATGGTCACCAAAGAGAAGGTTCTCTCTTTTTCTCTTCTGCATTCCCATCAACAGAAAGAGAGGGACAAAGGATTCGGATTCACCTTTGTCATTAAGGGTCGTAGCAAGTTGGAAGATCGAACCCAATAAAGAGATGATCGCTTCAACATCCATCAAGCCAAGCAATGGATTCAGGTACATTTTCGCAATTTTTATTATATTTTTCATCTCATGAATCGATAGAGCACAATAAAATTTCTAACAATGACTAGCTTGGGCAATGTTGCGGCAACTCAAGGTCTAATCACTGGCCAGGCCAATGGCCCACCCGCACTTCCTGGTGGGAAGCCTACAAAACCATCTCCTCAGTCCTCATCCACCAGGTGGTCCTCCTTGGTAGAACTGTTGCACCGATGACCTTACCTCCAATGAACTATCCTGCGCGTCATCCTTCTTCTCGTAGGTGAAGCAAGATCGTCAATCTGCTATTGGATGTGGAATGACATGTAAATATGTAATGGAGGAACTTCTGAATAGAGCTATCGCAGAGGTACCTTTAGAATCATATGTAAAATGAGATTTGTTACAATCATGATGTTCCATAGATGTTGTGTTCACTTGATTCATCAGTGGAGTAGAAGAAGTAATTATCACTGCAGCATTTTGTTTTCCGGAAATGATATTTTGTTTGCACGTTTTGTGACCGCAGCCCACCCTTAAAAACCTGGGCCAAGGGACCAAAGGGAAGCGGACACTGCGGGCAACGTAGCAGCGACCTTTGTTTTCTCTTTTATTGGAAGCCAACTAGCAAACCAATGTTATGTCGGTTTATTGAGGCTTATTCTCCAGTAAAGAGGGTCTTGTGCTTGAATATTTATTTAGCCTGCCTCATGAAGCTTGGGCATGTTATCAGCTAGGTTTTGGGCACGTTATCAGCTAGAACTTGGGCTAAAAGTTTTTATTAAGATATCGATTTTTTTAGAACTTGCATTCCTCTGGATGGTATTTGATGTTTTATCATTTCAAATTTTCTCGTAAAACGCAAATTCGTTTGCAAAAGTAAGGCAAAAAAAGAAGAAGGTATGCGCATTCTCGATATCACTTTAATCTGCCCCTTACATGGAAGATCGAGGTGAAAACTCTTATTAGTACCCAATGCTTTTTGATTCATTACGAATACAGAAGGCCTTATTGTCCACCATGTTATGTTTAGGTTAGATCCTCTATTTACCTACTTATGGTGTTAGGGTTGCACAAATCGTTGTAGCAAGGGAGTTGCACTGGTGGTGAATCAATTGGGAGGACAAGTCAGCTGTCAGCAGCCGTGGTAATTCCAGCTCCAATAGCGAATACTTAAGTCGTTGCGGTTAAAAAGTTTGTAGTTGGACCCAAAAAAGTTAATAGTTGGACCTTGGAATGGACCAATCGATCCGTCTTACTTACGGTGAGTACCGACTGTCTCGTTTCTTCTACCAGCGATGCTCCCCTGGTCTTAACTGTCCGGATTGTGGTGTCTCCGGTGCCATTACCTAGAGTGCTCATGTTTGGGCGTCAACTGACTTTTATGAATGATTATTGAATTTTAAATCTAACATGACTAACGGCAAAGACGTTCAACTCCGGACAGCCCGGCCGTCAATTCTTCTACTTATTTGTAACAGACGAGTTAATGGTAGCTGACTCAGTGCTGCGTAGGAGAAGATCCACAGCTGAGCCATTGCTACCAAGTGTTGTTGGTTGGGGTGTCATGACCGAATCGAAAAGAAGAGAGAGAGAGAGAGAGAGAGAGAGAGATGCTGACACTTAACGCACAAAATAAAAGCTTTGCACCATAACTGTGACCAACGCCACTACAACCGCAGGGTCCAAGTGTAACCCGACTGGCATACTTCATGGTGCAACTTGGGCCGGGTGGCCCGGTTCCGGCTCGAATCCGATCCGGTCAAAATCGGTCTGGGCCGGTCCGAATCCGGTCAACGACACGGATCGGCCCGATCCAGTGACCAAGCGGGTCCGGATTGGGTTGCGCCTCCGGACGGGCCAGGTCCAGGCTCGGTTCGGGATTTTTAATTTTTTTTTTTTTTTAACGTTTGGAGGCTAGAAAGACCATTTTATCCCTATTTTACTTGCTGTTTTTAGACCGTTTGAAGGGTATTTTGGTCATTTTGGTAAAAATGACCAAAAATAGTTTTATAACAACGCTTTTTGGGGGGTAAAATATGTCATTTTGCACCAAAAAAAATCTATAAATAGACCATAAATATTTAAAATTAATCATACCAACAATTTCTTTTCTCTTGCAATTTTTACAAGCAACCTACTGTGAAGAGACGATTTATATCATGAATAATGATCAACTATAACAACCACCACAAGATCAGCAACCGCAACCTCCACCGCAACCCGCACCGCAACAAGAGCTAGAATCAGAATAAAAAATTGGTATCATTTTAGCGGAGTTTACATTGAACGTGCAAGTGGTGGTATCGAAAGAAGTTACTCCACTAAAGCTTTTGTTGAATGTTTGCATTGTAGAAAACAATTAAAATGGGACCATAGCCATGGTACAGAAAAATTACGCAGACATTTAAAATCATGTATCAACATCTAGCAATCTTGTATGAGTCATTAATTGAAGTTTATGTACTAGCAATATTGTATGAGTCATTAATTGACATTTATGTACTATTAATATTGTATTAGTCATTATTTTTTAAATTATGCAAATTTTGTATTAGTCATTCAATTATCTTGACATTAATCATTAATGTTTACTTGTAATGTTGTACATTAACTTTTAATTTCTAATTTCTAAATTTTTAAAACCTAAATGGTAGAAAGTAAAAGAAATTTTATGTTTTTTCCAAAAAAAATCGGACTGGCCTGCTCCAACACTGAACCGGCCCGGCCAGGTCCGGTTCAGCCCGACCCACCCAAAACCGGGCCATGGGTCCGGACTAGACTCGATTTTTCTTCCTCCGGACCGACGTGGCCCGGCCCGCTGCTCCACTCGGGCTAAGCCCAGCTCGCCCCAGATCCGATCAAAACCGGTCAACATTGGATCCGGACCGGCCTAGCCCGGCCCAGGTAATATTAGAGTGGATGGGGTTCCCAACCTATATGAAGAATATCCTGGAGAGCGACGAGCGCCATCCGTGTGTCGGAGAAGCTCGGAGAGTGCATGAATTATATTTTGGAACATATATGGTAAAAAAACATATGATTGGATTTCCATATTTACTTTGATCACCCTTCATATAGTAGCTTTCCATATAATTGGGTTTCCAATTATGGCAAGCCAATTATGATTGGATTTCCATTAAATATATGATTGATGCATATTGGAAGTTTTCATATATATTGGCCTTCCATGTATAAATTATCAAGAGCTTATAAAAGGGTGATGCATGATAGTTGAAAAATTATCTCAAAACAAGAGTGCTTTACAATCTTTGAGAGAGAGAGAGAGAGAGAGAGGGCTATTTTGAAGGAGAGATTGCTTCGAATAATTTTTCGGCATCTCTTGTTCTTCGGAGTCCGCAATCAATTTTTTTTTTCTTTCAAGTAAGTTGTGGTGATCCGTGTTGGATCGGGAGGAGATTGTAGAGGGTGTATTCTCTTTGTTCCAATAGTGGAGGTTCTTCAGGGTTGGACTCCGATCGTCCCGTGATTTTTCCCGCAAGGATTTTCCACGTCAAAAATCTTTGTGTCTGCGATTGTGTTTGGCATTTTTGGTTTGTGTGCTTTTGCTCGGTTCTCTCGCAGGACTTTCTGGTTTGGGTGAACGATTTTCGCACTTCGTTTCCAACAGAGTGGTATCAGATCTTTGGGTTCAAAGAAGTGTCAGGAGTTGACAGTCAAACCAGGAAGCAGAGATGGACGCGAAGCCGGTGCGCATGGTGAACCTGAACGGTACCAACTACCATTATTGGCGGAGCAAGATGAAGGATTTATTGTTCGTCAAGAAGCTTCATCTTCCAGTATTTGCATCCGAGAAGCCCAGTGACAAATCCGATGAGGACTGAAACTTCGAGCATATACAGGTGTGTGGGTACATGCGGCAGTTCGTTGACGAGAACGTGTACAACCACGTTGCCAATATTGAGCATTCGAAGACGTTGTGGGAGAAGCTGGAATCTTTGTACGCGAAAAAGATCGGGATAAACAAACTGTTCCTGATCCGGATGATGATGGGTCTGCGGTACAAAGATGGTGCATCCATTACGGATTACTTGAGTGAGTTCCAGAGCATAGTGGACCAGCTGTCATGCCCCGCTCCCGCATGAGCGATCGTCCTCGCTAAGGCGTGATGCCGCACGGGCCTAGGTTGCGCCCGTGCAAGGCTATGTCCAGAAACGACCGATTTGAGCTAGGCCACAGAGTCACACAGAGTGTCCCCATTTGCAGCGGAAAGTAAATGAACACAAGTGGAAGCGAATTCGAACTCTTTATTGATATTCAAGAAGTTTACAAGCGGCGCTAGGCCGATATTACAAATCGCTCAAGCTCTCTCTCTCTGAAACATAAAAGGCGTGCCAAGTGGCTTACAACATGGAATGATTCATGGCGATGTTCCGATACATTATGTCCTGTATAGGGTGCTTCAGCTCCTTGCAACGCTCCAAGGCTCCAGAGATAGCTCCGTGCCTTAGCACGTTCGATGGAAGCTCCGCACCCGCCGACGATACCTGCATCCTGCAAGTAGACTGTGGGGTTATCAGTACATTGTTATGCACTGGTGGGGAGGCTAGCTCGCCCACAATGCTATCATTACCAAACACGTTTCATTTACTTTTGTGCATCTCTATCATTCATTGTCTTTCTAATCTTGCCTTAGGATCAATTTCATGGCATATGTCATAACATATCCCGTGTTGCCAAATTCAAGTGTCGCATGGAAATACATGTACGACTTACCCATACTTACCGTCCGGCCTTCCCTGTCCAAAGTAAACCAAGTTAGTCAACAATTCAATATGGACTTTTCGATGCCAAGTGTAAGCCCCCTGAATTTCAGGGTTTATTTTTATTTTTTTGAATGAATTGTTTTCGATAAATATATTATTATTTAATTGTTTAGATCATTAATGTACCTTTCCATGACTTTGACTTCTGGAGCGTCAGGGATACCAATCTCTGTAAACTCTCTTCATAGGTTTTGAAGTAGGCAAGATTATCTTCCTGTTGATATATCATGTCCCACTTGAACTCGTTCCCTTGTGCTCTTTTTGTATCGTGCAAGTTCGGGTCAACTTAGACCGATTAATCATTCAATAATTATTCCCACTTTTATTTTTTATCGTCGTTTACACGTTGCCGTGGCTTTTAATTTAGGAGCACCAGACCAGTCGTTTTCTCAGAACCAACTTCTCATAAATGATCTACTCGAGACGCTCTTCGCCCATGACCTTCGTGTCCCACTCAGACACTCCATTTTGTGCTTCATTTTCTTCGCACAATTTTTGGGTCAATTTAGGCCGATTTATTGTCGACCGTAAAATTTGATTTAAATTCCAATTTAATTTCGGGACCCGACATCGATCCAACCTAGTCGACCCAAAGTATGGACGTGGCCCACATGAAGCCTACTACCCACATGAAACTTGTGTCCCATTTATTGGAGTCTCCGTATATTATTTATTTATCCATGATTATAAATTCCTATTTTAATTCAATTATTGCACCCGGTTCGATTTTGACCCGACCCGGTTCGACCGAACCCGAACCCAAGCCCCATGTTGTTCTCTCCTGACTGCCCGAATACCCCACATAAATTTCCACTTTTTTCTATTTTTTAAATATCTTTCTACAAATATCTCATCTAAATATCTCTCTTTATATATATATATATATATATATATATATATATATATATATATATATATATATATATTACATATATCTAACTCTCTATCTTTCTCTCTTCTATTATTTCCTACACTCCCCATCCCCTCACCCTCTCTTTACAGCAGGAACACCTCCTCCTCCTCCCTGGCCGACAGCCCAGCCTCCATCTCCTCCTCCTACTCTCCATCACCACCACCATCATCATCATCTCCATCACACATAACCATCACTACTACCACCATTGTCATCATCTATCATCAACATTCACCAAAACCATGCACCACCACCCGAACAGGCACCACCGTCGCCGTCGGCGTGTCACCGCCGTGCCCACGCTGTTGGCCACCACCACCGCTGTGGCTGGCCTCCGCCAGCAGCCGCGTGTAGCCCAGGCGCGCAAACAGAAGCAGCAAATGCGGCAGCAGCAGCAAACGCAGCAGCCGTACGCGTCGCGCGCGCCACCGCGGCCGGCCACCGCCGCCGACGAGCCCCCCGGCCGTGCGCGAGCCTTAGGCGAACGCCCCCTGGCCGCCGCCTTCCTCCCCGGCGCGACGCATGGGCTATACGTGCGTTTTGAACAAAATCCCGTCGGCGCGCGCAAGTTTTGAACTCGGAAATGGTGCTCCGTCGCAGCAGGTTCGTGTGCATTTTCTGGGAGATCCGACCGTTGGATCGGCGAACTTTTTGCTCCGTCGCAATCTCGGTATATAGCTCTTCACTCCGCTCAATTTTCGTCCGTTAATTACGTCGTTTGATACCTCAAAACTGGCCACCAAGTTGACGTTTTAAATTGAAATGTTTTTTGACAGTTTCGTGACACCAACTTCGCGGGTTCGTATCTTTGTCGCCGCAGCTCCGTTTTGCGCACCGTCAGTTCCGGTGCACAGCTGGTATAACCCTCTTTCTGCCTCCTTTAGGTTTCGTTTTATTATAAGCACGTTTGGTTGGTTGAATTCGACGCCAAAGTTGGCCGTCCGAATTATTTAAATTGCACTTGTAAAATTCCATTTTTGAACCCGGGACTCCGGATTCAATTTCTGACACCACCAGTAGACTCGTGGCGTCGTTTTGGCATGTTTTCATATAAAGTATGCTTGATTTGGAGAACGTGAGCCCTGGCACGTATTTCGGTGCAAAATGGGTCCTATTTTTCGAGTCAACGGGTCACTTTGAGATCGGCTCATCGGAATCCAATTCCGGATATACCGTTGAGTTTGTATCGTCATTTTGGACTCGGTGACATATAATTTGCTGAGTTTTGAAGACATTTGCTCCGGCACGCATTTCCGTGCAAACCGGATACCAAGTGTCGCGTCAACGTATCATTTTGAGATCGGCACATCGGAATCCTATTTCGGACATACCGTTGGGTTCGTATCATCATTCTGGATTCGTGGACATATAATTTGCTAGGTTTTGTTGACTTCTATTCTGATACGTTTTTCGGTGCAAAGTGTGTCCAACGGTGGACATCATTTTGACCCAAAATTACCGTTTTGCCCCTGTATCCAAATTGGACTTATGGGTAGGCTATCCTAGCTGATTTGACCGTTCTGGACACGTTGGTGATATTTATTCTATCATCCGACAACATCTGTCGATTTTGATTATGTATTATCCTTAATTTATAATTAATTATTTTTCCAAAAATTGTTACTTTCTGTTTTTGAATTTTTATATATATTTTAATTTCTGTAAAAATTTGGAAAAAATGGTATTTAAATATTATGTTAATTTAGCTAATTTATTATAATTTTTTCAGTATTTAATAAGTACTTTTGGTATTTTATAAAAATGGGAAAACAGAACTTATTTTCGGGATACATGTTTTTGCTGATTTTTAATAAATATTTATGAGGGTTTATAAATTCCAGAAAAATTAGTATAAATTTCTATAATTAACAAGGATTATTTTGGTACTTTATTTTATATATATTTATCTTTTTGTCTATCTCAATAATTGTTGGAACTCAATGTACAGTTTGATTTATTTATTGAATAGTTACGACTTTCAATATTTTGTGTTGTTTTGAGTTATAGACGTATTGGACCTCACCCCGCACTAGTGTAAAGATCCTAGGAAGTTAGTTTGTGTATAGTGGCACTCCACATTAGACTTTTTATGCTAGGTCCCCACTTGACTAGTTTGACTAAAATGTTTGATTAGAGTTGACTTTGACCTAGATTGGCTTAGAAATCATATAGATTGTATTAGTTCTTTCGTTTACTTTCATTTTGGACATGTCATAACTGTATTACTCTATTTTAGGACATTGTGACCCTGGTACAGACATCTGATATTACACTACTCTTTTCAGAGTATCAGGCGAGTACATTCTCTGATAGTTCTCTCATTTATTTGTCAATTACTGTATTTCAGTTCTAGTTAGTTCTATGTGATTCTCTGTATCAACACGTATGGATATTTCTGGATTCATGTATCGACACATACCTTACTTGCTGGCCTCTATTACTGGAGTCATTGGTATCATTCTGGAATCATTTCTGGAATCATCATGTATTGGCCAGACTCATCTCGATTCTTTTGTCGATTTTGGATTCACTTGCTGGGCGGGGAAATATTGAGTAAGACATGTAGACATACCCCAAATCCGAAATTTTCTACTGGAATCTACCGGAAGCATAGCCATCTCTTGCCCGATCAGTGAGAGATGTGCCTGATACCTACAGCCGTTTACATGTCGACCTCGGTATTTTAAAACACACTGTTAGATCATAGTTGGACTCACCCTGGATTCATTGATCACTGTTGGACTCATCTTGTACCGGAAATCATCTGGTATCGGATTATATGGACTGGACTCACACTGGGATTACATTAGACTTATATCGTACTGTCTGGACTCATACATGTTATTCTAGTTCAGTTAGCTTTTATTACAGTCTTCATTGCCATGATTCTTCTCTTGTTATAGTTACCTTTCTTTTCTTGCATCTTACTGTTTCTCTATGCCATCATTACCTGTATAAAACTGCCATGCTCATCAATAAAACTGTCTATAACTGCTTTAGAGTTCTCTGTCATTTACTTGGGTTTTCTAGATGGGTTGTACTCATTCCTGTCCTGATTGGACCTGTTGAAATTATTACAGATGATAGTCCTGAGGATACATGCCCTACTTACCATGGACCTGGCCTTAGCTCCAGAAGAGGCCCCAGCGGAGAACCTTGCTTAGTTATCTTTCATGTATTTTGAGACTTAGACTTTGGTCTGTACTTATATTTGGATACTGGACTTTATCTCCAGTTAGATACTTGTAAGTGTATTATTAAATCTGTGTTTGTTTACCTTCGCTTATAGATGCTGTGTTGTGATGAACATTTAAATGTGATTTTAGAACTGTTAGTAGCTTAGATCCTTTATTGTCTATTCTTAGAACAGCTTACTACGCTTTAACAAGCGTAGGCTGGACATGGCTCGGCCCGGCCCAACAATTTGGGTAACGGATCGTGACATGTTTTTAGTGGCGACCCATGCAGGTCCAGACTTAAGTTGTTTGGTTACGTTATTGTACCAAGCATGCCTGCAATTAGGATCTAGGACAACTTGATAACACTAGGGATAACATTTAGAACACCTAGATGATTACTAGGATTGCAACATAGGAGAACTCATCACAGCATAGGACCGTTAGCTATAATTAGCCTCTTGTTTGTATTTCAGTGGGTCAATTTAGACCAAGTTTGTACCCTTGGGATGACCCCTGAGGATCTTACTCTAATCTTACCTCGAAATCTGTTTTCACTTATTTCCATTTGCTCTTCCTTAAATTCGTTGTTGAATTTAATTTCTGATTTTCGTTGTTGACTTTGATCTTGTATCGTGATAAATTTTGTGGATTGAATTATGATATATCCTGATAAGGTAAACGTCTGCTTTAGTTATGGAGTTTAGAATTTATCGCAGCTATATTAGCTGGTATGACAAAAACGTAGAGCCTAATTTTGGATATACTATCCTATTCATAGAATTTAGATTTTCTTGCAGCCATACCGGTTGGCGTGGCGAGAATTCTAGATAATATGATTATAGGGTGTATACCTTAGTCTTGACTCTATCGTTTATTGCATCTAAGCTTACTGGTGGGGCGAAAATTCTGGCAACATGATTTCAGGAAGACGTATATGGTTATCAGATCATATCTCAGCTTAGTTCACTTCGTTACGATCGATTGAGCAAGAACAAATTCTTATCATCATTCTTCCCCGTCTTGATTAACTATGTTCTATCTACATCTACAACTAGGATTACAGGTTCTCTAGGACTCTCCAATAGGATTGCTTTCGCGTTATCTTTTGGACATAATTATTTTTGTGTTCCATCTTTCCTATGACTTGACTAAACTTTTCTTCGTTAACCTCTTGGATAATTCTTCTCGTTATAAATCTGGTTGTCTTTGTACCATTCTTGGAGATATTCCAATAAACTTTCCTGTCTTGCTTGACCTTTGACTTGTTTGGACACTGTTATGGATTGCTTAACCCAGTCTCAGGCCTTGTTACCTTCTGCTTCATAGGCGACCGAAATAGCCAAACCTTGTTGACTGATCCTGTAGTATAACTATAAATGTATGGTGTGATTATGATAAGTACTTTTCCTAGGGATTGGTTAGATTAAGCTCATAGGACAAGTATGGGTGACTGACCATAGTAGACTTGGAAACCATTAAGAACGATTGTATTGATAGTATGACTTGATGATAGGGTATCTAAGATGGAATTATAAGATATTATATTGTTGTGACTAATGGATTGAGGATTAGAATCTTGTGCTTAGCAGTTTGAGGATTTAGCATTTGTAGAATTTTGGTTAGTTATCTATAGCTAATTACATGTGATTAGAGGATAGATCGATATATGGATTGATATACAATAAGTTAGAATGAGTTATCGTATTGCGTACGAGATCGAAAAAATATCAGTTAAAAAGACATGGAACAAGACAAAGACATATGTACATTGGTAATTAATAAATCGGGAGTTTTTGAAATCGAGGATTTATATTCGGAGGACTTGTTGAGTAAAAAGAAAGAGGCTCTACGCCAAGAATAAGAATTGAAAGTATGATTTCAAGGAGAAGCTGTAGGAAAGGATTGACGACAAATGATGCTAAGGAACTGTGGATTGATAGAATATGGATACTTAGGAAACGATAAGGAAATCTAATATTTACAATTAAGGTTGGAAATATGATTGATGATTAAGCATTATAGGTTTATAGACATACCCAGAGAATGACCTATAGTTTAGGGTATACATAAAGGTTTCATGTTAGTATGGAAGATTCTAAAGGATATATGACGTAGTTTATGATAGAAGGACTTTGTTGAACCTGAACCAAAAAGATTGTAGGAAAAACAAAAGAGATGATTACAAGGATAGCAGATTGAGTATTGTAGCCAGAGCAGCTACATATTATAGTTTGACCGGTTGAATGATTTTTAATTTCGAGGACGAAATTTTTGTAAGGTGGGTAGGATGTAAGTCCCCTGAATTTCAGGATTTATTTTTATTTTTTTGAATGAACTGTTTTCGATAAATATATTATTATTTAATTGTTTAGATCATTAATGTACATTTCTATGACTTTGACTTCTGGAGCGTCAGGGATACCAATCTCTGTAAACTCTCTTCATGGGTTTTGAAGTAGGCAAGATTATCTTCTTGTTGATATATCGTGTTCCACTTGAACTCGTTCCCTTGTGCTCTTTTTGTATCGCGCAAGTTCGGGTCAACTTAGACCGATTAATCATTCAATAATTATTCCCACTTTTATTTTTGATCGTCGTTTACACGTTGTCGTGGCTTTTAATTTAGGAGCACCAGACCAGTCGTTTTCTCAGAACCAACTTCTCATAAATGATCTACTCGAGGCGCTCTTCGCCCATGACCTTCGTGTCCCACTCAGACACTCCATTTTGTGCTTCATTTTCTTCGCACAATTTTCGGGTCAATTTAGGCCGATTTATTGTCTACCGTAAAACCTGATTTAAATTCCAATTTAATTTCGGGACCCGACATCGATCCAACCTAGTCGACCCAAAGTATGGACGTGGTCCACATGAAGCCTACTACCCACATGAAACTTGTGTCCCATTTATGGGAGTCCCCGTATATTATTTATTTATCCATGATTATAAATTCCTATTTTAATTCAATTATTGCACCCGGTTCGATTTTGACCCGACCCGGTTCGACCGAACCCGAACCCAAGCCCCATGTTGTTCTCTCCTGACTGCCCGAATACCCCACATAAATTTCCACTTTTTTTTATTTTTTAAATATCTTTCTACAAATATCTCATCTAAATATCTCTCTTTATATATATGTATATATATATATATATATATATATATATATATATTACATATATCTAACTCTCTCTCTCTCTCATCTATTATTTCCTACACTCCCCATCCCCTCACCCTCTCTTTACAGCCGGAACACCTCCTCCTCCTCCCTGGCCGACAGCCCAGCCTCCATCTCCTTCTCCTACTCTCCATCACTACCACCTTCATCATCATCTCCATCACACATAACCATCACTACTACCACCATTGTCATCATCTATCATCACCATTCACCAAAACCATGCACCACCACCCGAACCGGTACCACCGCCGCCGTCGGCCTGTCATCGCCGTGCCTACGCCGTTAGCCACCACCACCGCTATGGCTGGCCTCCGCCAGCAGTCGCGCGCAGCCCTGGCGCACAAACAACAGCAGCAAACGCGGCAGCAACAGCTGCACGCAGCAGCCGCGCGCGTCGTGCGCGCTACCGCGGCCGGCCACCGCCGCCGGCGAGCCCCCCCGACCATGCGCGAGCCTCAGGCGAACGCCCCCTGGCCGCCGCCTTCCTTCCCGGCGCGACGCATGGGCTATTCGTGCGTTTTGAACAAAATCCCGTCGGCGCGCGCGAGTTTTGAACTCGGAAATGGCGCTCCGTCGCAGCAAGTTCGTGCACATTTTCTGGGAGATCCGACCGTTGGATCGGCAAATGTTTTGCTCCATCGCAATCTCGGTATATAGCTCTTCACGCCCCTTAATTTTCGTCCGTTATTTACGTCGTTTGATACCTCAAAACTGGCCACCAAGTTGACGTTTTAAATTGAACTATTTTTTGACAGTTTCGTGACACCAACTTTGCGGGTTCGTATCTTCGTCGTCGCAGCTCCGTTTTGCGCACCGTCAGTTCCGGTGCATAGCTGGTATAACCCTATTCCTGCCTCCTTTAGGTTTCATTTCATTATAAGCACGTTTGGTTGGTTGAATTTGACGCCAAAGTTGGCCGTCCGAATTATTTAAATTGCACTTGTAAAATTCCATTTTTGAACCCGGGACTCCGGATTCAATTTCTGACACTACCAGTAGACTCGTGGCATCGTTCTGGCATGTTTTCATATAAAGTATGTTTGATTTGGAGAACGTAAGCCCTGGCACGCATTTCGGTGCAAAACGGGTCCCACTTTTCGAGTCAACGGGTCACTTTGAGATCGGCTCATCGGAATCCAATTCCGGATAGACGGTTGAGTTTTTATCGTCATTTTGGAATTGTTGACATATAATTTGCTGAGTTTTGAAGACATTTGCTCCGGCACGCATTTCCGTGCAAATCGGATACCAAGTGTCGCGTCAATGTATCATTTTGAGATCGGCACATCGGAATCCTATTTCGGACATACCGTTGGGTTCGTATCATTATTCTGGATTCGTGGACATATAATTTGCTAGGTTTTGTTGACTTCTATTCTGACACATTTTTCGGTGCAAAGTGTGTCCAACGGCGGACATCATTTTGACCCGAAATTACCGTTTTGCCCCTGTGTCCAAATTGGACTTATGGGTAGGCTATTCTAGCTGATTTGACCGTTCTGGACACGTTGGTGATATTTATTTTATCATCCGACAACATCTGTGGATTTTGATCATGTATTATCCTTAATTTATAATTAATTATTTTTCCAAAAATTGTTACTTTCTGTTTTTGAATTTTTATATATATTTTAATTTCTGTAAAAATCTGGAAAAAAATGGTATTTAAATATTATGTTAATTTAGCTAATTTATTATAATTTTTCCAGTATTTAATAAGTACTTTTGGTATTTTATAAAAATGGAAAAACAGAACTCATTTTCGGGATACATGTTTTTGCTAATTTTTAATAAATATTTATGAGGGTTTATAAATTCCAGAAAAATTAGTATAAATTTCTATAATTAACAAGGATTATTTTGGTACTTTATTTTATATATATTGATCTTTTTGTCTATCTCAAAAATTGTTGGAACTCAATGTACAGTTTGATTTATTTATTGAATAGTTACGACTTTCAATATTTTGTGTTGTTTTGAGTTATAGACGTATTGGACCTCACCCCGCACTAGTGTAAAGATCCTAGGAAGTTAGTTTGTGTATAGTGGCACTCCACATTAGACTTTTTATGCTAGGTCCCCACTTGACTAGTTTGACTAAAATGTTTGATTAGAGTTGACTTTGACCTAGATTGGCTTAGAAATCATATAGATTGTATTAGTTCTTTCGTTTACTTTCATTTTGGACATGTCATAACTGTATTACTCTATTTTAGGACATTGTGACCCTGGTACAGACATCTGATATTACACTACTCTTTTCAGAGTATCAGGCGAGTACATTCTCTGATAGTTCTCTCATTTATTTGTCAATTACTGTATTTCAGTTCTAGTTAGTTCTATGTGATTCTCTGTATCAACACGTATGGATATTTCTGGATTCATGTATCGACACATACCTTACTTGCTGGCCTCTATTACTGGAGTCATTGGTATCATTCCGGAATCATTTCTGGAATCATCATGTATTGGCCAGACTCATCTCGATTCTTTTGTCGATTTTAGATTCACTTGCTGGGCGGGGAAATATTGAGTAAGACATGTAGACATACCCCAAATTCGGAATCTCCCACTGGAATCTACCGGAAGCATAGCCATCTCTTGTCCGATCAGTGAGAGATGTGCCTGATACCTACAGCCGTTTACATGTCGACCTCGGTATTTTAAAACACACTGTTAGATCATAGTTGGACTCACCCTGGATTCATTGATCACTGTTGGACTCATCTTGTACCGGAAATCATCTGGTATCGGATTATATGGACTGGACTCACACTGGGATTACATTAGACTTATATCGTACTGTCTGGACTCATACATGTTATTCTAGTTCAGTTAGCTTTTATTACAGTCTTCATTGCCATGATTCTTCTCTTGTTTTAGTTACCTTTCTTTTCTTGCATCTTACTGTTTCTCTATGCCATCATTACCTGTATAAAACTGCCATGCTCATCAATAAAACTGTCTATAACTGCTTTAGAGTTCTCTGTCATTTACTTGGGTTTTCTAGATAGGTTGTACTCGTTCCTGTCCTGATTGGACCTGTTAAAAATATTACAGATGATAGTCCTGAGGATACATGCCCTACTTACCATGGACCTGGCCTTAGCTCCAGAAGAGGCCCCAGCGGAGAACCTTGCTTAGTTATCTTTCATGTGTTTTGAGACTTAGACTTTGGTCTGTACTTATATTTGGATACTGGACTTTGTCTCCAGTTAGATACTTGTAAGTGTATTATTAAATATGTGTTTGTTTACCTTCGCTTATAGATGCTGTGTTGTGATGAACATTTAAATGTGATTTTAGAACTGTTAGTAGCTTAGATCCTTTATTGTCTATTCTTAGATCAGCTTACTACGCTTTAACAAGCGTAGGCTGGACATGGCTCGGCCTGGCCCAACAATTTGGGTAACGGGTCGTGACACCAAGTGCGTGTCCCTGCCTCGGGTTCTAGCACGTCGTAAGCACGTTATCTAACTCACTTGCATGAATTTCTCATTATCATTTGGTGTGTTACATTTCAAGCATATTCATAAGGCACTTCATTTTGTTAACTTAGATTACTTTGATTTCAATGCAAGGACTTGCACGTGGATTGCCACCAGCAAAGCCCACTTAATCTATATGCATCGGTCGCTGGCATCACAAGCCATCCTGGACATGTCTTTTCCTGTGGTAATTTCTCACCTATCATGGCGTGCGGCTTGGTACACCCTGATAGTCTTTTGAAATACCCGGCCTTACGTCCCCTGGTGGCCAAGCCCGCATTCAGGCCTCGTCTGTAAGCCATTTTCTTTGATTCCATCCGGATCGGCAAGTCCTTCACACTTTGATCATGCCGCGAAATCCCTTTTTCTTCACGGTCACAGCATTCGCCACCCCTCGCTCGTGCCGTTTGTCCACGACCATTTCGTATTAACTTGTCTTTTTAACTTAATGGCTGTCTCTGAGCCGTAGGCTAACCCTTAGCCTTAATGCGTTATCGACCAGGTTGGCGTCCGTGCAGCGCGGGTAGCGAGCCCCACTGCACGTGCCTGTCATACCGGTCGCTAACCATTTCTTTCTTTCTTATCTTTTATTCATTCTTTCTTTCCTTTCTTTCTTTCACTTGTTTGTTCGTTCATTCATTTATTCACTTATCCATTCAATCTTTCATTCACACTTTATGCAACTTCCCGTACGGGAGTCGCCTTGGCGACCCATCTGTCCCACAATCTTTCAATGTTGCTATACTCTACTCGGAACGACTATGTTGATAGTCTTTCCGTTTCATTGTTGTAATCCATTCATTGTTTCATTGTTGAACGCATAGGGAACTCGAAATGTAAGCCCGTGCCTTAGCACGAGCGTGGAGCGCGGTGCGAGAGTTCTCACATTTTCTATGTTCTTTTCCATATTCTATACAAGCATACAAGATGGGATTAATCCCTTAGCTAGGTGCGTTGGGTCATTTTATTAGCATGCGCGGTGTTATCGCCTAGCGATTTCAGTGATAGTGTCCGTATTGTTATGTGTCTAGGCTAAGCACAGACGGGTTCATCGGAGCCACCCACCTTAGCGATGTTCGCATCGGCCGAGCGATACTCCGAGCGCGCCTTTGATAGTCTAAGTCTGGATTTATCTTTGACGGCCCAATACAAGTCTTGCATCGATTCGCATCGATACTTCATCGGGTCGAAGCAACTATTCGGGTCGACGGCTCGTTTGAGTCTTGCACTTGCCGTTTGAATCGGTGTTCCGCTAGGGCGGAGCGGGTCACTACACCAGCTATCCTCGATGGGAGTCAAGTTCGATGATGAGGTTCAAGGACTTTGGTTGCTATGTACATTGCCAGACTCGTGGGAGACCGTACGAGTATCTATGATCGCTTCTGCTCCGGAAGGCGTGATCAGTCTGGAGTTTGCCAAGAGCGGGGTACTGAATAAAGAGATACGAAGACGTTCTCAGGGCACTTCATCCACATCCCATCACTCAAAGGCACTAGTTTCAGAGAGCCGTAGAAGGGGCAAAACAGGGGTCTAGGTGGTGGCAGAGACAAGAGCGGAGGAAAGTCCAAGAGTCGGTACAAGGACTCGGAGTGTTACTATTGTGGCAAGAAAGGCCACATCAAGTGGAACTGTTTTGCTTGGAAGAGAGAGAAGAAGGGCGACAAGGAAAAGCAAGATGAGAACACTACAGTGACGACATCGATACATGGAGGCGATGTGATCGTCGTAGGTGATGATGTAATCACAAACCTCGCCTACGATGACAATTCTTGGCTGGTGGACTCAGGGGCTTCAGCGCACGTATCTCATAACAGGGCACTATTTGCCACTTACACGACAGACGATTGTGGAGTGTTAAAGATGGGCAATGGAGATACGTCGAAGGCGGTTGCCATTGAAGATGTGCATTTGAGGACGAAGACTGGTGCAGTTCTTGTTCTCAAAGATGTTCGTCATGTCCCTGATATCTATTTCAACCTGGTGTCGGTTGGAAGGTTGGATGACGAAGGATTCTTCAGTCTCTTCGGGAATAGTCAGTGGAAACTTTCCAGAGGTTCGATAGTGATTGCTAGAGGAAACAAGAAGTCCGGTCTCTACTATATGGCGGGGAGCGCACAGGGGGTACAGGAGGTAAATGCAGTCAGTGAAGCGTCTACTAAGTTGTGGCATAGGCGGCTCGGCCATATCAGCGAGAAGGGGATGAGCTACTTGGTGAACAAGAAGGTGATTCCAGGGCTCAAGTCTACAAAGTTGGAGAAATGCATGCACTGCTTAGCTGGGAAGCAAAATAGGGTGTCTTTCTAAAGTCACCCAAGTTCAAGGAAGCCAGCGTTGCTCGAGTTGATTCACTCGGATGTCTGCGGTCCTATGAAGGTAAAATCTATTGGTGGTGCTTCTTACTTTGTAACTTTTATTATGACTGTTCTAGGAAGGTTTGGGTCTATGCC
Source organism: Iris pallida (assembly GCA_029216955.1). Lineage (NCBI taxonomy): Eukaryota > Viridiplantae > Streptophyta > Magnoliopsida > Asparagales > Iridaceae > Iris > Iris pallida. The sequence continues at coordinate 65,785,113 of JANAVB010003400.1, read as the reverse complement.
TTAAAGACTAAGGATCAGGTGCTGCCCACTTTCAAAGAGTTTCAGGCCTCTGTTGAAAGAGAGACGGGCAAGAAGTTATTGTGTGTTCGGTCCGACAATGACGACGAATACATTGGTCCCTTTGATGCGTATTACAGAGAGCAAGGGATGCGACACCAGAAGACTCCACCCAAGACACCTCATCTCAATGGTGTAGCGGAGCGCATGAACAGGACACTGATGGAGAGGGTGCGGTGTTTGCTATCAGAAGCAAACTTGCCAGGCAGTTATTGCGGTGAGGCTCTTCTCACAGCTGCTTATGTTATTAATTTGTCTCCTAGTGCTCCTTTGTAGGGTGATGTGCCTGACAAAGTATGGTACGACAAAGAGCCGTCATACAATCACCTGCGAGTGTTTGACTATAAGGCCTTCGTGCATGCACCGAAAAATGAGAGGCCCAAACTTGAGCCGAAGACGAGGCGATGCATCTTTGTCGGCTACGGTCGGAATGAGTTTGGCTATAGACTCTACGACCCAGTAGAAAGAAAGCTCTACAGAAGCAGGGACGTGGTATTCGTCGAGGATCAGACCATGACCAACACTCAGGATTCTGAGACACCTTCTGAGGCTGAAGAATTGCCTGAGTTAGAGTCATTTTGCTTCGAGCAGTTTTCAGAGGATATCGCAAAGGATCCAGTTATGGGGGAGCCAGTACATGGAGTTGGTCTCAACCTTGATCATCAGCCTGCTGATGGTGGTCACGGTGTCCCTCAGGAGGATGAGCATGTCGAAAAGGCAGTTCCTGAAGGAGATGAGACTGTTGGTATACAGCCAGCACCAGTGGCTCCATTGAGAAGAAGCGAGAGAGATCGTCGACCATCTACGAGATACTCACCTGGTGAGTATGTGCTACTGACTGACAGGGGAGATCCCGAAAGCTTTGTAGAGGCTATGGAAGACGACCACAGGCACGAGTGGATGCAGGCTATACAGGAGGAGATGAGTTCCTTACATGCCAATTCTACTTATTAGCTGGTGTGGTTGCCAAAAGGAAAGAAGGCTTTGAAGAATCGATGGATATTTAGAGTGAAGCAGACGGATGATCTACTTGCCCTCGATATAAAGCGAGGATGGTAGTTAAAGTCTACGGTCAGCGGAAAGGCGTGGATTATGATGAGATCTTTTCGCCAGTCGTCAAGCAATCGTCTATTCGGGTGGTGCTAGCATTGGCAGCCATTTTTGACTTGGAGGTCGAGCAGATGGACGTGAAGACGGCATTCCTCCACGGTGATCTTGAGGAGGAGTTGTACATGGAGCAGCCAGAGGTATTCTGTGAGAAGAGCAAGTCATATTTGGTCTGTCGGTTGAGAAAGAGCTTGTATAGTCTGAAGCAGGCTCCGAGGCAGTGGTACAGGAAGTTCGAGTCGTTTATGGAAGAGCATGGTTATGCACGGACGACGTCAGACCATTGCGTATTTGTGAGGTACTTTGCCGAGGATGATTTCATCATTTTATTGTTCTATGTTGATGACATGCTATTAATGGGTCGGAATGCCACTAGGATAGCGGAGTTGAAGTGCCAACTGGGCGTGGCCTTCTCTATGAAGGATTTGGGTGTAGCAAAGATATTCTTGGGATGGAGATCAGCTAAGAGAGAGAGTCCAAGCTACTACAGTACTTGTCCCAAAAGAAGTACATTCACCGGGTACTTCAGCGTTTCGGGATGGACGGGTCGAAGAAAGTGAGTTGCCCCTTTGCGGCTCACTTTAAGTTCACTAAGGAGTAGTATCCATCTACCGAGGACAAAAAAAAAAGATATGGAGCAGGTTTCATATGTCTCAGCTGTGGGAAGCCTTATGTATGCTATGGTGTGTACGAGGCCAGACATCGCTCATGCAGTTGGCACAGTTAACATGTACCTTTCAAATCCTGGAAGGGTACATTGGAGTGCGGTCAAGTAGATTCTACGATACCTTCAGGGTACTGCTGATTGGAGACTTTCTTTTGGTGCTGACGAGCCGAAGCTGGTTTGGTATACTGACACTGATATGGCTGGAGATATAGACACGAGACGATCGACTTCGGGCTATATGATGATGTTTGCTGGAGGAGCGGTATCGTGGCAGTCGCGGTTGCAGAAGTGTGTTGCCTTGTCGACGACAGTGGCAGAGTATATTGTGGCGACCGAGGCTTGCAAGGAGTTGTTGTGGATGAAAAAGCTGTTACAGAAAATAGGGCTGAAGCAAGAGCAATATACTTTGCTTTGCGATAACCAGAGTGCCATTCACCTTGTGAAGAACCAGACATTTCATAGTCGGTCCAAGCACATTGAGACTCGGTATCATTGTATACGAGATGTGGTTGAGAAGAAGGACGCGATGCTTGAGAAGGTCCATACTGATGACAATGGAGCGGACATACTCACCAAGATTCTACCAAAGGGAAAGTTTGAGTACTACAGGCGGATCGTCGGAATGACGAGTTCCTCCACCTAGTTGTGAAGGGAGAGAAATGTTGGAGTAGGTGGGGTTCCCAACCTATGTGGAGAATATCTCGGAGAGCGACGAGCGCCATCCGTGTGTCGGAGAAGCTCAGGGAGTGCATGGATTCTATTTTAGAACATATATGGTAAGAAAATATATGATTGGATTTCCATATTTACTTTGATCATATATTTATGATTGGACCCTTCATATAGTAGTTTTCCATATAATTGGGTTTTCAATTATGGCAAGCCAATTATGATTGGATTTTTATTAAATATATGATTGCTGCATATTGGAAGTTTCCATATATATTGTTCTTTCATGTATAGATTACCATGGGCTTATAAAGGGTTATGCATGCTAGTTGAAAAATTATCTCAAAACAAGAGTGCTTTACAATCTTTGAGAGAGAGAGAGAGAGGAATAAGGACTATTTTGAAGGAGAGGTTACTTCGAATAATTTTTCGGCATCTCTTGTTCTTCGGAGTCGGCAATCAAAAAATTTCTTCTTTTAAGTGAGTTGTGGTGATCCGTGTTGGATCGAGAGGAGCTTGTAGAGGGTGTATTCTCTTTATTCCATTAGTGGAGGTTCTTCAGGGTTGGACTCCGATCGTCCTGTGATTTTTCCCGCAAGGGTTTCCCACGTCAAAAAATTTTGTGTCTGCGATTGTGTTTGGCGCTTTTGGTTTGTGTGCTTTTGCTCGGTTCTCTCGCAGTACTTTCTGGTTTGGGGAACGGTTTCCGCGCTTCGTTCCCAACAGGTAATACCTTGAGGCATACTACTACTTACCTAACCAGTGAGGTATCTTCCTGCTGCTTCTTTGATATTTGATTTGAACCTAGGGTCATGGAAAATTTTATGAGCAACATCAGTAACTAAAGGAATTAAAGATGTTCACAAAAAAGAATAGAAGGAAAGATGTAGGAATATGCCAACTCCAAAGCTGTCTTCAAAATGGCTCTAGTGTCGAAAGATCAGTGAGTTAGGTCTCCAGATGAAGGTTTTCCATTTGTGTTGTCATTTTGGGACCGAACCTCCTTTTGTTCAAAGTTTGGGATCACCAATCTGAGCAGCAAACTATTGGAATGGTGGTAGGCCAACCAACTCGGAGGAACAAATTTAGAAAGGAAGACAAATATAGATAGAAGAATTTGGTAGAGAGAAGAATGGAAGGGAAGAAAAAAACTTTCTAAGATCACTAAGCTTGTAAGTTTTAGAGAGATGAATGGAAGGGAAGAAAAATACTTTCTAAGATCACTAAGCTTGTAAGTTTTATTTTATACAAGATAGGGAGATCATCCAATTTATAGGACTCTTGGAAGAGTCTACACACTTACTAAAATATATCTACAAATTATTTTGTACTCTTTACAATGATAATATTAGGATATCTCTAGAACATAGATATTTTAAATTATCAAGAACATTCTAGGTATAAAATATCCTAGAACATAAACTAAGCACAAAACTAAAAGGACAAAATAAACAAAGTTCAATGATAGTGGACCAACTAGATTTGTTGAGCTAAAAAATATGGTCACAAAATCAAGTTTAATTTTCAACACTCCCCCTTAAACTTGATTTGTAATCCCAAGTAGACTTCTTAACATGAAAATAGCATCTTGTTTAAGTGGCTTCATGAAGATGTCGGCGACTTAGTCTTGAGATTTTACATACTTCATTTGTACTTCATACCTTGCAACACACTCTCTTATGTAGTGATACCTTGTGTCAATGTGTTTGCTTCTATCAGGATGATCGGATTCTTCACCAAAGTGATAGCGAAACTATTATTGATGTAGACCTTTGTTGGCTCCTCTTGTGGCATGTGAAGCTCCTTCACTATACTTCTAAACCAAATCACATGAAAAACACATGAAATAGCGGCAACATATTCGGCCTCACGTGTTGACACTGTCACAATTGATTACTTTTTTGAACTCCATATAAAAGTAGTATCTCCCATAAGAAACACGAATATGCTAGTACTTGTTCGATCATCAAAGTCTCCACCCAATCACTATCTCTATATCAGACAAGCATGAGATCATTGGAAGATGAGTACAGTAGGCCGTAGTAAATTGTACCTTTGATTTAGCTTGAAATCATTGGAAGGTGAGTAAAGTAGGCAATAGTAAGTTATACCTTTGATGTAGCTAAGAGTTTTTTTGTCGGTCTTCAAATGAGTAGTTGTTGGTGATTCCATATAGCGGCTAATAAGTCCAAGTCCATCTAGAATAGCTGGTCTTGTACATGTCAAGTAGCACAAACTTCCAACAAGGCTTTTGAAAAGTATAGGATCAACTCTTTCTATCTTCTTCATGCTTTGACAACTTGATTCCATATTTCACAAACGTGCTTATGGGCTGACAATCACTTATGTTGAACTTTTTGAGAACATCTTTTGCGTAGCTTTCTTGGGAGTTGAAGACATCATGTTCGGTTTGATTTACTTCAATACCAAGGTAGAAAGACATAAGGCAGGTGACGGTCATCTTGATCGAACTCCTTTACCATAGCTCTCTTGAACTCTTCAAATAACTTTGAACTATTTTCTGTGAATATAAAATTATCCGCATACAAGCAAACAAGCAAAATATATCCATTATCATATATTTTAACATAGAGGACATGTTCATGTGGGCATTTAGCAAAGTTATAATCTTGGATATATCAATTCTACTATACCATGTCTTGGTGCTTGCTTCAAGCCATATCAGGGTTTTTTCAATTTTAGTAAAGTGAAGTTTGGAAAAAAGAGAAGGAGAAAAGAAGGAGAAGAGAGAATATGAGAAAGGAGATTGCAAGGACTTAAGACCCTAGGTTGCATCTCATGTGCATTTATACTGATAAACAATACATCCACAATTACTATTGTACCCTCATAAGATAAATAATAATAATAACTCTAACACCCTCTCTCAAGTTGGAGCATGTAGATCTGACATGCCCAGCTTGCTACATAAACCATAAAATTGACCACGAAAAAGTGGTTTGGTGAGGATATCACCCAATTGATTCTCAGACTAAACATAAGGAGTGACACTCTGCTTCTTTAGAAACAAATTATGAACAAAATGACAACCCACCTCGATATACTTAGTGCGCTCATGAAACACCGGATTACTGGAGATGAGAATGGCCGACTGATTGTCAAAATACATTTCCATAGGAATATGAACCATAATTCCCATTTGATGAAGAAGAGACTGCACCCACATCATCTCAGAAGCTGTATGAGACATCGCACGGTACTCGACTTCTATACTAGAACGAGCCACAATATTTTGCCTCTTATTATGCCATATGACAAGATTGCCACCTAGAAATGCACAATGGCCGGAAGTAGACCTCCTATCACTGCGATTGCCGGTACAATCAACATTACTAAAAGCTGTCACAGTAAACAATTGCGAAGGTTTGTACAACAAACCATTTTCCTTCAAGTATTGTAGAATGCGAGAGATAAGCCTCCCAATGTGGTTGCCGAGGGGCAAGCATAAACTAACTAACTACTCCAACTGCATAGGTGATTTCTGGTCGTGTAACAGTAATATATATATATATATATATATATATATATATATATATATATATATATATATATATATATATATATATATATATAAAAGTTTTTCGACCAGCCGTCTATAATGTCCAATATTCTCAAATAACTCTCTACTGTCAGTATCATGCTTGTCATGATAATCCATAGGAGTCTCAAGTGGCCGACACTCCAACATTCCAATCTCTGAGAGCAAGTCTAGAATATACCTGCGCTGTGATAGATACACACATTTCTTAGATCGAGTATCCTCGATTCCAAGAAAATATCGAAGAAAACTGAAATCCTTAGTATGAAACTGACGACAGCGGTAGGCCTTCAAGTCTACAATTCCAGCATAATCACTCCTATATATATTGATATTATCAACATAAACAATCAACATGATAATACTTACCAAGGAGGAATGGCAAAATACTGAATGATCTGACGTGTTGCGCCGAAATCCATACTGAATAAGAACTGAACTGAACTTGTCAAATCAAGCTCGAGGTGACTGTTTCAGTCCATATAATGTTTTTATCAATTGACATACGAGTTTTTCACTTCCAACCATAGTATACCCCGGTGGATGATCCATATAGACATCCATGTAAGTCACCATACAAGAAATTATTCTTTATATCTAGTTGATACATAGGCCATTGGCGATTAACCGCTACAATAAGAAGAATTCGAATTGAATTCAACCGAGCCACTGGAGAGAAAGTCTCCAAATAATCAACACCACTCTTTTGTAACCAACTGTGCCTTGAGATGCTCAACTGAACCATCTGGATGATAGTTAACAGTGTACCCCCATCGACAACCCATTGTCTTTTTCTCAATAGAAAGATATGTAAGCTCCCAAGTCTGATTTTGATGTAAAGCACACATCTTTTCATCCATTACATTTTTTCAACAAGAAGATGACATAGCATGCTTATAAGTTTTGAAAATAATAATGAAAGACAATGAAACAACAAATACATTAAAAGATAAAGAAGTACGGTGTAAAAAATATAATTAGAGAGATGATTACGAATAGCAGAAGGCCTTCCTGGTATCGATTTGTCCACCATGTTAAGTTTAGTTTAGATCCTCGATTTACTTACTTATGGTGTTAGGGTTGTAAACACATAAAATCGTTGTAGCAGGGGAGGAGTTGCACTGGTGGTGAATGGACTGCGCTTCCTTGAGATTGCAGTACACATCTTTGTGCTTTCATTTTCAAATTAATATTATCCTTCTTTTTAGATATTTGCCATTACATGACTAACGGCAAAGACGTTCAACTCTGGACAGACCGGCCGTCAATTCTTCTACTTATTTGTAACAGATGAGTTAATGGTAGCTGACTCAGTGCTGCGTAGGAGAAGATGCACAGCTGAGTCATTGCTACCAAGTGTTGTTGGTTGGGGTGTCATGACCGAACCGAAAAGAAGAGAGAGAGAGAGAGAGAGAGAGAGAAGAGAGAGAGAGAGAGAGAGAGAGAGAGATGCTGACACTTAACGCACAAAATAAAAGCTTCGCACCATAACTGTGACCAACGCCACTACAACCGCAGGGTCCACGTGTAACCCGACTGGCAGACAACTACTATTTGATTTGAACCTAGGATCATAGAAAACATTATGAACAATATCAGCAACTAAAGGAATTAAAGATGTTCACAAAAAATAATAGAAGGAAAGATGTTGGAATATATATGCCAACTCCAAAGCTGTCTTCCAAAATGGCTCTCGTGTCGAAAGATCAGTGAGTTAATTCTCCGGATGAAGGTTAGCCACTTGTGTTGTCATTTTGGGACCGAACCTCCTTTGGTTCAAAGTTTGGATCACCAATGTGAGCAGCAAACAACTTGGTACATTTTATATTTTGTCTACATCCCTATTTGTCTTTTGAGCTTAATCAAATGGAAACGAAACTCGTACCTAAACTTATCCCATGTTTCCTTCTTTTTTTGGCTTCAGCATAAGATGGCAATGAAAAGAGCACGAAGTGGTTGCTTCAAGTACTTCTTCAATCTCATTAAACCAACTTCTTACAAATTTTAAATCTAAAAATTATTTATCAGCAATAAACATGATGCTTCAACAATATTTTTAAAGGATAATTATGTAGGAAAGAATTTGTATGCCCCCTCCAATTTTTCAAACATTTACATCCTCATGTATCATATTGACAAGTCAATTTCTTCCCGCTCTCATCCAACAACTTTTAATAAATAAAAAGAAAATTTGACAAACTATTTTCTCTCTTTGAGTTGTGGGCCTCCCTCTCATGTGTGGTACCTTATTTTTTTCCTCTCCCCTATCACTTTTTTTCCTTCATTCTCTCTCTCTCTCTCTCTCTCTCTCTCTCTCTCTCTCTCTCTCTCTCTCTCTCTCTCTCTCTCTCTCGTCCCCTCCCAAAATAGAGGAGACTGAACAAGTGAGAATGACCACGCACCACGTGAGCTCCAACCCAATGTGATATGTATAAGTCGTCCTATAGTATAAGTGTATAGTAGCATGTATATCCCTAAGGACAAACCAAACATCTGCATCTTTTTTTTTCTTCTTTTTTTGGAACGGGTAATTGTGTTACAGACTCTTGGTCCGAAGGCCTACAAACTCGGTCCGAAGGCCCACACCCATATTTGTATCTCACCGCATCCGGCCCGCACTCACATTTATTCCTTCACATGGAATTAATTGTGCTTCTCCCATTGTTCGAACCTGCAACCTCTCTGCATATATATATATATATATATATATATATATATATATATATATATATATATATATATCATGTGATTAGGAGGGGGGCGCTCCTACGAGAGAGGTCCAGAGGTTCGATGTCCCATCCCCCCCACACGGTATATATATATATATATATATATATATATATATATATATATATATATATATATATATATATGGTTAGGAGGGGGCGCTCCTACGCGAGAGGTCCAGGGGTTCGAAGTCCCATCCCCCCCGCACGGGATGGCTTGGTGGTTGGCCCACGCTCCCGGGCCGGGCCAAATAAAGATGGACAATCGCAAAAAAATAAAAATAAAAAGTACAAGAATATAGAGAATACACGAGTACCCTACGATATGGTCACAGTTATACCTAGACATGGGGTATGATTACTACAAGTCGATCGGTTAATAAGAAATAGTAATATAGAACATGTAAGATAAAGCAGTAAGGCTTCTCTTGTAGCATCCGCTACCAAAAATACAAGTTAGGTACGATAATCAAATAAAGAGCAACATGGAGTTTGCATATTATATTGAAAACAAAATGTTCAGGTCAAATAGTAAATTAAAATACATTTTTTGTTGATTAAAAAAGATCTACACATGGAGGAACAAGAAAGTCGTATGGGTATAACATGAAAAACATAATAGAATATAATCCTAACAAAGATAAGTTACAAGATTTTTTATTCATAATCTTGATTAATTAAAATGTCTCAAACAATCAACTTAATTAAGTATGAAATATAAATATCTAGATTTCTTCCATGACTAATTACTAAGTGTACTCTGACCAAGGTTTTCAATAAAAATTGATTATATGATTTTATAGGCCCTTTTCTCATGCTCATTATTGTTGATGTTACCAAAAATTTGTACAATCTTTTTCAAGTTTCAACCATAAGTTGGTGATTACAACAATTAGGACTTAGACGAAACTGCTAGAGAAAAACTCTAAACAATGCAACCAAGTTGCTAAAAGTTGGAACAATCGAATACATGCTTGTTGCGATGATATGAATCACCATTGCTCAGGGTGAGATGTGACATCTTTTAGTCTAACCGCTTCTATGAACCAACAAGTTCAAATAACGAATTACTGGAACGCTCCTTAGTTAGCTACTGTATAATGAGCAACACTTGGACAAGATTTTGCTCCTGCTGCTCCTCTCTCTACCAAACTAAGTCAAGTTAGCAACCTCAAATTATGTCGCTAATGTGAAAAAATGTTGCTAAATAGTTCGACGATGAATTAAGCAATGTATTGACATGTTGCATTACAACTAGTCGATGAATCAGAATATGTCGCTAAACATCACACCCGTGACATTTTTAATATCGTTAGATATTCCATGGTTAGTGACGTTGGGCGGCATCATAGAGCAGACGTCGCTAAATTAGCGATGTTCAGCTGCATGTATAGATTCCACTATACTCCCAAATATAGTGACACTGATATGTCGTTAATATGTTGCTAATTTGCCTCTAAACTATCAGTTTAGTAACATTACCAACGTTTAGTTACGTCTTGATACGTGTAGCAACTTTCATATACTTGTTAGCGACTTATATTATGGGTCGCCGAACGTTGCGGATCAACGTCGCTAATTTCCTACAAAAGGAAAAGTATAGCAGCTCTAAGTAGGTCTCTTATACAGCTACTTTCCAACATGACTGTCTGTTTGAAACATAAATAGAGAATACTCAACATAAAATATAGGAAACCATAAACAGAGATTGATACAAAATATTTAGTAGGTTGTTTGATTCAACATTTCATTGATACAAAATTTTTGGAATCAACATATTGCGACATTTATTTGGAATCACTAAATTTATAGAATATAGCTACATTTGGTACTAAAGTCACTAATAATGTCACTTAATTAACTTATTTTGGTAGAGTCTGTAAGCTCTACTCTCGTTGTATATACTCTCTTACGTTATATGTACCATGTCTAAAAAAATTAGAATATATAGGAGAGCCAAGTCCCTAGAAGTCATAATCGGCCACTATCAATGTGGGCAGATATCAAGAGAGTAATCCCCATAATATGCGTTTACAACAGTAACTCCCCACTAAGTGGGCAGTTGCAAGTCTGAAATGTCCAAAAAAGAATCAGTTGAACAATTGTGCCACTGGAACAAAACCTTTCTCGTCTTTGTGATGAGATGAGAAGAAAAATAATAAAAGATTACAAGATTACAAGACCTTATAGGAATACAAAGAACCTTTTTGTTGTTCTTGTTGTTTTAACTTTCACCTCTACACTATTTATAGAAAGAATATGCCTCTTTGGTATACTACTTTCTATGCATGGAGAAGTCCAAAGGTCAACTCATCCATCTTCCAAGTTCAGTTCTTCCATCTTCCAAGGTCATCCCTTCTATCTCTCAGTGCCTAAAGAAAGACAACATTATTGTTGCATGCATATGCAGAATGTGACAAGTAGGCCACTTCAGATAGCCATAACTTCTTCAATGCACCTTTAAATTCTCTGATTCATAGCATGTATTAAAGATAAAACTTTTTTGTACAACTTCAGCATTGAAATATCAAACCAAATAATGATTGAAAATATTCTGAACCAGCCTCCCAAAACTAAATCCTGCCACAAAAAACTGCACCTAAAATGGCTAAGTACATGGTTGAACCCAACCATGGGTAACTGATTTCCATGGTTCAAATCCATATTAATTCATCATGGAGATGGACCCCATTTCCATCAATCTCCTTATCCATCCTCATGAGACAAAATTTTTCAAATAGTAGTCATACCTGTCATCCTTCGACAAAAGTTATGCTTCTCTTTTGGTAGAAACTTAGTAATCAATCAGACAAATTTTGACTTGTATCGATCTTCTTAATATGCATCAAGGATTATCTAAAGCATCTCAGATCCAATGATGGCGTACGTCGATGTGCTTAATTTTTCCTTGAGTGATAGCTAGCATTTTTTACTTAAGTCGATGGTGATCTATTGTCACAATATAGAGTGTCCTTCTCTTGCTTGAGAGAGGACTTCTTTAGGAATTCTTCATCCACAAGAGCTCCTTGATAGCTTCTATAGAAATGATATATTCATCTTCATGGTGGATAGAGTGATACACTTTTGCACCTTTGATTTCCATGATATAGCTTTCCATGTGAAGGTAAATAAGTATCCTAATGTGGACATTCTTTTGTCCTAGTCACCTGTCATATCAGAATCAGTGTAACCTTCCAAGATAGATTTGACATCTCTAAAACACGAAAATTATTTAGAGGTTCCTCTAAGATATCTTAGGATCCACTTTATTGCTTACCATTATTCTTTACCCGGTTGGCAAGAAAACAACATAGCACTCCAACTGCATGTGCTACATCGGGTCTTGTACAAACCATGGAGCACATCAAACTTTTGATGGCCAAGGCAAATGGAATGCTCTTCATGTCCACTTTCTCATTCTCAATTGAAGGGCTCTTTTGTGTACTTAGCTTAAAATAAGCGACTAGTGGTGTGCTGACTGAAAGCACTCTAAAGAGGGAGGGGGCGTGAATAGGGTCAAGCTCACTAATCAAGCACTAAGAGATTGCTAATGGACAATTTGAAGATTAAGAGTGTAAGAGAAGAAGCAACAAAAATATCGACACCCGATGTATCCTAGCATCCTTCCTTGGGACACTCTAGTCCTGGAACTCTCTCCGGCTATAATACACTATAACCGCAAATAGTACAATGTGAGCTTTGATCCAAAGACTCATCAACTTCTTACATGAGAGCTTTTATCTGAAGGCCTATTCGACTTCAATACCTGAGAGATTTGATCCGAAAACTCTACAACTTCATGAGAGCTTTGATCTGAAGTCTCTCCAACTTCAACCTCTTTACAAGATGGATTTGATCTTCTTGTAACAAAGATGAAGATCTTACTTTTACAACTCAAGAACACTCTAATACAATTTGTGGATAGGCAAGTGAAAGCTTTGGTAAATTAAAAAAAATAGGCTCTGTAAGCCCTCTGATTTTTGGATTATTTATTTATTTTATATAATTTTTATTTATTAAACTATATTTTATTTTATTTATGACTATAAATATACTTTGTCGTAGCTTAACTTTTGAAGCACAACAGCGGCTAATTTCTCGAAACCAATTTTATATTCATGTTCTAGACGAGTTCACCTTCACGTAGGCATATCATGTCCGACAAAAATTTGTCCCCATGTACTATATTTTCTTGTAAAACTTTCGGATCAAAATGGTCATTTTTGCCTTCGACGTAATTTTGATATATTTTTTCAATTCCAATTTGAGGCCCAAACCCATTCAAACTTTTTGACTCAATATATAATTTTGACATATTTTGAGCCTAATACACACATACCAATAGTGTCCCACTCAATTGAGTTCACATGTGCTATTTATTTTTAAATGACACACAAGACCCATATGATAGACTTTCAAGGCCTATTTCTGTTCAATAAATCGTACCGGCCCGAAACTAGTCCAACTAAGATTGGTAGAGCCTATTCTATGTTACCCTAGCCTAATAGAATAATTTTAGAGTGTTTTTTTATAAATTATTTACAGCCACCTCTTGGAAAATGCAAATATGCAATATTAAGATTTAGTGGGACTTATTAGGAAATCACCAAATCTCCTAAATATTTTCCTTTTCTTTTTAATTCATAACAAATCCAAACCAACCAAATCCCACCAAACCAAATAAATCTCTTCCCAAATCCTTTCTCCCTTACGTAACCAGTGCCTCCTCCTCTTCTGCTTAGGTTTTATATATAAAAATATGCAAAACCGAGGGTATGTTTCTATTTTCTCATGCGCACACATCCAACAGACCCGGCCAAAAACTCTTCTACCTGATCCCTTCCAACCCCTTCACCACCACTCACGCAACCCTAGGACACTCTCTAACAACCCATTACCTTTCTAAAGAGCCACAGAGCTTCGTTTGATCGACACAAGGCGCGCGAGGCACCCGAAATATAACGTCCAGTCCCAAAATACGTAGGACTAGGTACGTAGACATGCCAGTCGTATAATAAATATATGTTAACTACAAATGCATTATAACCATGACAAACTAATCTCATCCAAAAAATAAAAGATATTATAATCAATATGAATTTTCATTTGTACAGGATATTGGGCGGAGACAAATCCACTCCAAATATTTTAAAAGTGAAGCAATACATAAACAAAGAAATGTTTCGTCAAAGCGTAACAAAGAACGAAGTCATCTTCGAAGGAATAGAGAAGATCACGACCTTGGCTAGAATTCTTGCGAAAAGTCAAGAAACAAACACTTGGATAAATTACTAGGTCCTCAGAGGGACATAACAAGTTACATAAAAACATGCTATAATAACTAAAAATGTAAACACCGCATGACTACAACACAACTGGTTCCCTAACTGTCTATGTGATATGCACTTTGAAGACAACGTTCCACACAGGGGCTTTCCGAAAATAGAGGCACGTCGCATTAGCGTTTCAACCGAGGCATTAGTGGCATCTAGAGGATAATAATGCACGACACACTAGCTCTCGGGTGAGTCACTAATGGTATCTAGAGGAAAGTAAATGTACGGCACACTAGCAATCGACTAAGTCCACTAACGGCGACTAGAGGAAAATAAATAAATGGAAGCCCCTATGCCTAATAGCTGTCTTTTCCTTCCCCATGCAATACTCGTGCTGTATCCACATCATGATATCCCTAATAACCACTAAGTCCTCTTGACATGCATCACACCAAGGACAGTCCCTTAACTCTAGATCAAATGTGCATAGAATAAACAAAGAAGCAAAAAAACATGACTAAAATGTAATAAAATAAATATTGAATAACATAAATACAGTATGACAAGCTAAAGGTAAATTTACAGTAACACAACAAGGTATCTTGCTTGGAGGTAGTGTGCAGAATGGCAACGTCCAATAATTCGAATCGCCAGAATCATGAAGCAATGAAAGCCAACTTCCACGAACGTCCTCGGATGATGAAACATACATCATCAAAAAATTTGGTAAAAAAAAATGTCTAGGATAGCCTACCCATAAGTCCAATTCTAGACACAGGGGCAAAATCATAATTTCAAGTCAAAATGATGTCCGCCGTTGGACTTGCTTTGCACCGAAAAGTATGCCAAAACCTATGATCTCTAAAGTCAACAAATTATATACCTACGAGTCTAGTTTGACGATAAAAACTCAATGGTATGTCCAATTTTGGATTCCGATGAGCTGTACACAAATTCGTCCGTTGGATCGGATCGTGGGCCCGCCAAAATAGCATTCTGGTTGACCTTCTCAGAATCGGACCAAACTTTGCTCACATGACCAAAAAAATGAGACGAGTCCAGTGGCGTAAGTTTTGTCCCAAGATGACGAACGTGCACAAAGTTATGGACTAGTTTGCAAAGAGGTCGATACGGGGTATCTCGACCGATATGCCTCAATGTTGTCGTACACACAGAGTAAAATCGAGTTACGTCGAATTCCACATGTCAACAACATCCATACGCGTCTTTCAATGCTCATGGGTTACGACCACGTCGTCCGGTTTGTCGGGACGCACGCCGTATTGGTAAATGTTATCGAATTATATAGTTCAAAAAACTAGTTTTTTTCTAAAATTATGAAACTATTTTAATCACAAATTAACCAATAAAAATAAAAGTAAAAGTGGGGTTTCCATCTCGTATATGTTGTCCTTAAATCTGTTCAAACAAAATTTTGAAACTGTTCCTGGATCGGCAAATTTTTTCCTTCCAATTTAGGGTTCTCAAAATAGTTTTTGGGGTTTTGTAGTTTTTCTCGATCTTTTGAGAACTTTCACCAAAAATTTAGGACAAAAATAATCAATCCATTTGAAGGGTCTTGTAGGTGGTCAACTAGACTCTCCTTAGAATTTTACGGATCAAACTTACGTTAATCGAGGTAGAAGAAAACTGAGTGCAACTAGGTGTACATGGGTACTGCTGTTAGGGTCGAAACAGGGCTTCCCCTGTTTTGGGAGTTCTTCGTCGGTGCTGCGACGATTCTGGCGCTCAAGGAAGCTCCAATGATTGGGTTATAAATTTTCGAGGAGGCTACGAGGCTTTTGCGATGACTGTTTCTGTCGAGTAGTCAGGTTTTTATACGATTTTAAAATTAGATTTCTGATGTGTTTAAATCTGATTTAAACTCAGGGTTGCGTGAATCAAAGGAGAATCTACTATAGATTCGAACTAAAAAGATTGGAGTGAATTTGATGGGGGATCGAGGGAGAAGTGGTTTCGGACAAAAAAATTACATGTGCTTCCCTGTTTGGGCGGACGGGAGAGATTGAGTGGAGTTACTCGCGAGTCATTCAATGAAAATTCAAATTTCAGTATATATATAGTTATGCATATATATATAATATATATATATATATATATATATATATATATATATATATATATATATATATATATATATATATATATATATATATATATATATGCTCCAAAACCAGTCGGCTGGTTTTGTATTATAGAACCAATCTATGTTTTATGGGTTGGATTGAAATTTAGTGTATATATATATGTATATATATATATATATATATATATATATATATATATATATATATATAATATATATATATATATATATATATATATATATATATATATATATATATATATATATATATATATATATATGCTCCAAAACCAGTCGGCTGGTTTTGTATTATAGAACCAATCTATGTTTTATGGGTTGGATTGAAATTTAGTGGTTGAGATTAAAAGATGTAGACCCCACCAAATTTTTAAGTCATTTAATTACAACCATGCAATTCCAATCCAACGTGTATAACATAGGTTGGTGTTATAATACAAAACCAAGAAATTGGTTCTAGAGCACTTCTCATATATATATATATATATATATATATATATATATATATATATATATATATATATATATATTTTTATATATATATATATATATATATATATATATATATATATATATGTATATATATATATATATATATATATATATATATATATATATATATATATATATATATATATAGTTCTAAAGTACCAATAAATTACCAGAAATTTCTATTATACTATTTTAAAAGTCTGAAATATCAAAAACTTAATGTAACCTACTTTCCTAGGGTAGGGGGTGTTTACACATATATTTGTACCTATATTTATTAAAATTTATCTACTAATAAATTAACGGATAACCAAGAACAATAATAATAATAATAATAATAATAATAATAATAATAATAATAATAATAATAATAATAATAATAATAATTTAGTAGGGTAACCTAGATTAGGGGTGTGTACACTCTCACTACTATTATTATTACCTATATTAAATCAAAAACCCCTCTTAAAAAAAGATAATAAATAAATAAATATTTAAAATGGAGAGATAACCAAAATATGATTTGATAAATTTTAATCAACAAAATATATAAATAAATAAATCTAGTGACGTTTACAACTAATATGCTAGTCATGGCACATGACTGCACTAGCCATGCCATAATATCTTGTCAATGTGCATTAAAAAAATTTAAGCACGACTAAGGATATATTTATAAAAATAAAAGATAATTCTAAAGTAATTGTTTAAGAAAATGTAAAACAAAAAATTGAAAATTTGGGGGTTTACACGAAGTAGAAGGAACGTGGACTGAAACAACATTGCAGGTGTGCTATTTTCGTAAGCGTATTTTCTCAACTTTTTGTTGTCCGTTTGATGCGAAACCAAAACTAACTTTTAGCTCTACATGTGTACTTCGAACTCTAATTAGCCATCCATGTGTTCAACACGGTTTGTCAGGTTTTTCATATTTTAAAAATTTGTTTTTATCGTACAAGTTGTCGAATGTTGAATTTTATCGACACAACAAAAATTTGTCAGATTAGCGTCGTTTCAAAACGTCGCTAACCTCGGTGAAAATGTCGCTAAATTAATTTAGCGACGTTTAGGGCGACATTTTGGGAATGACGGAAAAAAATGTGTCGCTAAACGAGAAAACGTCGCAAAACATCGCTAGGGCGACGTTATTTGGCGACGTTATTAACGTCGCTAATTAGCGACGTTATTTGTGACGTTTTAACGTTGATGCTAATTAGCGACGTAAAAGGCGACGTTACCGTGTGGTCGCCGTTTAGCGACACTATTGCGACGTTTTGGCGCCGACATGTTGACATAAGATTTGGTGCCACGTGTTGCCACGTCAGCATTTAGCGACGCTTTTAGCGACATTTATTAACGTCGCTACTGTTTAGCGACAAATTTTAACGTCGCTAAAAACGTCGCTAAGTTAAAAAAAGTAAAAAATAGGTTCCAGAATGCAAATGGAGCTGGAGCCTGAGCCAAAATACAGAATACAAAATACAAAATACAGAATCCAATCCCTGGGTTCGCCGACCCCCTCGGTGGAACACTCAATACCGGCACGCACAATACATTCCAGAATATACAAAAAATACAAAGAAAAAAATACTATCCGCAACGAACAAAGTCAATATATAATATCCTCAACAAACCAAATCAATATCCGCAAATACGTACAAACTCAGTATCCTCAACGAAAAAACTGAATATCCCCAAATACGTACAAAGTCAAAATACAAAATACAGAATCCAATCTCTGGGTTCGCCGAAAATACAAAAACAAAGATTGACACAGTACTAATTCATATGTGTTTTAAGTGTGAGAATGGATGGCTCAGAACACAACCCAAAATTCATTCTAGCATACATTAGTGTGAATCATCTATGTTCTGTACATATGGTGTAGTATACGTTCTTATCGAATCTAGTATCTAGTATCTGAAGAATGTAACAGAATCAAGTGAACTCACATAATGTAATACTAAAATATCATCTACTACTATATAAGATATAGTGATAGGTTGTCATATCATCATTGCCGAGGGATGAGGGTCGGAGGACAGTCAACTTCATCTACGGCTACATAGTTACATGAGATAGTCATCGCGAAACGTCGCTATGACGTCGCAAATAGCGACTAATTTAGCGACGTTAGTATGAACGTCGCTAAATTCTAATTATATTCCCCAACCAATTCATTTCCCCCCATTTAACTCTCTCACTCTCTCTCCTCCCCCCTCCGGCCCTCTCACTCTCTCCGGCGCTCTCACAGTACTAATTTATATCTATTTAAGTGTGAGAACGGATGGCTCAGAACACAACCCAAAATTCATTCTAGTATACATTAGTGTGGATGATTATGTTCTGTACATATGGTGTAGTATATGTTCTTATCGTATCTAGTATCTGAAGAATGTAACAGAATCAAGATGAACTCACATAATGTAATACTAAGACATATCTACTACTATATAAGATATAGTGATAGGTTATCATATCATCATTGCCGAGGAATGAGGGTCAGAGGACAGTCAACTTTATCTACGGCTACATAGTTTCTGCCTCGCCAGTCGAATGGCTGCAGGGACTATGTCCTGATCACCATGTTGTACCGTAGATTAATGTAAATGGAACTGGAACCTGAGCCAAAATACAGAATACAAAATATAAAATACAGAATCCAATCCCTCGGTTCGTCGACCCCCTCGGTGGAACACTCAACACCGGCACGCACAATACATTCAAAATATACAAAAAATATAAAGAAAAAAATACTATCCGTAACGAACAATGTCAATATATATTATCCTCAACAAACCAAATCAATATCCGCAAATACGTACAAACTCGGTATCCTCAACGAAAAAACTGAATATCCCCAAATACGTACAAAGTCAAAAATATAGTACAGTCCAAAAATGCAAAAACGAAACTACTGATCGCCTGGAGCTGGAGCTGGACCCGGTGCTGGAGCCGGAGCCGGAGCTGGAGGAGCACCACCAGATGACGCACAAATACCGCTCGAGTAAGCCAAAGGCATGCAGCCACTTCCGTCCCTCCATTCTCCCTCTCTCATGCTATCAACATCACAACTTTTCCAGTGCTGCTCCCTCTAATGATGATGAACGCAAAAATCAAAGACCCCCCTCTCCTTTCTCACTCTTCACAGTTCTCACAACAGAAAGGATCAGTGTTTTCTAGTTCTCTTCCATCCATCCATTCCTCCGTTCTGATCAAGCCTCTTGCTTCTCCTCTCCTCCACCATGGCTCTGGACCCATCTGCTCCTCCCTACTTCCCTTCTTCTTATTTGACTCTCTCAGCCACATATGATATCCAGCTCAAGTGTAGAGTCAGAGAAGAAAAAATGGGCAGGAAGAGGAGGGGAAAGCAGCACAGCCGGCGGCATGACCTGGAAGAAGTACAGAAATTTTCTTCAACATCCGTTGGAGAACTATAAGGATATATCTTTTCACAACATGTCACCTTGTCAAAGACCCTTAATGTGACAACCATGTTACCACGGTGTCGGAAGACTAACATGTCATAATTTTTTAAGCCGTGTGTTTTGACATAATCCTCCCAACTCTTTCCTCCTATGTAGTAATCTTGCATTTCTTTATGAAGTTCAAGACGGTATATTTTTCCATTACGAGTCACTATATGTCGTCTTGGACTTCATAAAGAAATGCAAGATTACTACATAGGAGGAAAGAGTTGGAAGGATTATGTCAAAGCACACGGCTTAGAAAATTATAACATGTTAGTCTTCCGACACCGCGGTAACATGATATTCACATTAAGGGTCTTTGACAATGTGACATATTGTGAAAAGATATATCCTTATAGTTCTCCTACGGATGTTGAAAAAAATCTCTGTACTTCCTCCAGGTCATGCCGTCGGCTGTACTGTATTCCCCTCCTCTTTCTGCCCACTTCTTCTCCCCCGACTCTACACTTGAGCTGGATATCATATGTGGCTGAGAGAGTCAAATAAGAAGAAGGGAAGTAGGGAGGAGCAGATGGGTCCAGAGCCATGGTGGAGGAGAGGAGAAGAAAGAGGCTTGATCAGAACGGAGGAATGGATGGATGGAAGAGAACTAAAAAGCACTGATCCTTCCTGTTGTGAGAACTGTGAAGAGTGAGAAAGGAGAGGGGGTCTTTGATTTTTGCGTTCATCATCATTAGAGGAAGCAGCACTGGAAAAGTTGTGACGTTGATGGCATGAGAGAGGGAGAGGAGGAATGGAGGGAGGAAAGTGGCTGCATGCCTTTGGCTCACTCGAGCGGTATTTGTGCGTCAGCTAAAATACAAAAATTCAATTTTTCTTCAAGTGTGAGAACGGATGGGTCAGAACACAACCCAAAATTTATTCTAGCATACATTAGTGTGAATCATCTATTTTATGTACATATGGTGTAGTATATGTTTTTATCGTATCTAGTATCTGAAGGATATAACAGAATCAAGATGAACTCACATAATGTAATATTAAAACATCATCTACTACTATATAAGATATAGTGATAGGTTGTCGTATCATCATTGCCGAGGGATGAGGGTCGAAGGACAGTCAACTTTATCTACGGCTACGTAGTTTCTGCCTCGCCAGTTGAATGGCTGCAGGGACTATGTCCTGATCACTATGTCGTACCGTAGATTTATGCAAATGGAGCTGGAGCTGGAGCTGGAGCCAAAATACAGAATCCAAAATACAAAATACAGAATCCAATCCCTGGGTTCGCCTAAAATACAAAAACAAAGATTGACACACAATACTAATTCATATGTGTTTTAAGTTTGAGAACGGATGGCTCAGAACACAACCCAAAATTCATTCTAGCATATATTAGTATGAATCATCTATGTTCTGTACATATGGTGTAGTATACGTTCTTATCGAATCTAATATCTAGTATCAAAAGAATATAACAGAATCAAGATGAACTCACATAATGTAATACTGAAATATCATCTACTACTATATAAGATATAGTGATAGGTTGTCGTATCATCATTGCTGAGGGATGAGGGTCGGAGGACAGTCAACTTCATCTACGGCTACATAGTTTTGCCTTGCCAGTCGAATGGCTGCAGGGACTATGTCCTGATCACCATATCGTAGTCCAATACAATCCAGAGATTGACACAGTACTAATTCATATATGTAGTCCAATACAAATAGTCTAATACAAAAACAACCCAATACAAATAGTCCAATACAAATAAGTACTAATAGCTAATGAGAACCATACAGCTCACGCAAACGCTCAGTGATACGATCACGCAACCACCTCGAATAAGTGGGATCGACGGCGGCAGGAGAGATGTAGTCCCTTGCAAGTGCTGCATGAATGGAACTCCCGGTCTCACTAGCTACCGGTGCTGGATGAATAGAACTCCCGATCTCACTAGCTACTGGTGCCACTTCCTCCATAACAGTAGGAGGAGCCACCTCATCATTCACTGTTTCCCTCAAACGATGTGCCGCTTCTCGGGTCATGGGTGCCATCTGGTAAGATCGATATTCACAAATAATATAATTGTAACATAAGCAAGCTAACTAAAGGAACCATCATGTAATTTGAGTACATTTTCGAAAGCAGATAAAGTACAGAAAATTTAATTTTTTGCCAAGTGTAAGAACGGATGGCTCAGAACACAACCCAAAATTCATTCTAGCATACATTAGTGTGAATCATCTATGTTCTATACATATGGTGTAGTATATGTTCTTATCATATCTAGGATCTGAAGAATGTAACAGAATCAAGATGAACTCACATAATGTAATACTAAGGCATCATCTACTACTATATAAGATATAGTGATAGGTTGTCATATCATCATTGTCGAGGGATGAGGGTCGGAGGATAGTCAACTTTATCTACGGCTACATAGTTTCTATCTCGCCAGTCGAATGGCTGCAGGGACTATATCCTGATCACCATGTCGTACCATAGTTTCTGTCTCGCTAGTCGAATGGCTGTAGGGACTATATGTCCCGATCACCATGTTACCAATTAACCAACCAACAAAACTACTTGTTACAAATATCGGTACTATCGGTGCGTTCGAATCGGAGTATCATATTTTTCGGTGTCGGAAAACAAATAATTATTACTAAATTATCAGATTTTTCGGCACTATCGGTGCCCCTGACCAAGCCCCCCTACACCACCCTTAACCCGAACCCTAACCCTCCCCTCCCCTCTGCTCTCCTCACCCAGCCGCCCCCACCCCCCTGCTCCCCTCCCCCAGCCGCCCACATATACCCACCCCTAACCCGAACCCTACCCCTAGCTCCCCTCCCCCAGCCACCCTCGTCCCCCCTGCCCCACCCCCAGCCACCTCCCACTCACCCCCGAACCAACGGCACCCCCCCGTCCCTCCCCCCGAGCCACGCGCACCCCCCAACCACCAACAACTAAAACAGTCGGAGAGAGAGAGAGAGAGAGAGAGAGAGAAAGAAAGGAAGGGGAAGAGTACCACGTACCGGAGAGGGAGGAGAGTCGCTGGAGAGAGTGAGAGTCTCCGGAGAGAGTGAGAGCGTCGGAGGGGGGAGGAGAGAGAGTGAGAGCATAAAATGGAAGAAAATGAACCCTAACCCGAACCCTAACCCTAGCTCCCCTCCCCCAGCCGCCCTTGTCCCCCCTGTCCCACCACCCCAGCCACCCCCACTCACCCCCCAACCACCCGCACCACCCGCATCTCCCCTGCACCTTCCTCCGAGCCACCCGTACCCCCCAACCACCAACAACCAAAACAGCCGGAGAGAGAGAGAGAGAGAGAGAGAGAGAGAGAGAGAAAGAGAGAGAGGAAGGGGGAGAGTCACGTACCAGAGATGGAGGATAGTCGCCGGAGAGAGTGAGAGTCGCCGGAGAGAGTGAGAGCGCCGGAGAGGAGGAAGAGGGAGAGTGAGAGAGTAAAATGGAGGGAAATGAATGCGTGGGGGGGATATAATTAGAATTTAGCGTCGCTATCACTACCATCGCTAATAGTCGCTATTAGCGACGTCAGAGCGACGTTTCGCGACGACTAGATCATGTGATTAATATACATCGTTGTTACGTCGCTTAGGTCGTCGCTAGTAGCAACTATTAGCGACGTTTAGACAAAACGTCGCTAATGTACACAATTTAGCGACGTTAATCGAACGTCGCTAAATATATGTCGCCAATTGAGCAGATTTAGTAGTGCGAATCTAATGTTTTGCTCGAACCCGAAACTTCGTAGTATTTTTGTAAAAGGATATTCATGTGTCCATTTTTAAATCATATTTTTCACTATTTATTATTTTATTCCATATCTAATAATTATTTAAAGTTTATTTATTTTTTGGTCCAATCGGATCGACTAGTTGTTTAACGGTGATACTAGTTTGGTATGATAATTAGAGGCTAGTTTTCTAGCATATATTATAGTTAAATAATGACTATTAATATTTTTTGAAAAATATTTTATAATTAAATTTTATTTATTTTAAAAATATATTATTTTGTCATGTTGATACTAGTTAGATATAGTACTGGATATTTGTTTTCTTGGTCTAAAATTATTTTTAAAAATATTATAAATAAATTTCCAAAATGAAATATTATATTTTTTTATAAAAATATTATTTTTATTTTGGTGACTTGTACTCTATATATTAGATATGGCTATATGTACTGTTTGGTACTAGTCTATTTAGAATATGGTTAGTCGAGGCTATATATAGTATGCTGGTAAACATAGAGTGTGCGACATCAATATGTCACTGATTGGTAGTTTGTAGATTTATTCTAGGAATACGAGATGGTATGACCGATGGTATCGGAGTCCAACCGCAGTACACACACTTGGGGACTACATGCAAGTGTACCTTGCCAATATTACAGTTTATCGTTCTTTCTTTTATTTGTTGCATTTTATTTCTTAATTCATTATCATTGAGGACATAGGACTAATAGGTACTTTGCGTCCGTATTGTATTCGAGTGCAGATGACTTCTTTTAGTCATTGAGTATCGATACTAGGTATTGTTGGAGTCTAGTCTGGATTTGGTAACAACATATTTATGGAATCCAAATCTAGTTAAATATTTGATTTGATTAGATTTGGATGTCCATAATAGGTGTTGTGCTATTTTAGGTATAACAGGATTCTTATTTTAGAAAATCCTATTTTGATTTAAAATAGGATATTGATGGGCTATTTTAGGTGTAATAGGATTCTTAATTGAGGGCTTCCTATTTAAGAAATCATATTATGACCTAAAATAGGATTTTCTTATCCTACATATATGTGGTGAGAGTGGAGGCACAAAGTACAACAAAAAGTAGAGATTCGGGGTGCCCGTCCACAAGAAAATATAAGAGAAGGTCCGTACTTTACTCTTAGGACTTTGTCATCTAAGACAGAAGGAAGAAGAAGATCTAATCGAGGAGTCGTCAACTTCGGTTAGGAAAATTACTACGGGTTGGTAAGTGATCTCAATTGTAATCTTCTATTTTTCTTCTTGAGAGTAGTGAGGGGGTTGAACCTATTAGGACAAAGTGTTCAACGTGAGTTTTGTCAATCTTTTAATTTTATCTGAGTTATTAAAGGTTGGGATTTGTCCATGTGACGTATGTCACCGCCATATACTTGTTTTCATCTTGTGCTTGGTGTTCATTAGACGGAGGTTAGTTTTGATCAGGTGGGTTGGAAAATGCTTCCGTATGTGCCCAACAATTGGTATCAGAGCGAGGTTCTTTCGTTCTGGTCGGATATGCAACAATTGGTATCTGAGCTTTGGAGGTTCTGACAACCATGTCTTCGGAGCAGATGAACACTCGTATGATCACTATTACAGGAGGGAACTGGCAATTTGGAAGCCAGGGATGGAGGATCTACTCTGTTGTAAGGACTTGTATGGTCCGTTGGAGGGTGACATCGCAAAGCCATCGGATAAAGCTGACGAAGACTGGAAACGACTGGATCGAAAGGCCGTTGGATTCATCCGCCAATGGCTGGATGACTCGGTGTTTCACCACGTATCCATGGAGAGTTCGACAAAAGTATTGTAGGAGAAGCTGCATTTGCCGTACGAAAGGAAGACGGCTGGCAATAAGGCATTTCTTATTTGCCAACTCGTCAACTCGAAGTACACGGAGGGTACCTCGGTAGCACAACATCTGAACAAGGTTCAGGGTATCATCAATCAACTATCTGCGATAAATATGGTGATTGATGATGAGCTTCAGGCCCCACTACTCTTGAGTTCTCTGTCAAAAAGCTGGGAGACGTTGGTGGTGTCGGTGAGCAACTTCGTGCCTGATGGAGTTGTCACGATGGAGGTAGTCAAAAGTAGCTTATTGAATGAGAAGGTTCGGCACAATCAAGTGGAATCATCGCAGGAGTCCGTTCTGGTGGCTTCATACAGGAAGGGAAGACCCAAGTTATAAGCAAAGACAGAGGAAAGTTCTTGGAATCTTGCGATTGTGGACCGCAAGGAGGGCTGCTATCACTGTGGTGAAAGGGGTCATATCAAGAGGAACTACATGAAGATCAAAGCTGAGAAGGCCAAAGGCAAGGACGATCAGGTGGATCTCACGGTATTTGGAGATATCATCATTGTAGCGACCAACGCAGAGGAACCTTATGGCATGTGTCATGATGGTGACCGGGTCATGGACACGGGGGCATCATACCATGCCACTCCATATTAGAGGATCTTTACGTCATACTGTGGAGTCATATTTAGACGTGTGAAGATGGGCGACAAGGGGACGACTGCAGTTGCAGGCATCGATGATGTGCACTTAACGACGGAGTTTGGTGAGAAGCTCGTCCTCATGGGTATGCGATATGTATCGAGTTTGTGCTATAACTTGGTTTCGGTAGGAAGGCTGGCATATGATGGCTGTCGCAGTTTATTTGTGGAAAAAGATTAGATGCTTCTAAAGGGTTCCCAACAGTTGGCACGGGAAGATTTGTGTTATGGCATGTACAAGCTCAAGCCACAGAGCTGTAAAGGAAGGCCACAAATACCAGATAGAGGCTCGAGGAGTGTTCGGCAGGAAGTGAATCATCGAGAACTTGTTGAGGCGGGGCCTCTAAATGCTTTGAGTGATACGGAGGATTCAGTTCGTCGTGACAAAGCGACAGACGGTGATGAGTCAAATATTGAGGGTCAGTCTGTCGGTCCCATGACAGCTAGTCGGTCTCCTGGTGGGGGTTGCTCTACAGATCAAGTTTTAGCGACACGTAGTTTGCCAAAGCTTCATGGAGCGACATCGATTTCAGCTGTTCGAAGCCATGTAGGAGATCAAGGTTTACAGCAAATTCAATCTGAGGCGGGAGCATCATCATTCATACAGATAAGGGAGAGCTGTGGGTCATCGACGACATGTACAATACGTAAAGTTTTATTCGAGGACGCATGTGTATGGAGGAGCTTCAAGTTTGGACATGAAGGTGGGCAGGTTCAGGAGTTCGAATCTCGGGAGAACCGTACCGTCCGCTTGGTTGGGCTTGCCAAAGGTTAAGAAGGTCGTCAGAATGTTAACATGTTTCGGTGGAAAACAAAAGTCAGGGACAGACAGCCAAGACTTATGATGAGGCTGGTCGTCAGGTATTTGGTCTTGGTCATGTCATTGATATCGGCAGGATCCCAGTGGTGCAGGAGGTGCTATACATGACAGCTGGCATCGACGTGACGGTCGAGGAGTTGGAGACAAAGGAAGATACAAAGTAAATCAGAGGATCGGAGATCAGTAGCATGGGAGAGCAGGTATTTTGTCGTGGGACGACAAGCATGGAGTCCAGTTGAGAACCCATGGGGTCAATACCCTCTCATCAGACTGGAGGGAGAGATTGTTGGAGTCTAATCTGGATTTGGTAACAACATATTTGTGGAATCCAAATTGAGTTAAATATTTGATTTGATTAGATTTGGATGTCCCTAATAGGTGTTGTGCTATTTTAGGTATAATAGGATTCTTATTTTAGAAAATCCTATAATAATCTAAAATAGAATATTGATGGGCTATTTTAGGTGTAATAGGATTCTTAATTGAGGGCTTCCTATTTTTCATGACCCGCACCCGTTTTTCGGATGCGAGCACGTGAACAAACCAGCTACGCATCAAGCGGACTCCATCCCGGCTCGAATACGTAAACGCTGTCAAGGCTATGGTATACTGCTAAATCATGGCAAATAAATCTTTATCTCAATCCACGATGAGAATACGAAACATGAATGAACACTATGGATCATGGTCTACAGCCCACTAGCATACATGTCCGATTAGACTCCAAGAAATAACATGAGTCTATAAACTAAATCAATAAATAGGATATATCATGATAATAAAAGGAAAGCATGAGCTGGATAATAAACATGATATCAATACCTGAATCTCGTAAGCAATGTCGTAAGCATCTGGACCCCACAAGTGTCATAATCATCCGCCATCCAGAGCTGCTAACTAACTCCATGCAATAACTAACATGAAGAGATCATCAGGTCCTCAGGGGCATAGCAAGATACATAAAAATGATGCCTATCTAGCAGTTTATCATACAATAAAGAAAATACAGGAAAATAAACGGGAAAAGACCAATCAACACGAAAATACGACTATACACGACTGGAAGAACTACTACGCATAACCGAACTGCTGGAGGAGAACAAGAGAACACGATGTCAACGGATAACCAATCGAATACTCAAACCCTCGTCCCTAGTGTGGACTCGCAGGTTTGAACAACTACTAACCTTCGCCCCTAGTGTGGACTCGCAGGTGTGAACCATATACTACTAACCCTCGTCTCTAGTGTGGACTCGTAGGCTAGCATCACCCTCGCCCCTAGTGTGGACTCGCAGGTGTGAACCATATACTACTAACCCTCATCCCTAATGTGGACTCGCAGGCTAGCATAAGACACAGATAACTACTAACCCTCGCCCCTAATGTGGACTCGCAGGTTAGCTTCAAGATTTCAAGACAAGGAGGTATAGCAGCTCAGTTCATGACTTAGTCATCCTATGACACGATACGACTCATGACACGGTACGAGAGAAAACTAATCCGGTAGAACCATGACATCCAGTCAAGCATGATAACGATAAAGAACATGACTAAAAAACCAGTAAACACTGTCTACAGTAAAGCATGCAAATCAAGAGAACTGAAATAACTAACTGATAACATATAAAGATATAGGGACTAAATAAGCATGTAAATCATGAACTAGAGAACTAAATGATAACATATATAAAGTAAAGGAACTGTAAGCATGAGTAATGAACTGTAGAGGGAGGCAAGGTATCTTGCTTGGAGGTTGCACGCAGATCCCACAAAATATAGTCAACTGTTGAGCCGTAAAGTCCAAATCCTCATAACTGTCTCCTAAAGCTGAAACAGATATTGCCAATATTCTCAGAATAGTCAAATTATTTAGGATTGTCTGTCCTTAAGTCCAATTCTGGACACAGGGGCAAAACGATAATTTCGGGCCAAAACGGTATCCGCCGTTGGACCCGTTTTGCACCGAAAAATGTGCCAAAGTCAATGGTCTTTAAAGTTATCAAACTACATGTATATGGATCCAGTTTGACGATACGAACCCAACGGTATGTCCATTTTGGATTCCGGTGGGCCGTGCACAAAATCGCCCCTTGAATCGGATCGTGGGGCCCACGAAACGACGATCCAATCAACTGTCTCAGAATCGGACCAAACTTGGTATACAGGACCAGAAAAATGATACGGTCCTGTTGGCAAAAGTTTCGTCTCGATCTGACGAACGTGCACGAAGTAATTGGGAAATTTCGAAAAGGCCGATACGGGGGTTTTCGACGGATACGTATCAAATTCATCGCGCACATGCGACCAATTTGAATTCCGTCAAAGCCTACACGTCCGCAATATCCATATGCACCTTTCGATGCTTACGGTGCGCAACCACGTCGCCCGGTATGGTGGGACGCACGTCATATCGAAGGTTTTTCTAGTTTTTAAAACAGATTTTTGTCAAAGTTTGGGATCCGATTTCTTAACGTGTAGTCGATGTAATTGGGTTCTGTAAATTGGGTCGTGAAGCCCTATAGGTTGTCTAGGTCTGCCTTCAAATAGTTTTCCAAATATCGCTATGGCTTGGCGGCAATCTGCCCTCCAAAACTAGGTATTGGTCGACGAAACTGTCCTGTTTTTGAACAGTGATTCGCCAATTTTGGCGTCAATTTTCTCGGTGATCAAGCGCACTATAATTAAATCTATTTAGAGGGATTCGAAGAGGGTAGGTTTGTGTTCGAACCTGTATAGGTGGATCGAAAACTCGTCCAGTGACGAAGAAAAAAAGTCGACGTGAAAGTGGCCCGAAGCCACTACTGTGCGGTGCTGCTACTGTTGCGTGTTCTCTTTCCACCAGCGCGCGCGCGGCTCTCCGGCGCTGCTGCGGTAGCGCACAGTGGCTGGGGGTTGCGCCAGGGAGAGGTGATGGTGGCGTTAGGGTTTCCTTTCAATCTCTCTATACACCTGTGTATTTATGCGCTACGAACTGAACATGGGGGGTCGGCTTACTGTTCGGTTGGGGCTCAAGTTTCCTGTGCGGGCTGATGGGTTTGCTTAGGGTGATGGGAAGGAATGGGCTGTGGGTGCTCAGGCTTGGCCTGGGTGGGCCTATGGGCAGGGCCTTTGGGTTTGGGTTGTATTGGGATTGGAAGGGTGTAGCCCGGATGGCCTGGCCTATGAGCCTGAGCTGAGTTTGTATTGGAATTTGTTTTGATTTGGTTTTGTTTTCATTTCTCCTTGGCCACTATTATATATATATATATATATATATATATATATATATATATATATATATATATATATATGTATATATATATATATATATGGGAGCGGTTCGGGAGCCCCGCCCGCGGAGCCCCGCCGAAGCCCCCGCGATCCTTAGCCGTTGGATCGCGCGGGTGGGGGCGGGCGCCACGCGGGCCCCGTGCGATCCGATGGTGCAGGGAGGGCGGGGCTTCGGCGGGGCTCTGCGGACGGGTATCCCGATCCGTTTCCTATATATATATATATATATCTACATATATACACATATATGTATACATACATATATACACTATAATTGTTAATACAAGCTAACAAGGTAACTTATATTTATGCATATATATTTATATATACACGTATACACACATATATATACATTTATATATATATACACCTATATATATATTTATATATTTATATATACACACATACACATATTCTCCTATATATATGTATATATATACACACACACACACATGTACACCTATATTTATATATACATGCATATATACACCTATATACATTTATATATACATATACATGCACATATATTTGTATAATTCCAAGTACATATTTTATATAATTTCGATACACATAAATATGCCTACATGGTCGTTTTTGGTCTCACTACATACCTACAAAGGCTTGGATTCGATTCGGGCCCAGTTCGGGCTAAGTTGGTACAATCGGGTCATCTAAAATGTCAAATAATATTAATAATAAATAATTAAACTATTTATAATGGTCGTGTCATAACTTGGCCTGGTTTTCCTAGTTAGGACATCCCTATGGCTCGGCCTTCCCTACCAGGGCTAATACACTAGTCAAAGCACGTCACTCCACTATCCGTGCCACGATCTCTAGTCACCTTGTACTCTAATTCCTAACCATGACTAAAATCAACTACCATAATAATTAACTAATTAATTATTTATAAATTCTAAAAATCACTATTTAAAACAAATAAATAATAGAAAAAAATAATTCAAAAATTTTTCGGGAAGGGGAGCTACAAATCTATCCACCTTAAAAATAATTTCGTCCTCGAAATTCTAATTCATAACTATGCCTTAAAAATTATAGTCTACTATTACCTTAATCTCCTCAAATTTAATTTCTCAAAAATATTTTATGGCCTTCTCTAGTCATTTTATAACTCCGAGTACTTGAGGACTTCTACCCACCTTTGGTCATACTACTCCTCAAAATACGGTCACTAAAATCTTATAATTTTCCAACTACTGGATAACAGTCCTTCAAACAGATATCTAGGACATATGGCATCTATAATCCCTCATATCTATAAACAATCAAATATTCAATAGCCAAGCAATATTATACTATAATTTAAGAATTTTTGATAGATTTTAGACAGCACGATCGTTCGTCACCTCGAAATAAAAGGGACGAGAATCAATGGTACGGAAAGCAAGGAAGTATAATCGAGAGCAAATATGGAGTTTTCAAGGACGTAGATAATTTCTAGGAGAATTTTCAAGGCAGAGTGGATTAAGATTTCTAAGGTTTAGTCATGGTCGTAGGCTCGTATCAGTACAGTTACGTAACCGATACGATATGCTCTGACCTGCATGGGCTACCAAAAAAACATGTCATGACCCGCACCTACTTTTCGGACGCGAGCACGTGAGCAAGCCAGCTACGCATCAAACGGACTCCAGCCCGACTCGAATACGTAAACGCTGTCAAGACTATGGTATACTGCCAAATCATGACAAACAAATATATATCTCATTCCACAATGAGAATACGAAACATGAATGAACACTATGGGTCGTGGTCCGCAGCCCACTAACGTACATGTCCGATTAGACTCCAAGAAATAACATGAGTCTATAAACTGAATCAATAAATAGGATATATCATTATAATGAAAGGAAAGCACGAGCTGGATAATAAACATGATATTAATACCTGAATCTCGCAAGCAATGTCGTATGCATCTGGACCCCACAAGTGTCATAATCATCCGCCATCCAGAGCTGCTAACTAACTCCACGCAATAACTAACCTGAAGAGATCATCAGGTCCTCTAGAGACATAGCAAGATACATAAAAACGATGCCTATCTAGCAGTTTATCATGCAATAAAGAAAATACAGGAAAATAAACGGGAAAAGACCAATCAACACGAAAACATGACTATACATGACTGGAAGAACCACTACGCATAACCGAACTACTGGAGGAGAACAAGAGAACACGATGTCAACGGTTAACCAATCGAATACTCAAACCCTCATCCCTAGTGTGGACTCGCAGGTTTGAACAACTACTAACCCTCGCCCCTAGTGTGGACTCGTAGGTTAGCATCACCCTCGCCCCTAGTGTGGACTCGCAGGTGTGAACCATATACTACTAACCCTCGTCCCTAGTGTGAACTCGCAGGCTAGCATCACCCTCGCCTCTAGTGTGGACTCGCAGGTGTGAACCATATACTACTAACCCTCGTCTCTAGTATGGACTCACAGGCTAGCATAAGACACGGATAACTACTAACCCTCGCCCCTAATATGGACTCGCAGGTTAGCTTCAAGATTTCAAGACAAGGAGATATAGCAGCTCAGTTCATGACTTAGTCATCTTATGATACGATACGACTCATGACACGGTACGAGAGGGAACCAATCCGGTAGAACCACGACATCCAGTCAAGAATGATAACGATAAAGAACATGACTAATAAACCAGTAAACACTGTCTAAAGTAAAGCATAAAAATCAAGAGAACTGAAATAACTAATTGATAACATATAAAGATATAGGGGCTAAATAAGCATGTAAAACATGAACTAGAGAACTAATTGATAACATATATAAATTAAAGGAACTGTAAGTATGAGTAATGAACTGTAGAGGGAGGCAAGGTATCTTGCCTGGAGGTTGCACGCAGATCCCACAAAATATAGTCAACTGGTGAGCCGTAAAGTCTAAATCGTCATAACTTTCTCCGAAAGCTGAAATAGACACTGCCAACATTCTCAAAATAGTCAAATTAGCTAGGATTGCCTGTCCTTAAGTCCAATTCTGGACACAGGGGCAAAACAAAAATTTCGGGCCAAAACGATATCCGCCGTTGGACCCGCTTTGCACCGAAAAACGTACCAGAGTCAATGGTCTCTAAAGTTGTCAATCTACATGTCTACAGATCCGGTTTGACGATACGAACCCAACGGTATATCCAATTTTGGATTCCGGTGGGCCGTGTACAAAATCGTCCTCTGAATCGGATCGTGGGGCCCACGAAACGACGATCCAATCAACTGTCTCAGAATTGGACCAAACTTGGCATACAAGACCAGAAAAATGATACGGTCTTGTTGGCGCAAGTTTCGTCTCGATCTGACGAACGTGCACGAAGTAATTGGGAAATTTTAAAAAGGCCGATACGGGGGTTTTCGACAGATACGCATCAAATTCGTCGTGCACACGCGACCAATTTGAATTTCATCAAAGCCCACACGTCCGCAATATCCATATGCGCCTTTTGATGCTTACGGTGCATGACTGTTGACCCAAATCGGATCATAGTCAACCTAATCTTGAAAATTAACAAAACAATATTTGTCATAGTCCAATTCGACACATCGAGCTCGAACTCAATCTACTCAGCTCATTGGTTCAAGATCACAACTGTTTGGAGTTTTACTATTTTGTGTATACTGGAGTCTATATTTTTATTATTCTTGAGTATAAGATGATGTACGTTGGGTCATACTGAGCAATTTTGGGCTAGCCATAGCTTTATAGGTTTACTTAGCCCAAATCCCAATCAACCCATTCATCCAAAGCCCACAACGGAACATTCTGTCCATAGAAGACAGAGTTTGGGCTGAACTCTGTATCCCACAGAGTTCGGGCCGAACTCGGTCCCCTAAAATTCAGGATGCTGATTTTTAGGTCTTGATCACTTCTAGTTGTCCAACGGCCAAAATTTGAATTATTTATACCGAATTCTGGTCAAATTCTGCCTACCCCGAACCCTATAAATAAGCCTTGGTTTCTCTTATTTAAAACCATCCACTCTTCTCTTCTTCTTCTCTTATATAGCCTATCTACTCAAGAGCCTTACCTTCCCATCCACTTAGCATTCAAACTTCCCAACCGTCCAAGTTGTTCGGTACGATCCAGCTAGAAGTTTGAAGTACAAGAAGTTGTAAGTCACTTAGAAAAGTCCAAGTTTTGCCAAAGCGAACATTGAAAGAAGTTTGGCGTGCTCTTCTGTGAAAAGGCATGTGGTTGTAACCCTATTTCACAAATAGTGGATTTCAATCCTGAGCTAGAGTTCTCAGGCCTGGACTAGTCCTCCACGAGGGAAACCAGGTTAAAAATCTTGCTGTGCTGTGTTTGCTCTCTACTATTTATTTCCTCATTTCTTTTACTCTGATTATTTAGTTGGTGAAGAGAGTTTAAATTTTTAATTGATCATTTTTGCTATAAACTCTATTCACCCCCCTCTAGAGTTGCATACCTGTACTTCAATTGGTATTAGAGCTCTGTTCTCTTATCATGGACTAACATCCTAGAGCTGATCCATGGCAACCACTCAACCTATATTTTCCAATCACGGTGAAGGGCAGTCCACTCATAGGCCTCCCCTATTTGATGGAACAAACTACACCTATTGGAAAACAAGGATGAGTTTTTATCTCAAGTCGCTAGACTTCGACCTGTGGACCATTGTCACCGATGGTTACAAAAAGCCCGCTAGGATAGTTGTTAATGGTGATCTCGTTGAGAAATCCCACGACAAATATTCTGACGAGGAGAAGAAACAGTGGAGTCTAGACGCGAAAGCTATTAATGCTTTATTTTGTGCAATAGACAGGAATGAGTTTAACAGGGTCTCAACATGCACCACCTCTCACGAAGTATGGAGACTTCTAGAAGTGACACATGAAGGAACCACCCAAGTCAAGGAATCAAAAATAAGTCATCTCACTCAAGAATATGAGGCATTTAAGATGAAGCCAAACGAGACGATCACACAAATGATTACAAGATTCCTCGACATCATCAACCCCTTGTCGTCTCTCGACAAATAATGTACAAATCACGAGAAGATCCGCAAGGTACTTAGGGGGCTGCCAAAAATTTGGAACCCTAAGGTGACAGCCATCATAGAAGGAAATGATCTCACTACAATGTCCATGGAGACTTTAATGGGAAAGCTGATGACACATGAGCTTGACCTCAAAGACTGCAAAGAGCCTGCTCCTAAGGCAAAGGAGATTGCCCTTAAAGTTTACCGTCGAAGGGCTGATTCTGAAGAGACGGATGACGACAACTCGAAAGGTAATGATCAAGCTCTCCTTGTCTGCAACTTCAAGAAATTCTTTCGCTTCAATCGAAGAAAGAAGGAACCACAAGAATATGACGAAGAAGAGCCAACATGCTACAACTGCAAGAAGACTGGACACGCCTGAAAAGACTGTCCATTCGCAAAGAAGAGCAACCGATATGAGAAACCATACAAGAAGGCTTCCTCAAGAAAATATGCCAATACAAGTATTTGGCATGAAAGTGAAGCTAGTGACTCCGAGGAAGAAAAAGACTCTCCTCAAGACACTTCCAATGTATGCCTAATGGCAACATCCGACAAGGTAACTAGCGAAACTCTCGATGATTTCACTTTTGATGAACTTGGCGATGCATTCAATGATTTACTCAATGACCACAAGAAAGTCATTGGTAAATATAAACATGCCAAGGAGAAGATCAAAAGTTATGAAGTCGAGATTCAATAACTCTCTTCATTGCTTGATAATATTAGAGACACTTCACCCTCGGAAGTCACAAATGAGGTGTCTAAGCTTAAATTAAGCCTACATGATGCCGAATCACGTATTAAAAAGCAAACATAAGAGATCACAGCACTCAACACTGAGCTTGCTGAAGAAAAGAATAGACACAAGATCTCTATTACTAAAATTTATGGTTTGAAAGGTAAGATTAATGAACTGCAAGCTGCCTCTAAGAAATTAGAGACTAGATTGGGAAAACAGGTTGCTCAACCTCAAATCCAATCACATGAGACACACACAAGACACAACACTGCTCAAACTAGTCAAACACGTCATCCACCTGCAGCACGCAAACATGCATACATGTACACTCACTTCCATAAAAAATACAAACCACATGCACGTAGAAATTATTCTCATAACTATCAGTCTAATATGACACATAACCACCATGCTACACATAGATATAATCATCACTATCTTGCACAAAAACAAAATCACCACCATACTACATATAGATATAATCATCATCCTGCTGCCACATATAGTCATCATCATGCTACTCCGTACCACTCATACCATACTACATATAGACATCATCAACAAGCTCCTAACATAAATAGGAATGCTATTTGTACCTATTGTAATACCCCTAAATTTATACTATTCTTTTTTAATTTAATTTTGGTACTGATTTAAAATTTGGTATTATACGGCGCGTAGTCGTATTGTACGTCGCGCATGAAATTTTATTTTTTTCGAATTTGCTCGACGAGTACAAATATGTGCGAGCGTACATATTTTTTTAAAAATATTTTTTCTATATTTTTATGGTTTCAAAATAATGTACTTAATGATTATTTTGTTATCATTCCAAATATTTACAAGTTTGTTATTTTATTTACAAAACCTTTCATTTACACAGTTATAAATAATAAATAATTTTTTTCCTATAAAATGGTAAATTAGAAAAGTATATTTATGTAAATATTATTTGAACATACATATATAATTAGTAATTATTTATTAGTTAATTTTTTTAAATAATAATGAATTTTTGAAATTAATAATATTAGTATTTTAGAAAACATATTTTGAAATTATTGTGGCATTTAAATCTTGATTTGAAATTATGGAATTATTTAAATAGTTAAATATTTGCAATTTGATTTATCTCATTTGATTTTTAAACTAAAATTTAATTAGATTTAAATTTGATTTGTATTTTAATTTGGATTTGATTGGGTTTAAATTAATCCAAGTGTTTATCCAACTGGGTATTCCCAC
The DNA here is from genome assembly GCA_029216955.1 of Iris pallida. Taxonomy (NCBI): domain Eukaryota; kingdom Viridiplantae; phylum Streptophyta; class Magnoliopsida; order Asparagales; family Iridaceae; genus Iris; species Iris pallida. The sequence goes on along the minus strand of JANAVB010003400.1, from coordinate 65,747,605 downwards.
CTCCTATATATAGGAGAGGTACTCCTCAATATTTTCCACCATAGATGTGCATCGTGTCTGTGACGCATATTCTTATTCCAAGTTTATATTTACAAGTTGTCGTCACCATGTCGGACATACCCGACAATACATCTCCTACTCCTCTGCCATTCTCCCGATACTGCCATCATCGTTACCACCCTCCGCTACTTCCCGATCAACCGCCAACGGTAACTCTGTCGTTCCTCCGGCATCCCCGCCATGACCGCTCACCACTGCCACAACCAACGACACCGAGCCACCCCTATGGTCTTCCCGGACTCCTATCACACCGCCGCCATCACCGCCACCTACGACAACCCCTCCTCCTCTCTTCCCCAAACCCAGCAACCTCGTCACCATCATCGGCACCATCGTCGGAAACCCCAGGAAACCATCGACACCATCCCTATCACGCAAAAAGAAAGAAGAAGAAAGGGAAAACCAGACCCAAACCCTCACCTGAGCCGGTGCACCATCGCGCCGTACAGCCGGGACGCCTTCGCCGGCCGTGCGGGTGATTCTGCCTCCACCCGACCTCTGCTGGTGGAGCTCTCCGCCACCAGCCTCGATCACCTCGCTGTGCCGCCCGGAGCACGCTGCCCAGATCGATCTCCTCCGCGAGCCGCCCACCGTGTCTCCGCCGCTCCAGGTGCCGGCGACCCCGCGCCTATGGCTGGCGCCGCCCCACATCGTCGCCGACCTCCGCCCAGAACTGCGCCACCGCCCTTTCCTCAGGAGCCGGAGCAGTCGCCGTCTCCTCCGCGGTGCCCCACCGCCACGGCAGCGCCCTTACCGGAGCAGCTCCGCCTTTCCCCTCCGGCTCCCTGGAAGCCACATCTCCGCCGCCTTTCCCCTACGAGCTCGGGGGAAGCACCACCCACCGCTCCTGTCCGCCTCCTCCACCATCGAAACCCTCGCCGACCTCGGCAGCCGCCGCCTTCGCCGAGAGGGCTCATCGCCACAGATCTGACCGCGTCGTCTCTTCGCGCGCCGGCTTCCAACCGCCGACGCCTTCCCGAGTCCCGCCGCCTCCGACGCCACTGCCGGAGCTCCGCCCCGCGCCGCCGAAGCCCTCTGTGAGTAAACCCTCTGCTCTGCCCCTCTTCGTTCCTTCTCTCTCTCTCTCACTCTCTCTTGCTGTACGAATTGGGGATAAGGTTTTTTTTTGAATTTTTTTTCTTAATATTATAATCATTATCATTATTATTAATATAATAATCATCATTAGTTTTTAATATTTGCCATTACTGTATACTATTATCATTAATATTATTATTAGTATTATTATTATTATTATTATTATTATTATTATTATTATTGTTATCAATTGATTAGTTTCTTATTTGTTATTATTATTATTAATAATATTATTATTATTCTATCAAAATTATTAATAATTATTTGTGTAGTAATAATAACATATTTTTCAAGATAGTATATATATGTGTAATAGTTAGTATGGTTATTAATAAAATAAATTATTTGAAAATTTTGTATATTAGTTCAAAATTATTAGGGTACCAAAATATGGAATATGACTTAGCCTAGATTATGTTATGATATTCCAAAATTTTATGTTTATTACTATTATATACAAATTAAACTATAGTCGTGACCTAAATTGATTTTTAGTAGAATTTTCAAAAATAGTTATTCGGGATATTTACCTACAAATATTTTGATCAAGAAAATATTTTTAAAAAATTTGTATATATAACTATCTCCATAAATTCTCCTCAAATATCCCTTCGATCACGACTAATCGTGCATTTCTTTTTCTCGTGAATTGCGGACCTTGTACATCAATTTTGGCTAATGGACTACTCAGGACTTGTTAAATCATTGCACTCCAGGCGACCCACCAGGCAAGACACCTTACCTTTACTATTTAAATTTCCTGCTCATATCATGCATGTTGTGTTTAATTTCAAGATTGTTTCTTTCTAAATTATATGTAGATACAAATTACTATATTTTATAAAATTGGCTTAGAGTTAAGCGACTACCATCAAATTTAGTATGTCTTATTGATTTGCAACGATTGTACACGAGTTGTGTGTGAGAGTTGTGAGTATCATATAGAGGTCACTTGCGTGTGGGCTGATCCCCCGTACGCATGCGTAGGAATAACTGTCAATAGATGCATGATTAGAAGACTTGACAGTTATCTGTATTAAAACAGTGTGGTGGAAACGACACATGTTTGTGTATCATGGTTACGACACACGTATAGTATCATTGGGGGGAGGGGACAGCTACTAGCGTAGGGGCTACTTTTATTTTACACATTTGGGAGATAGTGTCTCGAATGAGCGCTACGTGTTACCTGGCCGATAGTGTCTCGGATGAGCTCTACTTGTTGGCCACTCTTTATTACATGCTTGAGACAGCCCCTGCGTAGAACGTTGTCCTCTAAATTACAATCCACATGGAATGGTTAGGAACCTTTACCCATGCATACTTTTCTATTAAGCTTTATTTATTCAGTTTATCGGCATGATATTATGTGTCTTGTTATGTTCCTCTGAGGACCTGGTGATCTCTCCAGGTGTGCGTTTCGTGATTTCTTGCAGGTGCTCTAGCTAAGGCCATTCCTTCCTCCGTGGTGATTATTCTTGGACTCGTCACTTGCTCTTGCTTTCTATATTCTTTTCTTGTATATTTTTCCATATTTAATTTGGTTGGTAGTGGACTTTGTCTCCGCCCAACTATGGTGTACATGACAAACTCAAAGTTGCTTTTATATTATTATTTATCTTTGTGGATGAGATTTAGTTGTCTTGGATTACTACATTTACAGCTTATGTATACGTACGAGGTCCATGTATTTCGTATGTATACAGCTGGCGTGTCTACGTACTTGGTCCTACGTATTTTGGGACTGGGGCGTTACATATTTTTGTGGTGGCCCATGCAGGTCAAGTTTGTCACTTCGGTTACGTAATTGTACCGATGTGAGCCTGCAATATAGGATTAGAATCTAGGAATCTCATCCACCTACTTGACATCCTTTCTTGACTTCAGATTTCGAACTCTCGTTCGCCCTCCTTGATTTGCATCTTGCTTGACTCCTTCTACCGTAAATTTTTAGTTTCATGCTTAGTGACAATTAGAAAGACGACTACACTCATATATGCTCATAGGTCAAACACATGGCTAGAAGGATTACCTTGACAATTAGTATGCATTGAGCTCTTATTTGTGTATAAAAGCATTTATGTTTCCTAGAAATTTGATCTTAAGGATTAGTTTATTCCAAGTTGGGTAGTAGTATATTGCCGCCATCAAAAGGATAGTTTAAATTTTATTTTAAATTTACAAGGTGGTATACACAAGAGGATAGCTAGATCGAGAAAACAAATTTTTTCATGAATTTTGAAATAGTGAAATAGTTATGATTTAAGTTTTTATGTTGTGACACTTGATTTATGGTTAACTTTAAGTTGGATATCTCGAGATTATTTAAAGAGTTTAAATTATGATTTTATAGATGACTAGAGAGACAAAAGTTTAGAAGGGAAAGAACTTGAGGTTTTAAATTGCGCGTACGGTTTATAAGTTTATTAAATTTCGAAGAGATGATGAAAAAAAAAATTGTTTAAATTTTTTTGGAACATATCGACTTTGAAGGAAAAAAAATCAAATTTCAAATTTTGTCCTATGATCTATGATTTATAGAATTATTTAAATTTGGAGTTTAAGGCCTTTATTTTGGATAAAAAAGAGAAGAGGATTTAATTTGAGTTACATGATTTGCGATTTATGAAACGGAGTTTATCTCGAGGTACATTAGAGAATTGAAATTTTTAAAGTGATGGCTTATTATAAAAATTTAGTTGTGTCGCATTAGATATGGTGAAGGTTATTTGGAATTTATTTAAAGGAAATTAAACTTTAAAGTTATGACTAAATACTTGATGGAGTATCTTGAGATCTTATTCCGAAATTGTTAAGGAACTTGAAATTTAGATTAGATCATATTGGTAGAGGACCAAGAAGCAAGGAAGGTCACCCTAGTGAGATAGAAGTATTGTACATTAGATTGCCATGCCACCTATGATTATGATATTGCATATACACAAGTATAGTTAGTCATCGACCAAACCGATGAACATATCTTTTGACTTACTCGACCTTCCCTCAATTCTAGATCTTTTGCCATGACCATCTAATCATTTGAAACTTGAGAAATGATTAGATTGTTCCTTGATCATACACCATCTAAGTGGCTATCATATCCCTAGAAACTGTACTCCTAATTTATTTTACCTTGATTTGTTAGAATCTAAGTTATCTTTATTTCATGCTTTAGCTCGGTCATTTATTTGGTTCGTTAATCATTATCTCATGAACTCCCACTTTCTATTTTAATTTCTTTTGTGTCCGTTACCGTGACTTGGGTATTTAGAGCACAACACTAGACTTTTCCATCCAACAATTTTTACATGTAAGACCTAGGCGAGCTCACCTTCATGTAGCTATATCACGTGCCCCTAAAACACGTCCCTTTGTGCCTTATTTGCTTGATACGACTTTCGAGTCGTAAGGACTAAAACTCAATTCTTTACCATTAAAACTAAAATATTTTCTAGCCTGCGGATAAAGACTCAACCTTGACTAATTCTTTCCACCAAATGTGTGATTGTGTTCTATCCGACTCCTTAAAACGCTTGACTTGTGCTTTACCTTGATTGCTTGACCCATTGACCTCTTTACATTACTAGTTTAACTCTTGTAAGTTGGGTTGAATATCTCATGACTTAACCAATATTTTTGGACCACTTTGATAGGTTCACTTAGACCATATAATTCAGTGGACCCTAACTTATTCAGTCAACCAGGACGACTGTGTAGGCCCAAACTTTGGGCAAAGCTTGATTTTAAAGAATCTTGGACTATTTAAATCCCTTTATCATGGTCTCTTACTTATACTTTGACTATTTTTAATGCTAACTTAGCATAAATTTTGCAAGCTTATTTTCTTATCAAGCTTGATCATGACATATGTTTTATTGGGTCGCTCCCACTAACATATTGTCTAATCAGAACCGGTGCATGATGGTTTGATCAACCGAGTGCACTTTGGTTCGCTTTTATCTACCGTTCTACGTGGATGGAGACATAGCTAAACTTGTCCTTTAGAAGTCCCATCCACGACTACCTTGAAAAATTCCTTTTGAAATTATTCGGTCGCCCTTGAATCACGTATTCGTAATTCGATAAATGCCTTCTTCATGTTTGCCTTTCGCCTGTTTTAGAAAGACAAACACCCGTACTTGATATTCTCTAGTTGTCCATTGTCTATTGCCAAGATAGTTAGCCAGTTACCAACCGATTTGACTGTAACCCCATCTTGAATTAATCATCCTCCTCGTGACACTAGATTCATTATCACAATTTTCTAATCATTCTTGAGACTTAAGAAAGATTCAAATCATTTCCTTAATCAAACCTAAACCCAAGACCATATTTTCTCAAGGGACCATACCTCCCAAGTTCCTAATTTATTTTCCTTGATCCACCCAATGCCTTATTATTTCTCAAATTGTGTTATCATGATTATCTTAGCTAGCGACCCTCGTCCATTACCATATTCGTGAATTATTTTCCTATTTAACATTTATGTTAAACACCGTTTCCTCGCCTCTCCAAATGAATTGTTCGTACTTTCTTATCGTTAAACTTTTGAACCCTACCTATTCCTAAATTTTGAAGACGAAATTTTTTTAAGTTGGGTAGGATGTAAAACCCCTAAATTTATACTATTCTTTTTTTATTTAATTTTGGTACTGATTTAAAATTTGGTATTATACGACGCGTAGTCGTATTGTACGTCGCGCGCGAAATTTCATTTTTTTCGAATTTGCTCGACGAGTACAAATATGTGCGAGCGTACATATTTTTAAGAAAATATTTTTCTATATTTTTATGGTTTCAAAATAATGTACTTAATGATTATTTTGTTATCGTTCCAAATATTTACAAGTTTGTTATTTTATTTACAAAACCTTTCATTTACACAGTTATAAATAATAAATTTTTTTTCCTATAAAATGGTAAATTAGAAAAGTATATTTATGTAAATATTATTTGAACATACATATATAATTAGTAATTATTTATTAGTTTATTTTTTAAATAATAATATTAGTATTTTAGAAAATATATTTTGAAATTATTGTGGCATTTAAATCTTGATTTGAAATTATGGAATTATTTAAATAGTTAAATATTTGCAATTTGATTTATCCCATTTGATTTTTAAACTAAAATTTAATTAGATTTAAATTTGATTTGTATTTTAATTTGGATTTGATTGGGTTTAAATTAATCCAAGTGTTTATCCAACTGGGTATTCCCATCTCCCATATATAGGAAAGGTACTCCTCCATATTTTCTACCACAGATGTGCATCGTGTCTGTGACGCATATTCTTATTCCAAGTTTACATTTACAAGTCGTCGTCACCATGTCGGACATACCCGATAATACATCTCCTACTCCTCTGCCATTCTTCCGACACTGCCATCATCGTCACCACCCTCCGCTACTTCCCGATCAACCGCCAATGGTAACTCTGTCGTTCCTCCGGCATCCCTCCCACGACCACTCACCACTGCCACAACCAACGACACCAAGCCACCCCTATGGTCCTTTCGGACTCCTATCACACCGCCGCCATCACCGCCACCTACGACAACCCCTCCTCCTCTCTTCCCTAAACCCAGCAACCTCGTCACCATCATCGGCACCATCGTCGGAAACCCCAAGAAACCATCGACACCATCCCCATCACGCAAAAAGAAAGAAGAAGAAAGGGAAAACCAGACCCAAACCCTCACCTGAGCCGGCGCGCCACCGTGCCGTACAGTCGGGACTCCTCCGTCGGTCGTGCGGGTGATTCTACCTCCACCCGACCTCCGCTGGTGGAGCTCTCCACCACCAGCCTCGATCACCTCGCTGTGCCGTCCGGAGCACGCCGCCCCAGATCGATCTCCTCCGCGAGCCGCCCACCGTGTCTCCGCCGCTCCAGGTGCCGGCGACCCCGCGCCTAGGGCTGGCGCCGCCCCACATCGTCGCCGGCCTCCGCCCAGAACTGCGCCACCGTCCCTTCCTCAGGAGCCGGAGCAGCCGCCGTCTCCTCCGCGGCGCCCCACCGCCGCGGCAGCGCCCTCACCGGAGCAGCTCCGCCTTTCCCCTCCGGCTCCCTGGAAGCCCCATCTCCGTCGCCTTTCCCCTCCGAGCTCGGGGGAAGCACCACCCGCCGCTCCTGTCCGCCTCCTCCACCATCGAAACCCTCGTCGACCTTCGGCAGCCGCCGCCTTCGTCGGGAGGGCTCATCGCCACAGATCTGACCGCGTCATCTCTTCGCGCGCCGGCTTCCAACCGCCGATGCCTTCCCGAGTCCCGCTGCCTCCGACGCCACTGCCGGAGCTCCGCCCCGCGCCACCGAAGCCCTCGGTGAGTAAACCTTCTGCTCTCCCCCTCTTCGTTCCTTCTCTCTCTTTCTCACTCTCTCTTGCTGTACGAATTAGGGATAAGGTTTTTTTTTGAAATTTTTTTGTTAATATTATAATCATTATCATTATTATTAATATAATAATCATCATTAGTTTTTAATATTTGCCATTACTGTATACTATTATCATTAATATTATTATTAGTATTATCATTATTATTATTAGTATTATTATTATTATTGTTATCAATTGATTAGTTTCTTATTTATTATTATTATTAATATTATTATTATTATTCTATCAAAATTATTAATAATTATTTGTGTAGTAATAATAACATATTTTTCAAGATAGTATATATATGTGTAATAGTTTGCATGGTTATTAATAAAATAAAGTATTTGAAAATTTTGTATATTAGTTCAAAATTATTAGGGTACCAAAATATGGAATATGACTTAGCCTAGATTATGTTATGATATTCCAAATTTTTATGTTTATTACTATTATATACAAATTAAACTATAGTCATGACCTAAATTGATTTTTAGTAGAATTTTCAAAAATAGTTATTCGGGATATTTACCTACAAATATTTTGATCAAGAAAATATTTTCTAAAAATTTGTATATATAACTATCTCCATAAATTCTCCTCAAATATCCCTTCGATCACGACTAATCGTGCATTTCTTTTTCTCGTGAATTGCGGACCTTGTACATCAATCTTGGCTAATGGAATACTCAGGACTTGTTAAATCATTGCACCCCAGGCGACCCACCAGGCAAGACGCCATGCCTTTACTGTTTAAATTTCCTGCTCATATCATGCATGTTGTGTTTAATTTCAAGATTGTTTCTTTCTAAATTATATGTAGATACAAATTACTATATTTTATAAAATTGGCTTAGAGTTAAGCGACTACCATCAAATTTAGTGTGTCTCATTGACTTGCCACGATTGTACACGAGTTGTGTGTGAGAGTTATGAGTATCATATAGAGTTCACTTGCGTGTGGGCTGATCCCCCGTGCACATGCGTAGGAATAACTGTCAATAGATGTATGATTAGAAGACTTGACAGTTATCTATATTAAAACAGTGTGGTGGAAACGATACGTGTTTGTGTGTCATGGTTACGACACACGTATAGTATCATTGGGGGGAGAGGACAGCTACTAGCATAGGGGCTACTTTTATCTTACACATTTGGGAGATAGTGTCTCAGATGAGCGCTACGTGTTACCCGGCCGATAGTGTCTCGGATGAGCGCTACTTGTTGGCTACTCTTTATTACATGCTTGAGACAGCCCCTGCGTAGAACGTTGTCCTCTAAATTACAATCCACATAGAATGGTTAGGAACCTTTACCCATGCATACTTTTCTATTGAGCTTTATTTATTCAGTTTATCGGCATGATATTATGTGTCTTGTTACGTCCCTCTAAGGACCTGGTGATCTCTCCAGGTGTGCGTTTCGTGATTTCTTGCAGGTGCTCTAGCTAAGGCCATTCCTTCCTCCGTGATGATTGTTCTTGGACTCGTCACTTGCTCTCGCTTTCTATATTCTTTCCTTGTATATTTTTCCATATTTAATTTGGTTGGTAGTGGACTTTGTCTCTGCCCAACTTTGGTGTACATGACAAACTCAAAGTTGCTTTTATATTATTATTTATCTTTGTAGATGAGATTTAGTTGTCTTGGATTACTACATTTACAGCTTATGTATACATACGAGGTCCATGTATTTCGTATGTATACAGCTGGCGTGTCTACGTACTTGGTCCTACGTATTTTGGGACTGGGGCGTTACACCTATTGTGGATTACATAGACACATCTCACCACAATATAGAGTTAGGAGATTAGTAGACATGAATATATATGCATGGATGCCAAAAACTAACTTTTCAGGACCCTCAAGAACATGGGTACCAAAGGTTACATCTACTCTTGATGTAGGTGGACCTTCCTTCCTCAACTAAAAGCAAGTGGATTCTCGATAGTGGATGCTCGCGGCATATGACGGGAGACGCAAATCTTTTCGCATCACTATCGATGAAGAGAGAATGATATATATCCTTCGACAACGAGCTAAAAGGGTATATTATAGGTAATGGTACTATTGGTCATCCTCCTTCTCCTGTAATAAAGGATGTCTGCCTAGTGACCGAGTTAAAGCATAACCTGCTCAGCATTAGTCATCTTGCTGATTATGGATATGATATTAACTTTGGACAAAATAAATGCTATATTTATGATAGGTCAACAGGAGACATCGCTTTTGAAGGGATGAGAGAGGATAACATTTACATTTTCTATCTATCTAGAGATACTAACAGTGCAGGAAGATGTCTCTATGCTCACAAGGATGAGAGATTACTGTGGCACCAGCGTCTTGGTTATGCCAATATGGATACTATATCCAAGCTATCGACTAAGAAGCTAGTTAGAGGCTTGCCCGACATCACATTCAAAAAGGACACGGTATGTGCCGAATATGAGTTGAGTAAGGCAACCAAGTCCTCATTTCATTCCATAAACTCTGTAAGTACTACTAGACCCTTACAATTACATCATATAGATTTATTCGATCCTAGTAGAGTAGCCAGTCTTGGTGGAAAACTCTACGCTTTTGTTATAGTAGATGACTTTTCTAGATTTACTTGGGTTTTCTTTCTTACAAACAAAAGTGATATCGTTTCTGTTTTCAATATTTTTGCTAAAAAGGTTCAAAATGAAAAAGGCTACATGATTACTCGAATCCGAAGTGATCATGGAGGCGAATTCGAAAATACTGATTTTGAAAAGTTTTGTGATTTAAATGGTTTTAATCATGACTTTTCTTGTCCAAGAACTCCTCAACAAAATGGTGTTATGGAGCAGAAGAATAGGACTCTTGGCGATATGGCTAGAGTCATGTTAAATAAATTCTCTCTTTCGAAATATTTTTGGGCTGAAGCTGTCAGTACAGCGTGCCATATTTTAAATAGGGTGCTCATTCGTCCTATTACGAAGATAGCACCCTATGAGCTTTGGTTTGGAAGAACTCCAAACATTTCATATTTTAGAGTTTTCGGTTGTCAATGTTTTATCCTTAACACCAAAGATAACTTAGGCAAATTTGATGCCAAAGCTGACGATGGTATTTTCTTTGGCTATACGGCCAAGAGCAAGTGATATAGAGTGTTCAACAAACGCTCATTAATTGTGGAGGAGTCTACCAATATAACTTTTGATAAGGATAACAGTATAGCAACTACTCTTGATGATGATGTTGAGCCATCAACTTCTACTCCGATGAATACCACCACTAAACCCAATTCTCTGGAGGGCTTGCCAAAGAAATTCTCTTTCAAGCCGTCACATCCAGAAAACTTGGTTATAGGTGAGGTTTCACGCGGAGTAAATACTAGATCATCATTAAGAGACTCCATTGCTAGTACTGCCTTCATTTCACAAATTGAGCCAAAAAATATTTTAGAAGCTTTTAATGATGAGTTTTGGATTTCTACCATGCAAGAAGAACTCAACCAATTCGAGAGGAGCCAAGTTTGGGAACTCGTTCCTAGGCCAGCTAATCATTCGATTATTGGTACAAAATGGGTTTTTTCGCAACAAAGTAAATGAAGATGGTTCAGTTACATGCAACAAAGCTTGTCTAGTAGCTCAAGGATACAACCAAGAGGAAGGTATCGACTACGATAAGACGTATGCTCCTGATGCAAGACTTGAATCCATTCGGATGCTTTGTGTATTTGCTAACTTTTAAAACTTTAAACTATTTCAAATGGATGTGAAAAGTGCTTTCTTGAATGGATTCATTAAGGAGAAAGTTTTTGTAAAACAACCCCCTGGTTTTGAAAATCACAAATTTCTCGACCATGTTTTCAAACTCAAGAAAGTGCTATATGGCCTCAAACAAGCCCCTAGAGCTTGGTATGAACGGCTAAGCAATTTCTTGCTTGAAAAAGGCTTTTCAAAAGGGAAAGTTGACACTACACTCTTTATAAAATCTTTCAAAGACACTATTCTTTTAGTGCAAATTTACGTTGATGATATTATATTTGGTTCTACTGATGAAACTCTCTGTCAAGATTTTGCTAAGTGTATGCAGACCGAGTTTGAAATGAGCATGATGGGAGAGCTCAATTACTTTCTTTGACTACAAGTCAAACAAACATCAAATGGAACTTTCATCTGTCAGTCAAATTATACAAAGGATATGCTGAAAAGATTTGACCTTGACAACGTCAAACTAATCGGCACCCCCAATGGCTACTACAACCAAACTAGAACCAGATGAAAGCGGCAAACCTGTTGATCAACGTAAGTATCGAGGTATGATAGGCAGTCTACTTTATTTAACTGCTAGTCGCCCTGATATTATGTTTAGTGTTTGCTTGTGTGCTAGATATCAAGCAAATCCTAAGGAATCACACATGTCCGCTGTTAAGCGTATCTTTCGATACCTTAAGGGTACGGTTACAGTGGGCCTATGGTATCCCAAATCAACATCATTTGACCTAATTGGGTACTCTGATGTTGATTTCGCTGGATGTAAGGTCGACCGTAAAAGTACAAGCGGCACGTGTCATTTATTAGAAAAGGCTCTAGTCTCTTGATTTAGCAAGAAGCAGAATTCTGTCGTACTATCCACAACAGAAGCTGAATATATCGCAGCTGGTCGTTGTTGTGCACAAATTCTGTGGATGAAGCAAACCCTTGAAGACTATAACTTATCTTTTATGCACATTCCTATATTTTGTGACAACACTAGTGCTATAAATCTTACTAAGAACCCCATATGTCACTCATGCACGAAACACATTGAAATTCGTCACCATTTTTTGCGTGATCACCAACAGAATGGTACTATTAATTTATAATTTATTGACACTGTTCATCAGTTGGCCGATTTCTTTACAAAACCATTATTCGAGGAGCGATTCAATTTTCTTTGTCGAGAATTAGGGATTTTAGATGAAATGGTTATACATTAAATTGGCCTGCGAAATTATCGATTATGTCACGATTCTCTATGCTGACTTTGCTATGGATACAAGCCGAAAGGGTCCTTCTGACAATAAGGCGTAAAAGCCTAAGCGACACAGTGCACTAGTCTTCGGACTACCGCTAGCTTGGATCTGGCCCCTGTAGCTATCCCATAGCAGCTTCACCATATTGCTTTATGTCATAACTCCTTAGTTATTATATGGTTAAATTTTATTTATAGCCTGCCTCATTTGAAAATTCTAATTTTCAATCTTGTTTTTATTCATATCTTTGACCATTTATTCAAATTTATTTCAAAATTTTTTTCCTGCTTGAAGTTCTGGCCCAAGGGACCAGAACTCGGGCCGAACTCTGCCCCATCCAGAGTTCGGGCCGAGTTCGGTGTCCTTGTTCCAGAACTTCAGATCATTCTCAGCCGTCCATCGTTTCTTCATCCGATGGCCCATATTTCACCCGACCAGCCGACCAAAGGGACATAAATTCGAAAATATGTCTCTCTTTCTCCTCCATTGTCTTCTTCCTCCATCTCCATATATATTCCCTTTAAAACCCTAACCCTAGAAGGCTCCAATCCTTGGGAAATTTCTCTCCAAACTCAAGGAAGTCAATCTTGGAGTTATTCTCCTCCATCTTAGGTCTCTTTTAAGGTATATCTCTCTATTTCTCTTCACATCTCAATTTTGTTTCCATGGCTCCTAGGTTGCCTGGTAGGGGTAAAAGACCAAGGAGAAGTATTGGTGAATCCTCTACTAATCCTAACCCAAACCCTCAACCTAATCCTCCACCACAACCTATTTATCATCCTCCTCCTACCTTGGTGCACCCTCTTTTTAATCCACCTCCACCCATGAATATCGATACGTACGATGATCATTTTTTTTGTGTCCTTAGATGCATCCAACGCATGGTTCGCCGACTTCCGTCATCGTCGTGTCTTTCCGGGACACCCTATTAAGTTTATGATGTTTTTCGATTTTTTTCCTAATTTTCGTAACTTATGTCTTGATGAGCTTGTTGCAACCCGTGAACCGATATATGTGAATGCCATACAAATATTTTATTGCAACATGACTTATGACCGTACACGCATCTATTCACGTGTCGCCGGTGTAGACATATCTTTTGATGCTTTTGAGTTGGCCGACCTACTTGGTTTGCCCGACCCAAACACATGGGAATAGCTTGATGATGCTCGGGACTTTGTTTTCCCCTGAGGGACCACGTTGGAAATTTTCAAGTGTGATCTTTGTTCTCCAAATCCTTCCCCTCGAAAACTTATGGCTAAACATCTCAATCGTCATTTTTATGAACTTCATCGAATCATATTTTCTTCGATCTTGCCAAAAGCTGGATCAACAGATAAAGTTACTTACTTTGAGATTACTGCTCTCTTCTTTCTCCACTTTTGTGTCCCCTTCAACTTCCCTCGCACGATGATGGATTGGCTGATTCGTGCTAGGCCTAAACCAAAATCTTTAGTTTATTCCATGTATCTTCCTTTGATCTTTCGTGCCTTTCATGTTCCATTGGATCAGTATCAGTCCTTGTCCCCTCCTGCCATTCTGACTAAGACAAGGAGAACTGTTGCTGCTATAGCCTCTTTTGAGTTCGATGATGCTGAGGAGCCTGATTCTCCTGCACCCTTTGCTGCTCCCGATTCACCTGCTCCCGAGTCCACTGCTATACTGGACTCTCTTCAGACTATGCTTCGCGATTGCTTCCGTTTGAAGGACGAGCGCTGGGCCGAGATGGATGATCGCTGGACGCAGATGGACTATCGCACTACTCTGCAGATGAGTGCACTCAGCAACTCCATCCACGACATTCAGTACTCCATGGCCTCCCATCCGACGATGCCGATTCCGATGATACGTGATCCGTCTCACGACGGTTATCGCATTGACGATTCATGGGTTCGTCGCTATATTGATCCGACTTCTGCTTTTGTGGATCCTCGTCGTACCGGTTCTGATGGTGCGGGGCCTTCACATGCTCCTTGATGGATATGGCTATTGTACTGCTATTGATGATTAGGACTGTTTTTATTTTGGCACTATATTTCTTTTTGCTTATGTTTTTATGTCTTTCGAACTCTATGGCTCAGTTTGCTCTTATTTAGTTCTACTACTTGTATGTTCTCTTTCATTATGTGGTTGGATGTTTTTATTTATATCTTTTTGTCTCTATTTTTGCTGATTGTCAAAAGGGGGAGAACCATTGATATTTGTCTTGATACTATGACCATTGCTATATGTATTAGCACTATAAATTGTGTATCCTTGGATATGTATATTTGGATGAGTATTTACAGGAAATATCAGTTTACGGGAGAGTACGATTGTTCAAGTACAGGGGAACCATAATGTGTCCGGGTATGAATATTGAGACATACAAATATCATGTTTTGTCAATTATCAAAATGGAGGAGATTGTTGATCCAAACAGGATCACAGTCAACCTAATCTTAAAAATTAACAAAACAATATTTGTCATAGTCCAATTTGACACATCGAGCTCGAACTCAATCTACTCAGCTCATTGGTTCAAGATCACAACTGTTTGGAGTTTTACTATTTTGTGTATACTGGAGTCTGTATTTTTATTATTCTTGAGTATAGGATGATGTACGTTGGGTCATATTGAGCAATTTTGGGCTAGCCATAGCTTTATAGGTTTACTTAGCCCAAATTCCAATCAACCCATTCATCCAAAGCCCACAAAAGAACATTCTGTCCATAGAAGACAGAGTTCGGGCCGAACTCTGTCTTCCATAGAGTTCGGGCCGAACTCGATCCCCTAAAATTCAGGATATTGATTTTTAGGTCTTGAACACTGCTAGTTGTCCAACGGCCAAAAATTTGAATTATTTATACCGAATTCTGGCCGAATTCTGCCTACCCTGAATCATATAAATAGGCCTTGGTTTCTCTCATTTAAAACCATCCACTCTTCTCTTCTTCTTCTCTTACATAGCCTATATACTCAAGAGCCTTACCTTCCCAACCACTTAGCATTCAAACTTCCCAATCGTCTAAGTTGCTCGGTACGATCTGTTTTCCATAAATAAATTCCTTTATTTATTGTGTATCTGGGAAAATTACAACTGTAGGAATCTGATCTCGAAGACGATCACTTTATCCCTTGGACTATGCGAAGAAGAAAAGCTCTCAAAATTTTGACAGTAGATAACTATGTATCTGTACAATGAATGAGAAAATGAACTCTATTTATAGAGTCAAAAATAATAACTGAAAAGATAACTGTCTTCACAGCCTGTGCTTAGTTGAAAATTACGCAGGATTTAACATACGCAAGGTTGTGAGCAGTTACTGGACGTGGCCTGTAACTGTTGGACACATGGCGATCATGCATGAGTCGTGTGCAAGTTACAGGACATGCAGGCGAGAGATCAGTGGCATGGCTGCCACGTACTCCAATTTGATGAAATCCACGCAGACTTGTTGAAGACGAAATCCACGCAGACTCGGGATAGAAAGCTTCAAAATCTACGCAAATTTGGGGCAGAAAGCTTCAGAATCCACGCAGATTTGGTGAAGAAAACTTCAGAATCCACGCAGACTTGAGGGAAGAAACTTCAGAATCTACGCAAACTTCAGATAGAAAGCTCAAAATATACGCGGACTTTGGGAAGGAACATAATCCACGCTCAATTGAGGCAGGACTGCCAGCTGTCTTGATTCGACGTACCTCGACTGACACAAAATCTCTGACAGTGATTGCTTTTGTCAGTCGCATTAAATGACAAGAAGCTCTTTTGGTACGCCAACTTGGTGAAGGCTGAGTCTTGCTGAAGAAGATTTCAAAAAGTTACGCAATAGGCGGCTATGATCTCTCGAGTTCTGTGCATACGTGGCATATGAGAAGACATTCTTCGACTGTCGTGCTGTCAGTCATAATAACTCTCTGTCAAATGATGAGCTGTCCCTCAGCGTGATTTGTAAATATTGTCCTGATCAACTGAGCGTGACTGTTGGACTTGTTCTGATCAACTCAGCGTGACTTTCATTTTTGAGGCCTACACGATCCAGCTAGAAGTTTGAAGTACAAGAAGTTGTAAGTCACTTAGAAAAGTCCAAGTTTCGCCAAAGCGATCATTGAAAGAAGTTTGGCATGCTCTTTTATGAAAAGGTACGTGGTTGTAACCCTATTTCACAAATAGTGAATTTCAATCCTGAGCTAGAGTTCTCAGGCCTGGACTAGTCCTCCACGAGGGAAACCAGGTTAAAAATCTTGCTGTGCTGTATTTGCTCTCTACTATTTATTTTCGTATTTCTTTTACTTGGATTATTTAGTTGGTGAAGAGAGTTTAAATTTTTAATTGATCATTTTTGCTATAAACTCTATTCACCCCCCTCTAGAGTTGCCTACCTGTACTTCAGTGACCACGTCGCCCGGTATGGTGGGACGCACGTCATTTTGAAGGTTTTTTTAGTTTTTAAAACAGATTTTTGTCAAAGTTTGGGATCCGATTTCTCGACGTGTAGTCGATGTAATCGGGTTCTGTAAATTGGGTCGTGAAGCCCTATAGGTTGTCTAGGTCTGCCTTCAAATAGTTTTCCAAATATCGCTACGGCTTGGCGGCAATCTGCCCTCCAAAACTAGGTATTGGTCGACGAAACTGTCCTATTTTCGAACAGTAATTCGCCAGTTTTGGCGTCGATTTTCTGGGTGATCTAGCGCACTATAATTAAATCTATTAAGAGGGATTCGAAGAGGGTAGGGTTGTGTTCGAACCTGTATATGTGGATCAGAAACTCGTCCAGTGACGAAGAAGAAAAGTCGACGTGAAACTGGCCCGAAGCCACTGCTGTGCGGTGTTGCTACTGTTGCATGTTCTCTTTCCACCAGCGCGTGCGGCTTTTCGGCACTGCTGCGGCGGCGCGCGGTGGCTGGAGGTTGCGCCAGGGAGAGGTGGTGGTGGCGTTAGGGTTTCCTTTCAATCTTTCGATACACCTGTGTATTTATGCACTGCGAACTGAACAGGGGGGTCGACTTACTGTTCGGTTGGGGCTCAGGTTTCCTGTATGGGCTGATGGGTTTGCTTAGGCTGATGGGGAGGAATGGGATGTGGGTGCTCAGGCTTGGCCTGGGTGGGCCTATGGGCAGGGCCTTTGGGTTTGGGTTGTATTGGGATTGGAAGGGTGTAGCCCGGATGGCCTGGTCTATGAGCCTGAGCTGAGTTTGTATTGGAATTTGTTTTGATTTGGTTTTGTTTTCATTTCTCCTTTGCCACTATTATATATATATATATATATATATATATATATATATATATATATATATATATATATATATATCTATATATATACACATATATGTATACATACACATATATACTATAATTATTAATACAAGCTAACAAGGTAACTTATATTTATGCATATATATTTATATATACACGTATACACATATATATATTTATATATATATATACACCTATACACCTATATATATATATATTTATATATACACACATACACATATTCTCCTATATATATGTATATATATACACACACACACACATGTACACCTATATTTATATTTATATATACATGCATATATACACCTATATACATTTATATATACATACACATGCACATATATTTGTATAATTCCAAGTACATGTTTTATATAATTCTGATACACATAAATATGCCTATATGGTCATCTTTGGTCTCACTACATACCTACAAAGGCTTGGATTCGGTTCGGGCCCAGTTCGGGCTAAGTTGGTACAATCGGGTCATCTAAAACGTCAAATAATATTAATAATGAATAATTAAACTATTTATAATGGTCGTGTCATAACTTGGTCTGGTTTTTCTAGTTAGGACATCCTTATGGCTCAGCCATCTCTACCAGGGCTAATACACTAGTTAAAGCACGTCACTCCACTATCCGTGCCACGATCTCTAGTCACCTTGTACTCTAATTCCTAACCATGACTAAAATCAACTACCGTAATAATTAAATAATTAATTATTTATAAAATCTAAAAATCACTATTTAAAACAAATGAATAATAGAAAAAATAATTCAAAAATTTTTCGGGAAGGGGAGCTACACTATTTAAGAAATCATATTATGACATAAAATAGGATTTTTTTCATCTTATATATATATGGTAAGGGTAGAGGCACAAAGTACAGTACAAAGTGGAGATTCCGGGTTCTCGTCCACAAGAAAATCTAAGAGAGTCCGTACTTTACTCTTAGGACTTCGTCATCCAAGACAGAAGGAAGAAGAAGATCTAATCGAGGAGTCGTCAACTTCGGTTAGGGAGATTGCTACGGGTTGGTGAGTGATCTCAATTGTAATCTTCTATTTTTCTTCTTGAGAGTGGTGAGAGGGTTGAACCTATTAGGGAAAAGGGTTCAACGTAAGTTTTGTCAATCTTGTAATTTCCTCTAAGTTATTAAAGGTTGGAATTTGTCCAGGTGACGTACGTTACCGCCATATACTTATCTTTATCTTGTGCTTGGTATCCTCTAGACGGGAGTTAGTTTTGATTAGGTGGGTAGGCAAACGCTTCCGCAGGTGACCAACAATATAGTGGTGACGTACGTCATATTGAGCGTTCAAATGGAGATTGTTGGGTTGTATCTCATTTTCGATTGAGCGCTCAAATGGAAGGTAACTATTGAGTTGGTAATTTTGTCCCACATCGGATAGGCGTTTGGTTCATGTGGTGTAGATAATTGAGATTGGTTCAAGCCTTACATGATAATTCTCTTTTAAGGTATATGGGCCCAACTCAATATCGTACCTTATGGGCCAACTCCCGTTCGGGTCACACCGCGTTCCCAACAAGTGGTATCAAAGCCCAAGGTTAAGGGGCGAGTATGGGCGACTCTAATTGCTTCGAGACAGATGGTGCTGAATATTTATGTATATAATCGGATTATACGGGCTCTTCTTAAGATGGAGTAGGAGCATCAATTACACGAATTGGTTTCAAAGGTTTGACTAGTCCAAGGTGGAGAAAGAAGTTGTGGTTACACACAATAGTGGTATGGATGAATATGTCAGGTTTGGTTCTGTGGTCGAACGGATCGAGATGACAATATACTGTATCTCCTAGGTGCTCGGTTGGCGGGAACGTGCAAAGGTAGCTGGAGTGTGCTAAGGGTGTTCAGCTAGCGGGAATGAATAATTGGTAGCCAGGTGTGCTAGGTTGCTCGGTCAGCGAAAATAAGCTAAGATGGAGATTGTTGGATTGTATCTCGTTTCCTGTTGAGCACTCAAATGGGGGGTGACATTGGAGCTGATAATTTAGTCCCACATCGGTTAGAAGGTGGGATCATGTGGTGTAGATAATTGGGATTGGCTCAGGCCTTACATGAGAATTCTCTTTTAAAGCATATGGGCCCAATTCAATATCATACCTCATGGGCCAACTCCGGTTCGGGTCACACCGCATTCCCAATAGGCATTGCGTATATTTTGTTTGTGTTTATTGAGACGATAGACCACAGGACACCGACACGATTCCTGATACCGAGTCTGCATGAGTATTCGTGGCCATGGATTTCGTGGTAGGATACTAGATTTTTTCTTGCACTTATGACTTGCTATACTAGACTTGATTAGACTTGTTATATCTAGACATTGGGTGGGGAGAACATGACTGTCATATCAGAATATTTTCCTAGTTTGGCCTCATTTCCGTACTTGAAACTTGGTATTTTTTATTTAAGTTTATTGTTGTCTCTGTAGTAGAGCTCTGGTGTTTATTGTTCTAGTTTGTCCTTGGTCCCATGACAAGGTACCTTTGGTGTTTACCTGATGAGAATCTTGTGAGCCTCAATGACGTGAAGCCTGATATTCGGAACGTGTTATCACGTGCATATCACTTTGACTGGTTATAGTAGTTACCCTTCAGTTAATGTGTTTCCTTTACTGTTACATTGACATATTTTTATGTACCTTGCTATGTTCCCTGAGGACCTGATGATTTCTCCAGGTAGTTGCTGATGCAGAGATAGTTCGCTGATATAGAGGTATTACTATATCCGATTCAGGTACTTTATTGTGCTTCCATATTATATCTATTATTTATATTATACTATTTAGCCTAGTTTTATGGATCTGTATTGTTCTTGGGTCTAATGAACATATATGTTAGTGGGCTGCAGACCATGACACATATTATTTATTATGGATGTTTCTTATTCGGTGGATTGAGATATGTATATGTTAGTTGACTAGATGGATAGATGCAAAAAACTGAGACAACTTATACGTATTCGAGTTGGGCTGGAGTCCATTTGATACGTAGCTGGCATGAATACGTATTCCTAGTCCTATGTACTTTAGGATTGGGCCGTTACAGGCTCAAAGCATCAACCTTGAATCAATGGGTGGTTCAAGGCTATTTATAACCAAAGTATAAGAAAGTGCAAGTAATGTAAATTTTAATCTCGTGACGGTATAACTTTGGTATACTATAGTATACCGGTCCATTTCTGTAAGAAACAAGACCGTTGAGATCATTTAATGCTGAGGGTTTGACCGTTGGATTGTCAGCTGCAGAATTGGTATACCGTCGGTATACTACAGTGTACCGCCGGTGTGCCAATCGAAACGATATAAAGCAACATTTATATCAAATCCGTATACCGTTAGTATGCCGATCCAAATGACCAAGAGCAGATTTTATATAAAAATTGGTATACCACCGGTATGCCGATTGTCAGCCATAAGTGATGCTGGATTATTTTCTACCCTAGCTTTCAATTTTGCCATTCATTTCTTCTGTTTACAATTATTTCTAAGACTCATTATAGACTCCAGATATAGTTTTGCATGTGCATGCTTCTTTAGAGTCTTGAAATGATGATGGTATGGCTTAGCTTCTTCTCTTGATAGGTGATGGCATTTTTCCTTGACGAGAGCTACCCAAAGATACCAGATTCTGAAATTTGAATACCTTTAGGGGGCTTCGCTCCCGAACCCCTAGGGAGGGGGGACGTTGCCCCTTCGACTACCGTCCACGGAACGGGCAGAGGAACTCCCGAGTACATGGCCCCGAAGATGTCGTTGGACGGTTCAGCAAATTCTTTTGGAATACCATCGTCTTTGGCCCATCATGATTTTTTCATTACATATGTCCATGTTGATCTTGTTTATTACTTTACTGCAAATACATATCAGACGAACAAAGCAATATACATTGTAGTAAGTATGATAAATTTAATACACATTAGGACAATGCTAAGTTTAAGTATCAATACTATAGAGAGAGCATGAATATTAGTGATATCATAATGTTAAACTTAATTGAGTAACCACAATAAAAAATATAATTAGATCATTTGGGCTAACAATCTCCCCGTTTTTATTATGGCAACTCAGTTAAATTTATTTTAGATATAATAGAAGCTCATATCACTAATATGTAAAATAATAAGCATAAATAAGCAAAGGGTATAACATAAGAATAAATTTTATAGTAATTGTATGAAGATTAGTGATAATAAAAGCTAAGTTTAATCGATTTATCATATTCAAAAAATGATACAATCATTGTGCCAACTATCTCCCCCTTTTTGCTTATGGCAAATCGGTTAAGTTTAGTATGGACATAATAGATGCATGTATCACTAGTGTATAAGCAGATATAAGAATATTTTACTAATAGCATGTTACTTAAATTAATTCTACCATTTTTACAAACATATTAACACATACTTAAACTTACTTCTCTCCCTTTGACCTTTGACATGATTAAAAATAAGCTCCTCCGCACTAAGAGATAAAATGAAATCAATCTCAAGCATATAAATCAGATCATGAGTAAGACATAGACAATCAAGATCAAGATATACTAATAAAAACAATAGGAGAAGTGTGTAAAGACAAGTTTAGAAAAACTACATACTCAATGTAGAATACCAAATAGAATATGGCTTGTAAAAATACAATATAGTTGGTAAAACTAAGAGAATTTAAGTAGTTTACCAACTAGAAATCCAAGAAAGAAACCAAAAACATAATATGATATAAAATATTACTTTAGTTTTAGAAGAGAACTATGAAATAAAGAATTTCAAATAAAAGTCATGAGTATTAGATAATTATAAAATAATAGATACCAATGAAGATAGATACCAATTAAGATATAGGAATATATAAACTTGAAACATTGGTCGAAGAAACCATTAATAGTCACAATTGTCCAAACAAATAGTGGAACAAAAAAAGAATGATCAATGAAATAGAACAATTGATATAAAATAATCTTATTATTTGCAAAATCTATATGCTTACCCAAGTTCATGAATTTGAACTCAATTACTTTATCATGCTATATGAATACCCTCTTAATAAACATGAAGGTAAAGGAGAAAAATACTTGAGAAGAAAAAATTCAGTCGACTTGAATACTCCCCCTCAAAGTATTACTAATATTGATAAAAATTATAAATTTTGGTTAAGTCCTCAACAAGGAAAGCCAAAAAGTCAATTAAGCATACAAAAAAAGCCAAATTAATAAAATCTTAATAGTCATCAAGATAAGATAAGCAAGTTTATATTGACAAGATGAACTATTTAAATTTATATAAAAGAGTGAGACAAGATAATAAAAGCAATCACATGTACTCTTATAAATCCTCCATAAAAGAAGAATATCATGAATATCATGACCTCAATCAATAATATATAGAAATGAAAAAAGGGTCCATGATGAACTAGATGTATTGCATATCAAGGGGTATAAATGAATTGAACCAACTAACTTGCTCCCCCTCAAAATATGCGTATTTACCTATAAAGCACTTATAGTATAAAAATAGATAATTAAAAGTTCGAGCTATAAATCAACTATAGATTTCTCCCCTATTGCTCAATACATATAAGGCTATAAAATCGTCACAAGACGAATAATATCTTCTTTAGTCAAGAAGTGATATCCAATTAATAGACAATAAAGATGAAAAATCAAAAAAAAAAATTCCAATTAAGCATATATAATCAAAAGATACATTAACCTATATAGAAGGATTTCATACTTAAAATATGATAGATCAATGTGTGTTGTTTTTTGAAAAAATGTCATCATGAAAAGGAATAAAGTCAATTAAAGAAATCATGATGAAAATCACAATAAACCTCAAAAATTAAAGAGGCCAAATAAAACACAAATAACGTATCATGTCCATGATTATCTAACTAAGAAATAATCAACAAATTTATTACTTTGCATGGACCAAATATGTTTAATCACATATATACCCATCAACGGGCAAAAGCTAAACCTTGCTAATAAATGAAAAATCAATAAAGTCCAAATAGAAAAGGCTCATAAGTGGTAATCCATAAGCAATCAAATTAGAGTAATAAATTAACTTGATAATCACATAATTAGATAATTAGGGCTACTCAATCATAAGGATCATTATCAAGAAAAACAAACAAACTAAACATGATCCAACAATAAATCTCATCAAAAGAAAATTCTAAATCCATATTTATAATGAAATCTCATAAGTCAATGAAAAATATGGGAAAGAGTCAATCTCATTTAAAAGAATACAAATTTAATCAAAAGAGATGCAATATGATAATACGATGAAATTATGACTCAAAAATGAGAGAAATTTAATAGATAATGACTTGTATGAGAAGATATTAAAGTAAGGAATCACAAACCTCTTTGAAAACCAAGATCAAATCAAAAAATTGTCAAACTAGTTTTAGAGAACAAGGCATGTACCTAAAATAGAATACAAATCACATCAAGACAATTCACACATCTTATTTTTGGAAACTAACATATCATATATAGATTGAAATAAAAAACAATAGCTAGATGAGTGAACATGAACCAAAATTATATAGCTTAACAATATATCGTAATATGCAAGCTATATAACCAATTAAGATTAGTGAGGTAAAGTATTAACAAGATATATGTGCTCATTAAACCTTAAGTCACTAACACTAAAGATACTTACTTAAGCATAATAAGAAAAGGGCATTTTTTGACGGTTTATAAGTTGACGGTCGTCGAAAACCGTCAACAATAGTGGTTATCTTGACGTTTTTAGGATTACGTTAAGAGATGACATTTTTTGTTACTTTAGCAATTTTATAGCATATATGTTGAAGGTTTCGAAAGATCCGTCAAGAAAGGGCATCTTTTATATTGACATTTTGATAATAACCGTCAACTAATGTATATGCGAAAAAGTTGTCATGATTTTTTCATCTGCCATTGTGGTAATTATTTCAAAGTTCTTAAAATTCCTGACGGTTCTTTCTCAAAGGCATAAGAAGACAGCAGAACGAAAAACTCCTTCTCTCCCCCGCTCTCTTCGAAACTCCTCCCTCCCCCTCTCAGAAACCTCTCTCTCCCTCTTCCAGAAACCTCTCTTCTCTTCCCCTCTCGGAAACCCCTCCTCTCTCCCCCTCTCAGAAACCCTCCACTTCGAAACCCCTCTCTCCCCCTCTCAGAAACTCCTCTGGAGAAAACCCTAACCGCTTGTCATGCCCCAGAACCAGAATACTGGAGAGCAAGGGAATGACTCAGCCAGCTACGTATTACGGGTAGGGGAATACCGTATAATACGATCAATGCTGTCTAAAAGACGAGGGGTGCATACTACATAAAAGTCTCGCTATGGTCACTTCACATCTATTGTCTCAATCATTCAAACAAGAAACAGTAATAGAGAATATGTAAGATAAAGCAGTAAGGCATCCCAAATGCTCAGTCAAAATGTTCTTGATATCTGGCTTTACAAAACATAGCCAGATGATGTAGCAAAGTATACACAATTGTTCATCAACTGCAGCCTGACTTAGTTACAATTATGTAAAAGTAAGTACGAGACAATCCGACTAACATGTCGGTGCCAAACGGCAAAGTATATAAGAAATAACAAAACGAGCGGGGAAGTAAGGAACCCACTCGAGTCCTCCTACGATCATTCCTCTAGTATTGACCATCTTGGAGGTGGAAGTAAGCTGAGTCCTCGGGAACCGGCTCTAAATCTGTCCATGCAAAACCAGAGAGGTTAGACATCTAATAGCAAGTACCGCAAGGAAGCACGATATGAGGGATTAGAACCAGTAATAAGAGAATATAATATATAGATCTCTGCTTGCTACTGGGATTCACATAACATCACGACACTTCAAATCAACTTCCCAACCAAACAAGGACAGAAGTTGCCCGTCATGTCCTGACATTCTAATCATCTCAGTTAGTTAACAGAGTAGGAACAGTACACAAACAAGTCAACTTAAACGGCCATGCAACTACTTCGGCTTGCTACTGTGAGTTCCAAGTCACCCTGGAAATATGCAACAAGGATTCCTCAGTTCTTACTATGTGCAAGCAAGGCTAGTCTACCCAATCAATCAATTGTGCCAATCATGAATTAGACGAGTCCCAGCGGGACGCCCGTCATCAATATACAATAAGTAATATAACCAGATACTGCTCCCTGCCCGTGTGGCAGATTTGCAGTATCTGTGGAAACCAGCCGGCATGTCGGGCACTTAATAGTCACAAAGATGGCTGTCATGTAAGAACTCAGGAATCCATTCTCTCCACGCAATCATTATTTTATTTAACTTAGTAGCCTCTTTGTTTAAGTAAAATCCCATGCCGTGGATCATGGTCCTTCATAATGAGTACTTTCGTACAAAGTACGATATGCACAACTCTCCAACGATGCCCGTGCGGTTAGGTTGTAGGTCTTACATAGCGTAACACAACAATAAAACTAGCCACGGAATAACCATGCCTTGACCATAAAGTACACATGCTGCTTTTATAAAATAAATAAATTGAAGCCTGTACGTGTCTATATGCCAATATTCGGGATCGGCCAATCGATTGCAATAGTTCATAGTTAATATGAACGTGTCTCATTCAATTCAATTAAGACGACTAGCCAGTCTCTTAGTTCCAACTAGGAACACATGATCAATTATTAGTCAAGGTCACAATCAATGTCAATCAGTGTCAATCCGGGACAAGAAAACAATTTAAAAAGGGCAATAGGGGCAGCAATAGCTGGATGCCCATCTATGCGACCGGGCAAGTCAGACTCCATCTATGTGGCTTGGGGAAATTGAGTCTCATGCAGATCAGAAATTGGGTGTCATGCGGCTCGAGAAATCAAATCTCATGCGGCTAGAAAATAACAAGCTTTATGCAGCTAGAAAATAACAAGCTCAGCCATACGGCTGGAAAGGTTAAGCCTCATGCGGCTGGAAAGGTCAAGCCTTATGCGGCTAGAAAGTAACTCTCATACGGCTTGGTACCATACGGCCATGGGACTGATCGTTATACGGCTAGGAAATATGCATATACGGCTAGGGCTGAAACGAGTCCCATGCGGCTCAGCGCTGCCAAGGCCATGTGGCTAGGAGTCCATGCGGCAATGGAAGTCAAGGCTTATGCGGCAGAACACTAAATGTCATGTGGCTAGAAAAGATTTATCTCATGCGGCTGGGAGTCAATTCTTATGCGGCCGAGATGATAAGCCTTATGCGGCTCGGGTCTCAAACTCATGCGGTTGAAGGGACATGCGGCTGAAAGATAAAAGATTCATAAGGCTGAGAAAGTGCCATGCGGCCTGAAAGCTTATACGGCCAGAATCTCCATGCGGCCAGGATGCTCATGCGGCCAAAATCTTCATGCGGCCAGAATGCTCATGCGGCTAAGCTGCGGCAAGGAGCCATGCGGCCAGAACTGTTCTTCTTCTCCGAATTTTCTGAGAACAGAACCATGGAAGCCATTGCTTCCAAGCTCTCTAAATCCTTCATTCCAAGCCCAAATCTGGACTTTCATAGGTCTAAATAGGGTAGAATAAAATTCTCTACAACATGGAACCATCAAAACTTGGAAATAACAAGATTAGCTAGATCAAAACCCAAAAAATTACGAAAATACAACAAGTTTAGATCTACACAAAATGAGCCATTGGAATTGAAAATGCTAAGTACTAAAGTAACTAAGAATCTTGTGAGGAAGACAATGGAACAACGAAAGTGGAGATCCATCAAGAAGCAAGTTGTACTTGCCTATGTGGCTGGATAGGTGGGGAGAGTTATGGAGGATGAAGAAGAAGAGTAATGGAGAAGGAGAAGTAATGAAGAGAGAGAAAGGGTTTGGGACTTTAAATGAAGAGGGGGTAGGTGGGGAATTGTTTGAACCACACAATGGCCGAAAAATAAACCGACTCAGGCCGAAACCAAAAGCAAAGTAAAAGCAGAAAGTAAAATTGCAGGAAAATTAATTAGCGCAAAATTTAAGGATTTTAAATACAGAACAATACATGATAAAATTTTAATAAATATATTCAAGCAGTACATGTATTAAAATACGTATTTCGGAAACGGGAAGTGACATCTCTACCCTCCTTAGAAAAATTCCGTCCTCGAAATTTCAAATCCAAGCAGGATAGAAACATCAGCGCTAAACTATTCTAAGTACAAGCAATTTGAGCAAGTAATCATTTTACAATGTCAAATAGCAAATAGCATATCTATATTTAACAATCTATGATATCATGTAGTTATATCCATAGGGTGACAAGCATGAGGAGTTAAGTTAATCAAGGTATACGGAAAGAAATATACCTTGTGAGTCAAACAGGTGCGGATACCGTGATCAGATATCATTCTCACGTTCCCATGTTGACTCCCCTAAAGAGTGATGTCCCCAAATAACTCGGACAAGGCTAATTGTTCGATTCTTGAGTATCTTCTCTCTTCGATCCAAAATGGGCACAGGCTGTTCCTCGAAAGAAAGGTTGGTATTAACAACCAGCTCAGAATGATCAAGGATATGGCTTGGGTTCGATACATACCTACGTAACTGAGATACATAGAACACGTCATGCACCTCTCGTAACGAAGGTGGAAGGGTTAAACGATGAGCAACATCGCCTATCCTATCGAGGATAGCAAATGGGCCCACATATCACGGACTCAACTTCCCGCAAACGCCAAATCTAATGACCCCACGAGTAGGTGAGATCCACAAGAACACGTGGTCTCCAACGAAAAATTCTAGCAGCCTACGATACTGGTCCGCCCAATGACGATGCCGATCCTGTGCAACTCGAAGTCGCTCTCTAATTCTCTTAACCACTTCAACTGTCTGAACAATCATTTCTGGGCCTAGCATCTTTCTCTCCCCGATATCATCCCATGCTAGTGGCGACCTACACTTCTTACCATATAGTGATTCAAATGGCGCCATCTGGATACTGGCTTGATAACTGTTGTTGTATGAGAGCTCGAGTAAGTGCAGGTGGCTCTCCCAAGACCTTCCAAAATCTAAGGTGCAAGCTCGCAACATATCTTCTAAAGTCTGAATTGTTCTTGCTGATTGTCCGTCTGTCTGTGGATGGTAAGCTGTGCTAAATCTTAACTTGGTACCCAGACTATGATGTAAGCTCTTCCAGAAATGTGATGTAAAGCGGGTATCTTTGTCTGATACAATACTAACAGGGACTCTATGCTGCTTGACTATCTGCTGCTTATACAACTCTGCCAATTTTTTTGTAGATTGCCCTACTCTGAAAAGAAGAAAATGTGCCACCTTTTTAAGCCTATCTACTATTACCCAAATAGCATCTTTACCACTTGGCAATCTTGGTAAACCGGTCACAAAGTCTATTGTGATGTGTTCCCACTTCCATTCTAGTATATGAAGCGGTTGCAATAATCTAGCTGGCCTCTGCTGTTCTGTCTTCACTTGCTGACATATCAAGCAACGGAAAACGAATCTAGCTATCTCCCTCTTCATCCCGTTCCACCAGAAGTGCTGCTTGATATCTTTGTACATCTTGGTCCCTCCAGGGTGTATAGAATACTGAGAACTGTGGGCTTCTGCCATAACCTCCTGTCTGATATCTCCACTAGGCACACATAGACGTGATCCAAACCTAAGTGTACCATCTTCATAAATTCTCATCTCCTTTCTGAGTCCTGAATCACACTCTGTCCTAAGCTTCTGAATCCTTGGGTCCTGTGTCTGAGCTGCCTTGGTCCTATCTACTAAGTCAAATTAAACTTGTAGACTTGCTAAAATTCCTATATCACTAGAAAGTACAACCTCGATGCCCATCTCCTGAAGGTCTTCTAAAATGTGCTTTTGTGTTGTCAACATAAATGTGCCGCCTCTTCTGCTAAGAGCATCTGCTACCACATTAGCCTTGCCTGGATGATTCTGAAGCTCCACGTCGTAATCCTTAATCAATTCCAACCATCTTCTCTGTCTCATGTTCAGTTCCTTTTGAGTAAAGATGTACTTCAGACTTTTGTGGTCTATGTACATGTCCACTCGATCACCACATAAGTAATGCCTCCATAGCTTCAAAGCAAATACTACTGTCGCCAACTCTAAGTCATGAGTTGGATAATTCTTCTCGTGGTCTCGAAGTTGCCTAGATGCGTACGCTATCACCTTTCTATGTTGCATGAGGACACATCCAAGTCCTCTTCCTGATGCATCACAATAAACGATAAAACCTCTGGGTCCAACTGGTAATGTAAGAATGGGTGCCGATATCAACTTCTGCTTCAAATTCTCAAATGATGCCTGGCATTTTGTCGACCAGACGAATGGCACGTCCTTCCGTATCAAGCGGGTCATGGGTGCTGAAAGTCTTGCAAAGTCTGATACGAACCTTCTGTAATGTCCTGGCAATCCCAAGAAACTCCGAACATCTGCTACGGTCTTGGGTACTGGCCAACTATCTACTGTTTCTACCTTCTTGGGATCCACTGCTACTCCAGCTCCTGATATGATATGTCCCAAAAATGAAATGTGATCCGTCTAGAACTCACACTTGCTGAGCTTGGCATACAACTGGTTCTCTCTCAGAACCTGCAACACTTTCCGGAGGTGGTCTTCATGCTCCTCCTCACTAGCAGAGTATACGTGAATGTCGTCAAAAAACACAACGATAAATTGATCTAAGTATGGCATAAAGATACGGTTCATCAAATCCATAAATATTGCTGGAGCATTAGTCAAACCAAATGGCATTACTAAAAATTCATAATGCCCATACTTTGACCTGAATGCTGTCTTGGGAATATCTTTCTTCCGAACCCTCACTTGATGATACCCTGACCGAAGATCTATCTTGGAGAAAACTCTAGCTCTTCTCAACTGATCAAACAAGTCGTCGATCTGAGGTAATGGGTACTTGTTCTTTACTGTTGCCGCGTTGAGCTTCCTGTAGTCAATGTACAACCTGGATGACCCATCCTTCTTTCCTACAAGTACCATTGGCGCTGCCCATGGTGATACGCTAGCTTGGATAAACTTTTTCTCCTTCAGTTCCTCTATATACAGATATACCTTGGCCTGCTCTGAATCCGCCATTCTATAAACTCGATCTGATATCAGTTTAGTTCCAGGTGCCAATTCTATACTGAACTCAATATCCCTAACCGGTGGTAGACCTGGAAGTTCTTCGGGAAATACGTCTATAAGCTCTTCAACTACCTTCGGAACCTGGACTTCTTCTATTACCGTTAGTACTCCCTACTCTGGTCGAGTTGCCACTGATCTGACTAAGGTGAACCGCTTCATGCCTGGAATATAAAAAGATACACTCCCTCTACGACAATCTATTATCGCATAATTGTCTTTCAGCCAGTACATGCCCAAGATAACGTCAAAATTTCTAACATGAAATTCTATCAACCTGGCGGGTAAGGAATGCCCGCAAACTACAACGCTACACGCTAGAATAATCCTACTAACTCCTACGAGCCCATTACCAATGAGTATATTCAGCCTCCCTGGCAATGCCTCGAACTCCATTCCTAGTCATGTCGTAAATTATGCAGATATAAATGAGTGTGATGCTCCCGAATCAAACAATGCTACTACGGGATATGAGGCGACGAGAATGTTACCTGCCACAACATCTTCTGATGCCAATGCCTCTTCTAAGGACAAATTGAATGCCTGCCCTCGACCTCCTTGTTGGTTCCTATACTGCGGCCTAGCCTGTTGCTGCTGCTGGCCCCTGTCTTGGTGATGCTGGGGTGGTCTGTGCTGTTGCTGTTGCATCGGCGGTCCCTGCTGCCGAAACATGTGAGCCTGCGACATGAACGGACGTTGTGCCAACGGCCTTACTACTATCGCTGGTCCTCGATACTGTCTTGCCCGTGGTGTTGGCAGAGCAGGAAATTACTGCACTGGTCCTCCTAACCTCGAATTCATAGGACAGGTGGTAACCCGATGATCTGGACTTTCACATATCAAACACTGCCCGTTCAATGTTCGACACACATCTCTAGTGTTCCCTACCTTCCCACAATAAGTACAGTCTGCTGGGGGTTGCTGGTTCTTCCTCTGTTGATGTTGCTGCTGCCTTGGTGGTGCTAGCCCTCGTATTACCACATTGTGAATACGAATGCCAAGGGACGGTGCTATTGTTCGGGGCACTACTCCCCCTCCTCCTTCAATCTGACTGTGGGATCTCTTCTGACCTCCAGTCCTTACTGTAATCCTCTGAACGGTGATCTCATGTCTTCGGGTTGCCGTCAATACCTCATCGAAAGTCTGGTAGTTGTGCTCCTCTATCAATTGCAAGAGTTCAAGATGAAACCCTTGCTGGAACCTCATAGCCCTCTAGCTCTCCGTTGCTACCATCTCTGGGGCGAACCTACTCAATCTACAGAACTCTGCTGTATAAGCATCGACTGTCTTGTCGGCCTGCTTGAGGTTGATAAACTTCTGTTATAGCTCAAACTGTGCCACAACTCCATAGTACTTCATCTTGAATCTTGCAGTAAAATCGTCCCAAGCAACAGGACGTCTGATGCCTACTTCCTCTGATTCCCACCAATCACGTACGAGATCCTGAAGTAACAACTTTACTTGATCCACACGTTCTTCTACCGGTACCTTGACCGTCGTCAGAATAGCCTCAATATCCTTAAGCCATGCATCCGCGAAGATGGCATCTTTCGTGCCCTCGAAACGGCGGGGGTTGTACTTACAAAATCTGGTTGATGCTCCTGAATCTGTCTTCGCTCCTCTTTCCAAAGCCATCTGCAATCCTTGGTTGAGTAGTACATTCTGCTCTTACAACTGAGAGTGCACTGCTGGACTAACATCTGATATTGCTGAGTAGCCATCATCCCTTTCATGATCTCCAGAAGGGCCGGTGTGTCCACTTCCACAGGGGTAGGTGGAACTATTGGCGGTGTTGGAACCTCCGGATACTGCGGTCCAGTTACTGGTTCCACTATCACTTCTTCTTGGTTAGTCTCATGAAGTAGCACTGGCCCTTGTTGCTGACCAACCTGGTCATGTTGCCCATGTTGCCCTTGTTGTTGCTGTCCAGTCCTGACAGGTACAGACGAGGTGCCCCTAAGGAAAGGGATAAAAGAGCAATCAAACGACCGGACATGAAGGATCAATGAAGTCGAAGGATACTGGAATGTCAAGCTAGGGTTAAGAATCAACGAATCATGAGATCAAGGGAGAACATGTGTGATTGAGACATCCTATAAATTAAAACACCCCACAAGTCTGAAATCAGACCTGTATGGGCCACCACTAAAATCTTGTCACGTCCCAGAACCAGAATACTGGAGAGCGGGGGAATGATTCAGCCAACTACGTATTACGGGTAGGGGAATACCATATAATACGATCAATGCTGTCTAAAAGACGAGGGGGTGCATACTACATGAAAGTCTCGCTATGGTCACTTCACATCTATTGTCTCAATCATTCAAACAAGAAACAGTAATAGAGAACATGTAAGATAAAGCAGTAAGGCGTCCCAAACGCTCAATAAAATGTTTTTGATATCTGGCTTTACAAAATATAGCCAGATGATATAACAAAGTATACACAATTGTTAATCAGCTGCAGCCTGACTTAGTTACAATTATGTAAAAGTAAGTACGAGACAATCCGACTAACATGTCGGTGCCAAACGGTAAAGTATAGAGTAAATAACAAAACTAGCGGGGAAGTAAGGAACCCACTCGAGTCCTCCTGCGATCATTCCTCTAGTATTGACCATCTTGGAGGTGGAAGTAAGCTGAGTCATCGGGAACCGGCTTTAAATCTGGTCATGCAAAACCAGAGAGGTTAGACCTCTAATAGCAAGTACCGCAAGTAAGCACGATATGAGGGATTAGAACCAGTAGTAAGAGAATATAATATATAGATCTCTGCTTGCTACTGGGATTCACATAACATCACGACACTTTGAATCAACTTTCCAACCAAACAAGGACAGAAGTTCACCCGTCATGTCCTGACATTCTGATCGTCTCAGTTAGTTAATAGAGTAGGTACAGTACACAAACAAGTCAACTTAAACGGCCATGCAACTACTTCGGCTTGCTACTGTGAATTCCAAGTTACCCTGGAAATATGCAACAAGGATTCCTCAGTTCTTACTATGTGAAAGCAAGGCTAGTCTACCCAATCAATCAATTACGCCAATCCATGAATTAGACGAGTCCCAGCGGGACGCCCGTCATCAATATATAATAAGTAATATAAGCAGATACCGCTTCCTGCCGTGTGGTAGATTTACAGTATCTGTGGGAACCAGCCGGCATGTCGGGCACTTAATAGTCCCAAAGATGGCTGCCATATAAAAACTCGGGAATCCATTCTCTCCATGCAATCATTATTTTATTTAACTTAGTAGCCTCTTTGTTTAAGTGAAATCCCATGCCGTGGATCATGGTCCTTCAGAATGAGTACTTTCGTACAAAGTACGATATGCCCAACTTTATAACGATGCCCATGCGATTAGGTTGTAGGTCTTACATAGCGTAATGTAACAATCAAACTAGCCACGGAATAACCATGTCTTGACCATAAAGTACACATGCTGCTTTTGTAAAATAAATAAATTGAAGCCTGCATGTGTCTATATGCCAATATTTAGGATCGGCCAATCGATTGTAATAGTTCATAGTTAATATGAACGTGTCTCAGTCAATTCAATTAAGACGACTAGCCAGTCTCTTAGTTCCAACTAGGAACACATGATCAATTATTAGTCAAGGTCACAATCAATGTCAATCAGTGTCAATCCGGGGCAAGAAAATAATTTAAAAAGGACAATAGGGGCAGCAATAGCTGGATGCCCATCTATGCGACCGGGCAAGTCAGACTCCATCTATACAGCCTGGGGAAATCGAGTCTCATGCGGCTCAGAAATCGGGTGTCATGCGGTTCGGGAAATCAAATCTCATGTGGCTAGAAAATAACAAGCTTTATGCAGCTAGAAAATAACAAGCTCGGCCATGCGGCTGGAAAGGTCAAGCCTCATGCGGCTGGAAAGGTCAAGCCTTATGCGGCTGGAAAGTAACTCTCATACGGCTTGGTACCATGCGGCCAGGGGACTGATCCTTATGCGGCTAGGAAATATGCATATGCGGCTAGGGTTGAAACGAGTCCCATATGGCTCAGCGCTGCCAAGGCCATGCGGCTAGGAGTACATACGGCAATGGAAGTCAAGGCTTATGCGGCAGAACACTAACTGTCATGCGGCTAGAAAAGATTTATCTCATGCGGCTGGGAGTCAATTCTTATGCGGCCGAGATGACAAGCCTTATGCGGCTCGGGTCTCAAACTCATGCGGCTGAAGGGACATGCGGCTGAAAGATAAAAGATTCATGCGGCTGAGAAAGTGCCATGCGGCCTGAAAGCTTATGCGGCCAGAATCTCCATACGACCAGGATGCTCATACGGCAAAAATCTTTATACGGCCAGAATGCTCATGCGGCTAAGCTGCGGCAAGGATCCATGCGACCAAAATTGTTTTTCTTCTCCGAATTATCTGAGAACAGAACCATAGAAGCCATTGCTTCCAAGCTCTCTAAATCCTTCATTCCAAGCCCAAATCTGGACTTCCATAGGTCTAAATGGGGTAGAACGAAATTCTCTACAACATGGAACCATCAAAACTTAGAAATAACAAGGTTAGCTAGATCAAAACCCAAAAAATTACGAAAATACAACAAGTTTAGATCTACACAAAATGAGCAATGGGAATTGAAAATGCTAAGTACTAAAGTAACTAAGAATCTTGTGAGGAAGACAATGGAACAACGAAAGTGGAGATCCATCAAGAAGGAAGTTGTACTTGCCTATGCGGCTGGATAGGTGGGGAGAGTTATGGAGTATGAAAAAGAAGAGTAATGGAGAAGGAGAAGTAATGAAGAGAGAGAAAGGGTTTGGGGCTTTAAATGAAGAGAGGGTAGGTGGAGAATTTTTTAAACCATCTAATGGTCGGAAAATAAACCGACTCAGGCCGAGCCCAAAAGCAAAGTAAAAGCAGAAAGTAAAATTGTAGGAAAATTAATTAGCGCAAAATTTAAGGATTTTAAATACAGAACAATACATGATAAAATTTCAATAAATACATTCAAGCAGTACACGTATTAAAATACGTATTCCGGGAACGAAAAGTGACACCACTCTGGAGAAAACCCCTCCACTTCGATAACTTCATTCTGGAGAAAACCCTAACCGCTCGGAGAAAACCCTAACCATTCTTCACAATGCGACAACTTTGATCTTCACCGTGTGGTATAATGTCTTTGATTTTTCTCTATAATTCAATTTTATGCCTAGGGTTTTTTTGTGCTAACTTTGTTCGTTCTTCACGTTAGGGTTTTTTGGTGGCAACTTTGATCGTCAACTTAGGGTTTTTCTTTGTTCGTTGCAACCAAGGGTTCAACTTAGGGTTTTTGCAGTGTACTCATAGCTTCTTCCTCAAATTCAACATAGGGTTCAACTAAGGGTTCAACAAACGATTTTTTTTCCTCATAGCTTCTTTATCAAATTCAATCGATAACACTTTGGAGGGTTAAACTGATGGCTACATATGTGTTTTCTCATTGATTCAGTGGTCACAAGTAATTTTAACTTCTTTTTGGTTGGAGATTTCAAGTACTTTTGAACTTCAAAATTTGTAAGCTTTATTGTTTAATTTTGATTCAATGAGAATGCATTTCGTGTTTTATTCAGTGGTAATTTGGGTTATTTGTAAAGTGGCTGACATTTCAGGGCATGGTCATGGTAATTTGGGTTATTTTTAAAGTGGCATAGTTTATGACATATCAATTATACTTTGTGAGAGAATTTGCAATCTATAAGACTATACTCTATACATCCATTTAGCACAATAAAATTAACTGTTACAAAATTGCATCCAGTAGTAGGCATGTAGAAGAAATTGAGCTATTATGGATGTGTGTTCTTGTTTCAGAAATTGAGCTATTCTTGATTTTTTTAAGGAATTAAACAGAAAAAGTTAAGGGTCTAATTTTTTATACTAAAACACACCATATTGAAGGAGGTTAAAACAGAAGGGTGGAGTTGAGAGGATAGATAACAAGCTATAGTGTTTCTTTCATAAACTAAAAGACGATAATGTAGGTATTTGTGTGTGTCCCCTTCGGGAGTTTGTTGAAAATTCCTCTTCAAGTTCCTCCTAACATTGTTCAAACATGAGAATCGAGACGGATGAGTTCTTAACAGTGGCCGCTAAAGTTGTACATTGTCTACCAAATTTGTTAATTTTACATATTCTTCTATCCTTCCTTCCAGCATTATCGGCTAGAGCATTAAGAATTTGTTAGCACTATTCATTGCTTTGCAATACATTGTTGTAGTCAACCGTCAATTATATGCTTCATTACACAATTCAGGATATCGCAGTTTGAGATGTTCTTTTCCTGCCAAGACTATTATGCTTACAAATTACAATCCTCTGTTAAGAACCATCTATATGTGCCTAGTGCTACGAAATAATACTTCTATTGCTGCACTGTTTTCTATATTTGTGATGCGTATCTTCGTATTTAATTATTTTTATTTTACTTATGTATACTGTTATACATTAAATAAATACATGCTACTTTAGTCTTCAGTGTCCAGTCCCTACTTCTGAGCTCTGATACTGGCTATTGTTTTTAGTATATATTCTTTTGAGCTCTGATACTACCTATCTGCTACTGCCTCTGATGGCTGATACACAATGCTGATACGGAACAGTTCAGTTCTAATACTGAATTATTCAGTTCTGACACTGATAAGGAACAATTCAGTTCTGATATTGCATATTTCCTATCCATGTTGTATGTGATCACATGACCAGTTTGGATGATCAGTTCTGATAGTAAATTATTAAGTCTGACACTGGATGCTTCTAAGTATATTCAAAGAGTGAGATTGACCTAACTATACTACTACCTCCTTTGCTCTATATTGAGCCGCTGATCAAAGTAGCTTCTAAGTATATTCAAAGAGTGAGACTGACCTAACTATGCTACTACCTCCCATGCTTCTAAAGTTTTGATTTCCTTAAGTTCTGCTTGTTCTACTATTGATGTTGCATAATAAAATTAACTGATTAGCATACATTATTTAGCAGTATGCTTTTAATGTACACATCTTTTATGCTTCTACATTACCACAGTTGATTGATGTAAGGTCCAATTTTCAACAGCCGATGCTAGTACCCGTCTTTTATATGCTTTTGATGTACACATCATTCATGCTTCTGCATTACACATCTTTTGATGTACACATGTTTTTATGGTAATGAAATGACTAAATGCTGTTGTAGCTTAAAAAATAGCTCTTCCATATTTTGGTTGCAAGAAAGGATGAAGCAAAGACCTTAAGGACTGGATTAAGGTCATCAAAAGTTGAAGCTCAGGTAGACAGACTGTTACAATATTATATATTGCATTTGTATCTTCTATTTTACTCCAAAACTTTCACTTTGTCCTCTGACACTTTATTTGTATCCTCTATTTTACTCCAAAATTTTTGTAGTTGCACTTTGTACCTTGCTAAGTAGAGTTACATGTCTAAATCATGGCTAACATGTTATATTAATATGTGTAGGTACTTCTATTCTAATCTAACCCAAAATGGATAAATCGTGGATGTCAAAGGATAGAATGCGTAGGGAATATGAGGAAGGAGTATAAGAGTTTCTTGAGTTTGCAAAACTCCATTCAAGTAATCCTAATTCTATTAGATGTCCATACGAAAAATGTGGAAATTTGACATTTTAAACGTTAGGGGACGTAAGAAAACATTTGTTTAGGAGGGGTATAGATCGAAGTTATATAGTATGGGTTTAGCATGGTGAGAAACATGAGAAGATAGGATTATCATGCTTTGCAACATATGCTGAACAAACACATGACTATGAAGATGACTCCTTTGAAGATGCTGCAGATACTACAGAAATGGTTAATGCTGCATATGAACATGTTTCTGGTGACCACAAGTCATTTATTTCTCTACTCGAAGATGCTGAAAAGCCTCTATATCACGGTTGTTCAAAGTATAAACTATCAGGATTTATGAGATCGTATAACATTAAAGAAAGATTTGGGTGGTCTGACAGTAGCTTTTCAGAGTTGTTGAAAACTTTTCATGATATGTTCCCAACACAAAATAAAATACCTTCATCAATATACGAGGCTAAGAAGATGATGACAGCTCTGGGTTTGGAATATGAGAAGATACATGCATGTCCCAATGATTGCATACTTTATAGAAAGGAATATAGCGATTTATCGGATTGTCCCACTTGTGGAACATCAAGATGGAAGAAGTATTGATAATTCTGTAATAGTGTAGTTCAATATCTATATAAGAACATGTAGGGAAAGTATTAATGATTTGTGTTCTTGTTCTCTCAGGAACTTGCTGAAAAATGAACGTGCATGCTGTGAATAGGGGAATACTGTGGATATGGGAGGGATGTGCTCCGGTCTGGTTTGCTACTTTTTTTGCTTTTATTTGTATGATTATTACAGTTTGAATGTTTAAGTGATATGGAAACTACAGATGTCGGATATGTGTACTTTGTGGTTGGATTATGTTTTATGGTTGGACAAGTGATAGATGTTTGTGGTGGGACGTATTGGAAGTTTTTGGTGTATAAACAAAAAAATGGGCTTTATAGTAATTTAAAGTATGTGTATCTTCTGGATTGATATTATGTGTGTTTGATTAATATTATATATTTCTTGACGAAATTTTGGCAGGCTTCCCTTGACGGTATTTTGGCTAGCTTCTCTTTACGGTTGTCAAATGTCAAATTTAATTCAAATCATGCTGCAAAATAGCCGTGAATAAATGCTTTTCCTGACGGGTTTTGGCCGTAAAAAAAGGATTTTCTTGACGGCTAATAGCCGTCATCTAGGCCGGAGTCAAGAAAAGTTTTTGCCTACGTTAATAGTTTCTAAAAACTGATATCTTGACGGCTAAAAACAGTCAAGAAAACTAGTTCATATGACAGCCAAAAACCATCAAGAAAAGCCCTACAAGCGACCGTCAAGAAAAGGGGGGGGGGGGTCTTTTCTTGACTCCGGCCTACTTGACGGATCCGCAACCGTCATGATACCCCTTTCTTGACGGAGAAAAACCGTCATGAAAAGCCTTTTTTTCTTGTTGTCGTAGAATTCACAAAATTGGGCAAACATTTTGAATGAATAAAAAATGATTTAGATTCTCTACTAAGTAAGGGTGAGAGCATATGATAACACAAATAAATAAAACATGCTCTTATCAACATAGTGCTAAAAGAGATATTCTTGAAAATACAATAATATAAATATTTTTGCCAAGTATTAAGATCAATCCAAGATAATAAATAGTAGATCGATCTAGAGGATGCAAAATATTATAGCCATTATGATATAAGTGTATTCTCTAGAAATGAGAGATATCAACACAAAAGCTCAAACCATTGTAGCTAAAGTTATAAAAATCAATTACA
The DNA here is from genome assembly GCA_029216955.1 of Iris pallida. NCBI lineage: Eukaryota > Viridiplantae > Streptophyta > Magnoliopsida > Asparagales > Iridaceae > Iris > Iris pallida. The sequence continues at coordinate 65,707,313 of JANAVB010003400.1, read as the reverse complement.
TGTATTCTTATATGCTACAAAAATATCATTGGACAACAATAATATAAAGGAAGTATAATGTCCAAGGAATGAGCAATAAAAATCAACTAGATCAAGAAAGCTAAATGCTAAAGATGGCTCAGAAGGATATTTCCATAAAGCTTTCATAGTGCATTATACAAAAAATATAGAAGATATAAAATAGACAATGTGCATTAGTATTAGTAAAGGAGGCAAATCTAAAATGTAAGATAAAGCACAAGATCGTGGATTCTTTAAAGAAACATGCATAAATGGTCATGAGCAAGACATTAATAAATATTTTCTCTCAACATCCCAACCTAAAAAAATATAAGACAAATAAATATCAAAAGTTAGAAATTATCAAAATATATAGGACTATACATATCTCAAATAGGCATACATGAAATAATTCAAATAATTAAAATCATGTATCCATAATGTCAACCAAAAAGGCATGAAGATATAATCAAGAAAAGGCTTTAAGGAAGAAGCTAATTGATTCAAAAAGATATAAGTCAAAAAATAATAGCTAAAGTATGAGATAAGCATAAGTTTGAAGATATCAAGTATAAATAAATACTCTTCAAATAAATATAAAATTTAAACTTAACTCATATACCCCCATAAAGATATTTATACAAAATTTTATATCAATAGAAGAGATACATAAACAATATATAAATAGAAATTTAATGTATATAGTCATGTATCCTTAATGAATATTTGAAAAGTTATCACACATTCAAAACACGTATTAGTATGCTTTTATTAGGCAAAGACATAATTAATTCATAAGAAGTTAATCAAAATAAAATATGATAATCAACAGCAAATATATTATGCAAGCACAAGGTTAAAAATAAAAGTATAAGTATATAATTTTCAAGTAATAAGAATTTTGTGCTAAACACTATAATCACAAATACAGAATAAATAAAATATGATATATTAATGACAAATCGGTAAGAAGAAACTACCTCAAAAACTTAAAGACGGAGAGTCAAAAATATATTAACTCAAAACAAAAACTCAAGCTCCTATGGACTAGAGGGATATGTATGCTTCATAAATAAAAACTAAGAATAAAGAGCATGCATAAATAAACGTGTCACACTAAAAGAAAATAAGTGAAAGACTACACAACATGAACTAATTATTTAAGCAAAACAACTAGTCATGCTAGATAAAAGCAATTTTAAGAAGATTGACTATGCATGTTAATATCATATCTCACATTGATTTAGATAATAAGAAACTAAAGGATATCAATGTAAACTAGTAGCAAGATATCAATAAGAACAAGCTAGACGCTATAAATAAAACCATTTAGTAAGAATCGTTTAGCATGTTACCAAAGTGGCTCTAGTGGCCACACTTGTGTTGGTGCAATTTCTTGGAAGATAACCCTTGTAGCTTTGTAACCACCAACTCGCTCCTTAGTGCTAGGTCACAACACAAGAATCTCCACCTATACAACATTAGGCATAGAATTTGGTATCCAAATAAACTAGGATCCACATTTGTTAGCTTTGTAAGCCCATATAACATTTACTAGTATTGGTAGTAGAACTCCTACAAATATGACAAACAAAGTTCATATGACTAATACGGGAGCAAAAGAAGCACCTAATACTAGTGTGTGCATATGTATCGGAATGAGCATGGTTGTGATCATATGACATACTAGAATGACAAATTTCTCTAGAGTGAGCATGATAAGATTTGGTTTTAAGAATATCTTGTTCTAATAACAAACAATCATGTCTACATATGAGAGAATCGGATTTAGCGTTCAATAAATCATTCATTTTTTTCAAATAAAGCAATTCTACAGATAAAAATATCATTTTATTTCTTTAAAGCATAGGTTGAAGAATCATATAAAAGCGTTAACTCATTTGTTTGAGTCTTGAGATCTTCTATAGATAAGGAAAGAGATTTGATTTTCAAAATTAATGCCTCATTCAAACTCTGTAAAGAAAACACATGATGATTTTTGAGAATCAAGTTTAGATAATAAATCATTTCTTTCATTTCTCAACAATTCATTTGCTTCTTCTAAATGACTAACCTTTTCCAAAATTTCTTTATTAGTAGAATGAAGGTCATCAAGAATCTCTAAGGATTGTTTAGCCATGGCTTTTCACTTAGAGCATTTCCTGCATTTAGAAGAAACATGATTGTCTACGGTACTAGAAATAGAACCCTCCTTATCAGCGAAGGAATACGATTCCACAGAAAAATAATACGGATCTACTCTAAGGATGTTAAGCCAAACAATAGAGTCCCCGCTCTGATACAAATTGAAAGTACCCTAGAGAGCGGGTGAATAGGATCAAGATCACTAATCAAGTACTAAACTATTGCTAATGAGAAATTTAAATATTAAGAGTGCAAGAGAAGAAGCAACAAAAATATCGACACCCGATGTATCCTAGTATCCTTCTTTGGGGCACTCCAGTCCCAGAACTCTCTCCAGATTTAATCCACTATTATCATAAATAATACAATATAAACTTTGATCCGAAGACTCACCAACTTCTTACACGAGAGCTTTTATCCGAAGGCCTCTCCGTCTTTAATATACGAGAGCTTTGATCCGAAGACTCTCCAACTTCATGAGAGCTTTGATCCGAAGACTCTCCAACTTCAAACTCTTTACAAGATGGTTTTGATCGTCTGACAACAAAAATGAAGAGCTCACATTTATAACTCAAGAACACTCTAACACAATTTATGGATAGGCAAGTGAAAGCTTTAGTAGAGTTATTTGGATAGGCTTTGGTAGATTATAAAAAAATTTAGGCTCAAACTCATCAACCTTGAATGAAGGGGTTCAAGGCTATTTATAATCAAAAAACGAGAAAATGCAAGTAATGCAACTTTCATTCTCGCGACGGTAAAACGGTCTATTTCAATAACGACTAGAAATTTGACCGTTGGGATCATTTAATGCTAAAGATTTGACGGTTGGATTGTCAGCTATACAGAATCGGTATACTACATTGTACCACCAGTTTGTTGATCCAAATGACAAAGACCAATAGTTGTATAAAATTGGTATACCACCGGTATATGGATCCAAATGGTTGAGAGCAAATTTTATATAAAATCGGTATACCGTTGATATACTATGGTATACCTCCCGTATCTCGATTTTCATCCAAAAATGATCCCAGATTATTTTCTACCCTAGCGCACTTTCGATTTTGCCATCCATTCTTGTATTTAGAATTATTCCTAAGACTCGTTACAGACTCCAAATATACTTTAGCAGGTGGAGACTTCTTCAGAGTCTTGAAGGGATGTTGGCATGACATGACTTCTACTTTTGATAGATGATGGCTTTTTTTCTTGACGTCGGCTATCCAAAGATACTCAGATTGTGAAATCTGAATACCTTTCTAGGGCTTCGCCCCCGAAGACCCATAGGAGGCGTTGCCTCCTCGACCCCCGTCCACGAACCGGGCGGCGGAACCCCTGATTGCGTGGCCCCGGAGATGTCGTTAGATGTTTCAGAGAAATCTTGTGGATACCGTCGTCTTTGGCCCATCATGATTTCTTTCTATATGTCCATGTTGATCTTGCTTATTGCTTTTCTTCAAATACATATCAGACGAACAAAGCAATATACATTATAGCAAGTATCATAAATTTAATGTACATTAGGATATTACTAAGTTTAGGTATCAATACTATATTGATAGCATGAATATTAGTGATATCATAATGTTAAACTTAATTGAGTAACCATAATAAAAATCGTATTTAGATCATTTGAGCTAACACTGACTTGCTTGGAGTTCAACATATTGAAATTCTCCAGAACACGTTCAATGTAACTTTATTGTGACAGGCATAACTTTTTCACATTTTTGTTCTAAGGAATCTTCATTATGCAATGTATGTTGTATTGCTCCAAAGTCCTTCACGTCAAAGGATTTACTCAACCTTCTTCAACCAGTAAATCTTAGATATATATTTTCCCCAACATCAAGCGTATTATCAACATACATAGAGTGAATAATGAAATCATCATCAGAGAACTTTTGGATATAAATGCAATGATCTGTATATATTCTTTTGTATCCATGGTCAAGAATAAATGCATCAAACCTTTTATATCACAGTCGCGGTGCCTGCTTGAGTTCGTACAAGCTCTTATTAAATTCACAAACCAAGTGTTCTGTACCTTTTACCTTGAAGCCCTCTGGCTGCTCTATATAATTTATTTTGCCAAATTACCATGAAGGAATGTTTCTCTTCACATCTAACTATTCAACTTCATGATCTTGAAATGCAACAAGACAAAAAATATCTCGAATAGAAGACATCTTCACGACTGGAGACAAATATTTCTTCATAGTCAATACCTTCCTTCTGATTGAATCCTTTCACCACAAAGTGAGATTTGAACTTGGCTTGGCCATTTTTCTTTATTCTTGATTCTGAACACCTATCTCTTCAGTTTTTCTGTTCTTAGGTAGCTCCACTAGGTCATAAGTGTGGTTCTTATGCAAGGAATCCATCTACTCCTGTATGGCTTTCTTCCACTTAGCACGATCTTCATGAACGTGTGCTTCATGAAAACTTTCTGGTTCACCTGCACATGTCACCATAGTATACTCTGAAACCGGAAATCTAGTTAAGGATTATCGATCTCACATTAACCGTCTCAACTAAGGTTCTTGTGGGTGATCCACGTGGTAGCTTTGCATGTTCATGCTCCCCTGATCAAAACCTAGAAAACGTGTAATTTCTTCTTCTTTCTACAGATATTAAAAATTATTTTTTAGCATAGGAGAAGGAAAGACAACATGTGTAGAGATTGGATCTGTGAGGATGTGAATATTTTGTGGCTCCTTTTCTTTTTTAAAACAACAAGTATTTTATCTTCACATAATATAACATCCATGTTCTTCACAATTTTCTTATTTTTTAGTATCCCATAAACTATATCCAAATCATCATTTTCATATCCTAAGAAGATGCATGGAATGGCTTTATCATTAACTTTGTTCTCTCCTTAGGTAAATGCACAAATACCTTATACCCGAATACCTGCAAGTGGGAAAAGAAAATATCTTTTCCACTCCATACCCTTTTAGGAATATCTCCATCTAAAGGAGCCGAAGGGGACACGTTTATTAAGTCGCAGGGCGTTCGCACTACTTCTCACAAATATATTTTTGATAATTTAGCTAAGGATAACATATTCCTTATCTTTTCCACAATTGCGTGATTCATCCATTTCGCAACCCCATTGTGTTGTGGTGTGTATGGGATAGACCTTTGGTTTCTAATATCATATTTAGAACAATAATCTTCAAATATCCTTGTAGTATACTTACCACCATTATCTGTGTGAATACACTTCAAGAGCTTCATAGTTTACCTTTCAACTTTGGTATGGAAGTCCTTGAAAACTTCAAATACTTGATGTTTGGCATTTATGGGTCCGCATACATCCAAATACACTAAGTCCAATACATGGTTTACTTTTGTTGTAATTTTTAACAAAAGCTAACTGATGTTATTTTTCAATCAAACAATGATCACAATGGAATAATGTTATACCTTGCATGGATGAAAGTAGTTATCGTTTTTCAAGAGTTTGTAGCCTTTCTCGCTCATCTGAGATGCTTGTGCCACAAATCTGTAGAGGTACCTTCCACTTTTCCAAGTTTATCATTCTCCAAGTGTAAATGTGTCTTATTGAGAGTGATCCTTTAGTAAGATTCCAACATCCTTTACCAAGGTTGCTTGTGCATCCTTCTTCATCAAGATTGCTAGCAAAGAGAAGGTTGAGCTAAAGATTGTATTATCCCAATGATTGTATCATGTTTTTGAATATGTCTAATCATTTAAGTTTAACATTATGATATCACTAATAATCATACGGTCACTACATTATCGGTACTTAAATTAGCATTGTCCTAAATGTCCATTAATATATTATACTCTTTGTTCGCCTAACATGTATTTGCAAACAAGTAGTAACAAAGATCAAACTTGGACATATGAAATAAAGAATTCATGATAGGCCAAAGACGACATTAAACCAGAAGATCTCTCTAAACTGACCAACGACATCTCTGGGGTCTCACACTTGAGGGTTCTGTTGTCTGGTCAACGGACAGAGGCAAGGGGGCAGTGCCCCCTATGGGAGTTTGGGGGCGAGCCCCTGAAAGGTATATAGATTTCCAGATCTGTTTATCTTTAGACAACTGCCGTCAAGGAAAAAGGCGTCATCAAAGTGCTCTTGGTTTTCATATTTTGTTCTGTATTTTACCCTTATTTTATAGGACAAAATGTGCATTAGGTCATGCTGGCACTAGGAAGCTTAAACCCTAACCCAATCTATAAACCAGTCCACTTAAATCAGCCAGAACCCAATCTATAAACCAGTCCACTCAAATCAGCCAGAACCCAAACTAGAAACATTCTGAAAGCAAGGTGACCGAACTCGAACCGAGTTTTGCCCAAACTCTTCCCAAACTCGTTCAGCATAAAACCAAGTTTTCTGGTTAGCCTCCTCTTTCCGAAGACCAAGCTTCTAACGTTCGAATTTATGAACGTTAGGAGACCGAACTCTGCCCGAACTCGGTCCCTAATAAACCTATAAATAGGAATTTAATTCTTTATTATGTTTCACCAGTTCTTTCTATCTTCTGTTGCCTATCTAGATGAGCTATAAATCTTCTCCATTTCCAAGATCAACTCCCAGTCTTCTACTGCCAATGCGGTTCCAATTTTAGAAGTCTGATCGAGTTGTAAAGCTTGGATTTCCAAGTGCTATCTTTACACTTGTTGTTTGAAGTCGATAAGCTCTTCAAATCAAAAGCTTATGGTTGTGAATTCGTCGTTCCCTTCGGATCAAAGTACGAGGTAGGTTTAAGAAGTCAAAGTACCATTCGGATCAAAGCACGTAGTGTAACTGCTATTTTAATAGTGGATCAACATCATGTAAGAGTTCTTGAGACTAGACTTGTCCTCTCAGAGAAAAACTAGTATAAACCTTGTGTTTGCGTTTGCTTTATGAACTTCTTACTTTACGTATTTATTTATTAATAGTTAGATATTGCCTGCCTATATTTGTTTTCTTACTGCCATAATTTTTAAATTAGTAATTATCATTTCCACTGCACACACGCACTCTATTCACTCCCCTCTAGAGTTGTCTCACAATCCAACATATTGGACACAAATCTAACATCTTTTAGCATGAAGTTTTTTCCAAGGTTAGTGGTAACACAACTATTTTCAATGCCAAGAAGTTGAAAAGAGTTTTTGTTACCCATTTTTACCGTTCCAAGTTACCATCACGAAGTGAAATGAAGTAGTCCTTCTGGGAGGTTGCATGGTAGGAGGCACCATAAATTATTGTTACTGACAACGAATGCATTTTATTCTTTACTTGTTTTTTATTAGTATCGCCTTCCTTGAAATTGAGATTGACAAGCTTACAAATCAAAACAGCTTTATTGTTGGCGGTCTTCCTTTCGTACACTACAAGAAAAATAACTTTTGGTGACGGTTTTTCCCCGTCACCAAAGAGTTTAGCTGACGGTTTCCCTTCCGTCAGCTAGGCCAGTGTTAGCAAAAGTCCCCATTTTAGTTGATGGTTACCGGAGTGACTTTAGTTGACGGGTTTTAGCCGTCAACTAAACCCAATTTTTTGACCGTCAATATTGGTGCATACTTTCCTGACTGTGGCCTAGCTGACGGTTAATGAACGTGAACATTGTTATTTTTGTTGACGTTTTTTTAGCCATCAAGAGACCATGTTTATCAATTCTCATTTACGTTGCCGATTCCCGCTGGTTTCCATTTACGTCACCAAATACACGCATAATATAAATTATAGAAATGCATAATATAAATTCGGAAACTCTAACAAACATCAAATAACTTATAACACATTTCACATTAACAAAAACAAACTTGTTCATACAATATTCAACGAGTACATCAACAAAAAAAACTTGTTCAAAGAACCTCGATACATGATACCAACCCCATCACCAAAGAATAAAGTACCAAAATACAACAAAACACCATTAACCATAGCCCGCAGCTTCACAAACATAAGATATCTGAAACCGAAGCTTGTAGCTCCACAAACACAAGATACCCGAAATCAAAGCCCGCAGCTGCACAAACCATCATTCATGGAATCCCTGTATCCAATTAAAAATAATTGTTAGCTTCAAAGTTTAGTAAAGTAGAAGTGTTAGAGCTAATATCAACTAGGTGAACACAGGTGTATCTAGGTGTGAATACCATAGCTGGCTATTCTGACAATTTGTAACTGAAAAAATCTTTCTATCAACAATTATTGTAAACGAAGCATTCTTGTGCAAAAAATATATATAAAAAACAGTCATGATTCTTCACTTTACTCAATCCTCCTTCTCACTGATCACAAAGATGATTTGTGGATTCCAGATATTCACCACCACCATCTTCTTGGTAGCCTTCACATTCCCAGTCCTAAGCCATGGCATGGGAATTTATGGCCATTATATTGTCTGCAAATTGCTCAGGTTATTTTCTTGCTAATCTCTTCATATAAATCTCACTTTTGTTTACAATCCTGCTATGTTTCTTTTGCAAAATGTACGCAATATACAAATTATAGTCTAATGGTAGGAGTTGGGGGGCAATGGGTCCTAGACATGCAATACAACATATATAGTACAACTCCCGAACGTGTACGTCAGAGATTTTAAAAAAATAGAAAGGGAAGGGAACCAAAGGTTGACAAAACATACATAGGATCTCCACTATCAATAGTTGGAAGAGATTGATATAAACCAAACGTGGTTGTTACTCTTATCACTGAATCAAAGTTAACATATCTGAAAGGTGTAGACCAATGTATATATTTCCAAGTACCAAAGGCTGCAACACCAGATGCACAACATAACTTCCGCAGTAAATCATTATATATCATAGGGAAAGTGGTAACTTCAATCCATAATTTAAAATTAGGCTGAGAGAAAAGGATAGTTATGCAGCAACGAACTAGTGCATGACTGCATAAAAAGGAAAAAAAAAACTAACAACAATGAATTTTGACAACAGCATATAGAGAAATTATGTAGTAATTGTGCAGCAAGAGTTAACTGCAAAAAAAGTAAAGCCTACAAACCTCCAAAATAATTACGAAGAATGCAACAGAGATACCATCACCTAAAAAGTGGACACATTGAAGATCACCACATCCATAAAGTTCTACAAAACAAAGTTTTAAAGTACTTGTACCATTTGAATCAACAAAATAGAAAAGCATACATTGCACGAGTGAACTAGCAAACATGAGTGCTTTAGCAGTAATATGGAACAATAAATAAGCACTTTTGACCCTATTATATTATCTATTGTAATTTACACACCAAAGATAGTTCTATTAAACCATAAAGAACTTATGAACCTGCCCATGAGTGCGTGACAATATTGGGATGTGAGCATTTTGCTTTGCCGTATCACATATTGATTGACACAGCTCAACCATTACAGGAAAGATGACACTGCTGAATGCTTCTTTCAGTCGTAATGCATGAGCCAAATTGTTTATATCTTCTGAAGTACAAGCAAAATAGAAAAACTCAAGCACTTGAAATTTTTTTTGTTCAATTTATCGTTGTCGAGAAATATCTAGTGCTTGTAAGCATAAGTCTCTAGCAAGTAGCAGTACAGATTTATAAGTTCATGCTTATCTAGCAATGCATTATCATTGCTCATAAGAGCATCAAACTCATGGATATAATACTTCCAATGGAAAATGCCTAACAACTGAAACTCCTCACACTAAAGGCTGCATACATCATATTCCAAACAAAGAAAACATATGAAATCATGTCTCAAGAGGGGGAACTACAACAAATATGTGTTTTGCTAAACTGGCATAAACAAATTTGCTTAAGGAACTAAAACAGGATATGTCATTTGCTAAACTAATATAAAGGTTTTGTTGTTGTCGTCATAAGCATGACCATTAATAATTGGAATAGAGTTGTTTTTGAAAATAATATATAAAATGACATAACAAGTAGATTTAATCTACCAGATAACCATGTCGCAGTATCTAGTGATACATAAGAAAAATCCTACAGCTATAAACAACAACAGTCTTGAGCTATTTGGGCTAGTAACATGAATCTATTTTATTCATTCATCTCTATCAAGGGACATTTATAGTATTAACAACTACTAAACTCATTCTATACAACATGAATTCATGTTCTCATGTAATATATTTTGAGACTACTATATGGTCATATCTCACCATAAGCAATTCTCGTCCATCTTGCAATCATGATGACCATGGCAACTCTATAAAAATTAGATCACAGATCCCAGCAACACAGATGAAAATAAAACAAGGTACATGAAAGCATTTAAAGGCTTTAGAAAAGATAAATAACCAATGAAGTTGTAATTGCCAAAGTTAATACATTTGTAGATAAGAAAAATTAGTACTCAGACGTGATATATATCTCTACTTGTTTTTCTAAAGGCCAGAATAGATAAATGCAATGGCCCTCAATTTTAGTTCTTTTATCCAACCTAATCATAAATACTAAGGTTCACATGGAAAAAAATGATATAGATGCAGAAATGCTAGTAACACGGAGTTAATAAATGGACGACAAAATAATATAGCCATAAGAAAATATACAAACAAAAAAGATAGATACAATTGTTTTCTCATGGAAAAGGTCAATTTCTAATACAGAAAAGATAGTATCTGGCTGTGCCCAATACATGCCCAACACGATGCAACACTGACACAACACCGATATTTTGGAGTGTTCGTGCTCCCCAGTTGGCAAGGCAATATTATAACTTATATTCTTCTACCAATGCCAATCACATATTTGATAGACAAAAATGAAAAAAACAAAACTAATAGCTCGCTTGAGAGAAAAATGCACTAAATTTGTAGTTCATACTTTTAAACTGCTCTAGTCCTCACAACGACACTTGTTCTAGCAATCAAGACACATTGATCTATTCTCCAAACCTCTAATTTTGTCAGATCTAAAGAGAAAAGAAAAACCAAATCAAAAGAGGAGAAAAACCTCATCTCGGCTCCTCAGCCCCGGGATAGGATCCTTATAGTCCTTGGGTGCCGGCACCAGACAGTCCAGCCCCTTTCCCTCATCCGGACAATGCCGCTCGAACTGCTCCCCTTTCTCCGTCGACCTCAGCTTCTTGATCGCCTCCTCGTTGTCACAGAATGTACTCCCTTATCGTCTCATTGTATATCCTAAACTTCCCCAACGGAACCCTAGACCTAGCTCCTCCTAATTCATCAAAGCTACAGGCACGTTGTCGTTGCTCTCGGATAGATCAGACTCGTACTCACTGACCTCGAGTCATCGTGTCGTTCTTATCAATAATGCCATACGTCACTGATGGCGGCAACGGGGGAGGAGGAGTTGGGGTTAGGGTTTGGTTGGAGATGAGGGAGGTGACATCGATGGAGAGGTCAGCATTGGAAGAAATGGGGACAGAAGAGGCATTGGAAGTGGAAGTGGAGTAGAAGAGGAGTTGGAGATAATTACCATCAGACCAGTGCTTGCCAAGAAAGAAGGCGGCGATGGAGGCGACGAAAAGGACGGAGATCCGGACTAGGAGCGGGGTTTTCAAAACCTCTCCTAAATCAGAGAAGGGTTTCAATTTCAGGATCGTGTTTTATGAATCCCGACGAGTCAGTGTGTGACGACCTCGAGCTCGACAACTCTGCCTACGCCAGGGATGGAGCTCGGCTAGGGTTAGGGTTTTGCTGCGGAGGGGTAGGAGGAGACATAAGGAGGGTAAAGGATTTGAGGAGGAGAGAGGGAAGATGAGGGTTTGTGAGAGGTTGGGATGAATTTAGATTTGAAGAGGAGAAAAAAAAGAGGAGGGTATTTTTTAAGGGAAGGAAACAAATTTCAAAGAGGAGCAGGCTTATGATCAGTGAGATTTAGGTTTTCTCCACATATAATATTTGGTGGAAACCATCGTGAACCCAAACTTTTCAAAAAATTTACGGTAATGACATCTGAAATTGTGAGACTCGTCTCACAGTATCGGTATTTATATACGGATACGTATTTTGTACTATATTTCATATTTTCTAGGTTTTCGGAACGCTTTAAATTTTTCTAACTTATAGATTTTATCCTTGACCGGCATACCGCCAGTATACCAGTGTATACCGACGGCATGTCTGTCACTCCCATTTTTGGTTATACATATTTTCAGTATACATGTACGGGATTCTGACATTTATTAGGTGACCCATGTTTTGACTTGTCTTTCTTAGCCTTGACTTGGTTCAATCTTGACTTAGTTTATTTTGGTTTGGTTCAACTTGGCATGGCTTGGTTTGGATTGGTTTTAGATGAGAAGGGTTTTGTATAAAAACTAACCCCTCTCGCTCTCTCTCTCTTCATTACTTCATTTATTTCTTCATCTTCTTCTTTATTTACTCCTCCCCCAACCCTAGGCAAGTACATCTTGCCAAATCTTGAATATTATTATTTTGTCATTTTGTTTTTTCTATTGTCTTCCTTGTTTGATTCTAAGCCTCTTTAGAACTTGGATATTTTGGTTTTGAAGGATACATTTTTTGTAGATCTAAGTTTATAAATTTTTTTGTTTTTCCTGGTTTTGATCGCTTAAACTTTGTTATTTTCGAAAACTACTTGTCCCATGTTGGAGAGAATTCAATTTTATTCATTTTAAACCTTTATTTTGCCCAATTTCGAGTCCTTTAGCCCAAGTTATGGACATTATAAATTTCTAAAACTTTATGGCCAAAAGCTTGCTGGTAGAGATGACACCTCGCGCTTCTCGCGCACCTCGCGCACCTTTTGGTCCGTGCACCTTGCACCTCGTGCACCATTTGGTCCACGCACCTCGCGCACCTCGCGTACCTTTTGATCCGCGCACCTTGCACCTCGTGCACCTTTTGGTCCGCGTACCTCACGCACCTTACACCTCGTGCACCATTTGGTTTGCACACCTTGTACCTCGCGCATCTCGTGCACCTTACAGCTCACGCACTTTGCACCTTGGGCACCTTGCACCTCGTGCACCTTTTGGTCTGAGCACCTTGCACCTCGTACACCTTTTGGTTCGTGCACCTTGCACCTCACGCACCTTTTGGTCGAGCACCTTGCACTTTGTGCACCTTTTGGTCAGCACATCTTGCACCTCGTGCACCTCGTGCACGTCGCGCACCTTGCACCTCGTGTACCTTACATCTCGCATGCCTTACATCTTGCGCCATGCGTCTTTTGCCCGTGCGCGAATCACTCTAAATGATTGTTGTTGTCCGTTTAAGCTATTTTATAGATAGAATCTTGTAAAACTCAAAACATAACTGTTGTAGATCATTGTCTTGGCTTCAAGAATCTTCACATTTCACCTTAATTGGAGTTCATATGTGGCACATACATGCTACATGTCTTCTGTGCTTACTAGATAGTGGTCCGTTGTGGCGCACTCATGTTACATGTCTTCTTTGTTTACTAGATAGTGACCCGTCGTGGTGCACTCTTGTACATGTCTTTCCTTGCTTACATGATAGTGACATGTCATTGTGCACTCCCTATTTTCTCTATAGTGGCTCGTCGTATCGCACTCCTAGCTTCCAGCTTATTATATTTTCTTGTTGTGGCTTGTTATAGTACACTTTCTTGTATTATCCAGTCTTGTATATCTAGGATGGATTCTACGGAATGCCACACCCAGAATTCCAATAAGAAAATGTTAAGGACTAAACAACTAGCTTGATTATCTAGATCATTGGGAGGGAAGAATTTTCCAGTTACCTGTAAGCCCTTTGTCTCGGCCCCAACTTGAATGGATTTGGAGCTATCTCTCATGATGAGCACACTTCCAGCACACCGCCGAGTATTGCACCTTGTATATGTCTATATGGTACATTTGTCTCCTGGGCGATGTACCCACTATTGTATATGTCTATAGGGTACATTTGTCTCCTGGGCAATATACCCACTATTGTATATGTCTATAGGGTACATTTGTCTCCTGGGCGATGTACCTACTATTAGATCTTGGCTACATTTGTCTCACGGGCCATGTATCCACCATTACATTTTTTTTCCTTTTGTCCTGGATAAGTCGGGTAGTTTGCAGGACAGGTAACTGGATTATATTTCTCAAAAGTACATCTTGTTAGTAATTAGGATTGTGATAACACTATTTAGCTAATGTATAAAGCCGTACTCATTGCTTGACCGTGATTGTTGTATGGAGCCCAGTCTAGTCTAGTTTTGTCTAGGCAATGTCTGTATGTTTAATTCAGTACATTTTTGTTTATGCTTTACTTTTGTCGATAAATGATTAAGGGCTAAGTTCTGTTCAGGAGAAGGGTTACAATTCCGGTCCTTGTTTCGTTTACGGGTTGTAACCTGGGTTCCGAAATAGTTCCTAAGTCATCTTATCATTCTCGTTCTATATAGTTCTCACATGCTCCCTTGTTCCAGTTATCTCACATGCTCACATGTACTATTTCTCTTACATGCTCACATGTTCAGTTTATCTCACATGTTCACATGTCCTTTTACCTTACATGTCCACAGTTTATATTATGTCACATGTTATTTATCCTATGCTCAAGGTTGCTTTGCTTATTGTCTTTTCCATTCTCGAGATGAGTGCATTGGTAGTGCACGAGTATCGATCAGCATTTTGCTTATTTCTGTCTATAACCGTTGCTATGTTAGTTATTGCTGGTTTTAGTTCATAAGTTTGGCTTCCTTTGTGGTACTTGCTATTGGGGGTCTGACTCAACTGGTTTTGTTTGGCCAGATCTGATAGAGGAGCCCGAAGGATCTTCTGTACCATCTACTCGGCGGTGACTACTCGGAGCACCAGAGTACATTAGTGGATTTCTTATATCATCCTCCCACTGTAGAAGCATGAAAAAAAAAGAGGGATATGCTTTTAATCCCACATCAGATAGGAGAAGAAGAGAGGTCTCATTCCACTCTATATATAGAGCCCTCTTGCCTCCTTTGAAGAGGGCACCAAAATAAATAAAGAAAAGGGAGCCTGTTATCCAGAGAGCCCGTCCGAGCCACAAAAAGTTGCAGCAGTTCTTCTCTTCGTCTGGGTTGGCTACAAGTTCTTCACTCGCTGTCGTGGCGAGAAAAAGTTGGGTTCTGAGTATTATGCACCTTCGCGGGCTAGTACGAAGAACTCCAAGGCGACACGGGCCATGCGCCTCAAACGTGCTATGCCAACGGCAGACCAGAAGCATGCGCTCACAATCATGCACGCTGCTGATGGTAAGTCGTACAAGGTTGACTTGGGTGCTTCTGCGCCAGAAACGAGCCGACCCTCAAAGTCCTTGTCTCACTTGGGCGCATCTACTGCATTCGCAACAAAGTCGAGCAAGGCAAACTCTGTGGTCTTGAACCCCCGCGCCTATATTGGTTGTGCGTCTGAGGCTGGTTCAAGTCACTATAAATGTTGTACCCCCACTACTAATCTTAGCGCATGTTTTGCGTTAGATCATGGGGCACAACATTCACTTGACCACCCCGGCGCTTGGCCTTGCCATGCGCCTGATGGGGGTGTAAAGGTGGCACTCTCACTTGACCACCCCGGCGCTTGGCCTTGCCATGCGCCTGATGGGGGTGTATAGGTGGCACTCTCACTTGACCACCCCGGCGCTTGGCCTTGCCATGCGCCTGATGGGGGGTGTGAAGATGGCTCTCTCCTCTAACGATTTGCGTAATGAGATCATTCATAAACGCCGATTAGGAGAGGCGACCGACAAGCATAATACTCCCCTCACAGGGCACACTTGTGCTACGGTCGCCATAAACTGCTGCTGCCGTAAGATAGTGGCTCCACCATCAAGGCAGTCTGTGTTCCAGCAGTTGCAACATGTTGTGCATGTCTTCCAGCACATCACTCTGCCCCATCAGAGTGAATCACTTCCTCGTCAATGCATAGGCACTTCTGCCAGCCTGGGGCTCTTCCATCATCAAACCCAAACCATGCATTCAACTTGACACTCGATTTCGCACCAGCAAACGACTCGAACATAAACTGCTATGTCTATTCCAACTCGACGAATCTCAGTCTTCTGAAGGAGTTCACCGTCAAAGCTTCTTCGAACAAGGAGAACCATCATCCACGGTACAATGTCTTGCCAAGGAGGAGGATCAGTCGAATCCATCTTCGTCGAGAAGTCAAGGGAGAGACAACAAAACTCTCTCAAACTGTTGCTATTCATAGGCTAGGACAAATCAAACCTATGCGCCAAGTGGCAACCTTCCAGAAGTCAGTGTAATAAACTTGAACTCAACAGACGAACCAATAAGGATTTGCACAACAAAGCACAGATCCATGCGTCCTAATCAACATGGACCCATGCGTCCATTTTGGCTCGTCACCCATCAAGCAATTAATGCTAAAGTGACATAGTTGGCAGCACGTCCCCCGAGGACTGAACACTTAGCAGCTTTTTCAGAAGACGAAGTGTCGCTGACGTCAGCATCATCATTTACTTTCCTCCGGCGGTTACAAGCCACGTGGCCGCCCCACCATTTCGCATGCGCCTCCGCAGCCATGCACCCAAATCTCTGCATGTGCCTCAAAAGCCATGCGCCTCAGACTTTTTACTGATCCCTAAAGACAGAGGTCAAGTCACTACTGAAGCCCCGTATGCGCCTCAAAAGCTATGCACCCAGACTGGTTCGTGACTCCCAAAAGGTTACAGGCCAAAGTTTACTCATGCGTCCAATCCTAGGCGCATCCTGTCAGATTACTCTCCAACAAATCCGAGATCTTTGAGCTACGGATACGCGACACGTTTCTTTTGACTCAGTTCAGCCGATGAAGGGGTACTAATCACCCAAGATCTCAGCAACAAAAAGATCTTCTCCATTGCTACGTGTCAGCTCTGCCATAGCCCACAAATGCAACAAGAAGAGTTCAACTCCTCAATTCGAGTGCGTCGCCTATGCGCCTCCATCAGCAGTTACCACGTGGCATCCCCACGAACGGGCGCATCCTACATATGCACGTATGAGCAGCCAACCTGCTGCTTATAAATAGAAGGATCATTTCCTCTCACACACAGACAGAGATACACAGGGACTGTTAGAGATCAAGACACACAGTCAACCAAAGCATCAGAGTTTACTCCTAGAGATCGGAAGATACACTCAACGTCTTCTTCCTCTTCGTAAGCTCCAACACCCAGAGCAACTCAGACCTTCAGAGAACCGAGAATCGTCGTCAGATCGTCAATGGAGTCAACGCATTACCACTCGCTCCATCGGCACAAAGGACCTAGATAAACAAAAGTGTACTCCTAGGACTACATCTAAGTCCTACATTGTAACACTGTTCTGTTTGTATTAAAATTGCATCAAAAGATTTTAATAGCAAACAAGCTGGCGACTCTGCTGGGGACCTCTTTCTCCTCCACCGAGAAAGCTGTGTCGCAACCCGACGACGTGAAGGTGGGCTCCTCCTACAAGACGCTGGTCGTACGCCTCAATCAACAGGCGTATGAGGAGTTCATCTCTGAAGGAAGTACAAGTCCTTCGAAGCAGCTTTCAAAGTCGAAGAAGACTCGCCAAGTCTGGGTGCGCAAGGTCGACGCCTCTGGCACCACCACCGAAGGGGATGTGCCGATGCAGCCTACCCTTCCTGCTGACGTCCTCAGCAGCCAAGATGCGCCTACCGCCGTGGCACATCTCTCAGGGAAACGTAGGGCCGACCATATTCCCCAACCATCTTTCTCTCAGACGAAGAAGATGCATCGACGGAGCAAGGGCGCAGCTAATGCCCTGTGCATTACCTCTGATGCGCCACAGAAGGCCTCTGTCTTTGACAGACTCACTCGCTGTAGTGGAGAGGAGAATTTGGACTCTGAGTACTATACGTCCCAGTGGGCTGGTACGAAGAAGTCCAAGGCAGCACGGGCCATGCGCCACAAACGTACTATGCCGGCAGCAAACCAGAAGCATGCGCTCACAATCATACGCACTGCTGTTGGTAAGCTGTATAAGGTCGACTCGGGTGCTTCTACGCCAAAAACGAGCCGACCTTCAAAGTCCTTACCTCACTTGGGCGCATCAGTTGCGTTCGCAACCAAGTCGAGCAAGGCAAACCCTGTGGTCTTGAACTCCTGTGCCTCCACTGGTTGTGCGTCTGATGTTCGTTCAAGTCACTGTAAATATTGTTCCCCCACTACTGATCTGAGAGCATGTTTTGCGTTGGATCAGGGGGCGGAGCATTCACTTGACCACCCCGACGCTTGTCCTAGCCATGCGCCTGATGGGGGTGCGAAGGTGGCACTCTCCTCCAATGACTTGCGTAATGTGATCAGTCACAAGTGCCGATCAGAAGAGTCGACTGACAAGCACAATGCGCCCTTCACAGGGCACACCTGTGCTGTAGTCACCATCAACTGCTATTGCAAGACAGCGGTCCCACCAAGACAGTCGGTGTTCCGGCGACTGCAATCATCAACACCTCTCCGACGATACCTCGGAAAGAAGGTGTCAATTGAAGAGGAACCAGAACTAATGGTTGCTTCATGCAACATAATCACTAACTCCATATCAATCCGAAAGGTGACTGGTAATTCCTCGTCCTCATCCAAAAGCCAGTCGAGGAAAACCAAGACGACTGTCCCGTCCTCTGGAGTGTTTGAAGACACTCGGGGGAGAAAGAAGATCTTAGAGGAAGCTGGGGGTAGTCAAACCCCTCCTCCTTCTGAAGGCGAAGACGTCCTCCAGAACATAGCTGGGGGTAGCCAAGTCCTTGCCGATCCTCCTCCTGAAGACGAAGACGTCCTCCAGAGCACAGATGAGGGTAGCCAGGTCCTTCCCGAAGGCGAAGATATCCTCCAAGACATAGCTAGGGGTAGCCAGGACGAAGCTCCAGGAGAGGCAACTCCCCTACAGTAGAGTGAGGCCGAGAGTGAAGCCTCAACCGATCTATCCACTTCAAGCCGTGTCATGACAGTATACATGACTGGGGGTGATGCCGAGCCACATACGCCGCCAGCAGACCTTGCCCAGCGCATGGATACCTTGGAGGGAGGACTCAAAACCCTCTCTGCCTCCATGCAAATACTGACTCTAGCGGTGTTCGAGATACGGTCAGCTTTGGCCAGGGCACCGTCTACTGGTCCTGACCCAGGGGCCAATGGAGAATCAAGTATACCCCTTCAACGGATATCTTTGGATACAGATCGCAGCGAAGAACCTCAGACCTCGGTGCCATCAAATGCTCAACTCCAGGCTGTACCACCTTCTCCGACTCCCAGCTCCACGAAAGACGTGGTCGAGATGATCAGGGACTTACGCGAGTGCTTTGAGTCCAAGAACAGACAGGAGGAGCGCCAGAAGATGGGGATCCCACAACCATACCCCCTCGAATGGAACAAAGTGGTTTATCCTTCCAAGTATAAACCACAGACATTGACACCATACGACGGGAAGGACTCTTCGCACCGCTATCTGACGTACTTCCAGTCTCAAACGGGATATCTCCCGAAGGAAGACGCGCTACTCAACAGTATATTTGTTGGGGCGTTGAAAGGAGTAGCTTACGACTGGTACTGCAGTCTCCCCGACAACTCCATATCTTCCTTCGACGACTTGATGCGTCTCTTTCTCGATCGTTTCTACGACGGAGGGAAGGACATGACAATGGCGTCCCTTATAGAGATACGTCAGAAGGAGAAGAAAATAGTTCGAGCATTCATCGAACGGTTCCGACAAGCCTGCTTCAAACTACCCCCGGGTACGCCAGAACATGCACTCCTCTCCTCCTGCAGCATGAACATGCTGCCTGTGATCAAACTTTGGCTCAACTCCATTCCTCCTCCCGACTGGAGTTTCCTGTTCATCGAGGCCGAGGCAACTGAAAAGAAGGCGTCCAATGCTCGTCTTCTGGGAGTCAGTTTCCCTGCCTTTGAGGACAATGGAAAACGGCCCGCAGCCAACAACACTGGACGAGAGACGAAGGAGAAACAGGCATTAACTGTCATTGCCTTCGAAGGTGCATCAGCACCCACTTAGAAGCCTCCATTTGCACCAAGTCCAAAGGAGGTTTACTCTTTCAACGATGAAGACACCCTGCAACTCTTCGAGATATTGAAGTAGGATAAAAAGATTAAGTTGCCGGACCCGAAGCGTCCCGACGAGGTTGGGAAAGTGGACCATCCGAGGTACTGTCACTACCATCGGTTTATCGGACATCCAACTAAGGACTGCTACGTCCTCAAGAACTACATCCAGCACATGATAAATACAGATGTTATCTCCGTCGACTACGAGGAAAAAACGGTCTCGGCCAACCTGGTATCGCTCCAATTTGGTACCTTACCGCCAACCACAACACAAGATGGCGTCGTCCCCATCCCAAAGGCGACAATGGAGGTGGTCAATCTACCACCTACTCGCGACAACGTGAGTGGACTAATCCCACTCACCACATCTCGGGGAGAGATCTTATGGGTTCACCCCGATCTCGTCTCCGAGGTTACTCAATCGGAGGTACGCTCTGCCTCCAAAACCAAGGACAGGAAGATCAAGTCTTACCGCATGGTCTCTTTCTCCGTGGAGGAGGCTCTTTCTGTACAAACTCGTTCGCAGTTGAACGTCAAACCCGACGAAGATGCCGTCGAGGTGGTGCCACCCTGTACTGCCCCTGCTACCGAAGAAGGAGGTCCATCCAAACCTCCAACAGCTAATAAACAGAAGCTTGTAGAGGCCCGTTTCGACAAGCCTTTACGAAGGGAAAATGCTTCGGGGCTAGCCAAGCCCCACAACTTCGACATACTGGCACAACTTGCTAGTACTCCTGCCCATCTATCTATATTTGAGCTTCTTCGTCTTTCCAAGGACACTCGTGAAGCTCTCTGTGAAGCTCTGAAGGATGCTGAGTCCTTCATCAGTCAGGTCAAGCAGCCTGAAGATCTCCCGACTACATGTGCGTACTGCCATTATACGGATGAGGTTATCCCCAACATAACCTTCACCCAACAAGACATGCTACTTAAGCACAACCGACACAACTGGCCACTGTATTATACAGGGTATGTCGGTTCTGTCAAGGTGAAACGGATTCAGATCGATCCAGGGTCTTCCCTCAGCATCATCCTGAAGATGCTACTCTCAACACTCGGGATCCCAATGTACCGTCTGGCGCCTTCCAACACCACAACCAGCAGTTTTAATGCTAGCAAAAGTGAACTGCTGGGAAAAATACGGCTGAAGTGTCATTTCGGTAACCTCCAAACCGAGGTGACCTGCTATGTCGTGGACGCTGACGTCAACTACAACCTCCTACTAGGTCGTTCGTGGCTGCATGAGTACATAGTGGTGCCATCTACACTCTACCAATTTATGAAGTATGTGTCCACCAACGATATCATCCGGACAGAGTTCGTGGACATTGACCCTTTCAAGGGGGTCGAAGCCTACTTCACTGGTTCGACCCTGTACAAGTCGCCCGACGAAGGAGAAGCCAATGATACTGACGATGAAGCAGAAACAGCAGCAGAGCCGGACATTGAGCCTGAGATGATTCCCGATGCTCCTTTGAAAATTCGACTCAAAGGGAAGCCGCCTCAGACGCTGCCTCCCATGACCATCAAGCTACCTGAAAAAGCACCAACTTCTCTAGGTAGAACACCTACTGAAGCTCCCTTGATGATACGGCTCAAGGAAAAGCTGCCTCAAACATCGGCTCCCCTTGTGGCAAAACTACAGGGGAAGGCACCAATCACTGAAGGCGCAGTTGAGGCACCTCTGAAGGTGCGTCTTAAAGGCAAGCCTCCGCTATCATCCGTCTCTTCCAAGCTGCCGGAGAAGGCCCACATAGCCCTCTCGGACTCCAAGGTCAAAGCTGCGGTGGACTTTCCCGATCCAACCCCAGTACTCACAGATGAAGAGCTAGGGGAGTATATATCTGCTGATGTAGATGCACCCTCTCTGGACAATGTAATCCCGTGGGATAAAATCTCGTGTTTCATCAATAATATAGTATCTTTTAATTATTCTAGTCTTCCACATTGGAATGCCATGTATACATTAGATAACGCTCTACGGTCGTTGCAAACACAAATAACGACCGTCAATCATGTAAATCGAGTAGTCCTGTCCCATGGGGTCTGTTTTGTAGTCCTACCGCGGAATCGAGACGAAGAATCCATCATCTTTGGCAAAGTCGAGCGTCATCAAGACCTTCCGCCACTCGAACAAGAACCAGATACCGGCAGAATACAAGTCTATCGGTACACGGACAAGGCAAAGTACCTCATCCAAAAGATGGGTTACGATCTGAAAAACAACGAAGGCCTGAACTACGGCAAGGGACGGCGACTTCCTCTCCGGCTCCCAACACCTAAAGTAAAGCCGCAGGATTACTATCATCGAACTCGACGGGGGGTAGGCTATGTAACGCCACCGTCAACCCCAGAGAGTTCGGAGGCGGAAGAAGTAGAACATTCTCATTCGTCCGAAGCATCAACTTGGGATTCCGATACCAGTATCGGCTCAGTCTTCAAGAAGGTGCTATCAGTCAACATGGCATCTGCACAATCTTAAGAAGATGAAGGCAAAGACCAAATGCCAAAATTCTTCGAGGAAGAACTTTGGGCTCAACGCCTAGGAGCGCAGTGGGAGTCTCGTTTTGAATTACGCGAACCCCCTACCGAAGACGAAGTCGAGCAGATCGACCTTGGGGATGGATCTTCTTCCAAACCCATCTTCGTCAGCAAGAGTCTAAAGGAACCAGACCGGGAATCTTTAATCCAACTGGCTAAAGATTATATCGACGTCTTCGCCTGGAGCTATGAAGATATGTCGGGACTTGATCCTCAGATCGCGATGCATAGGCTTAACATCTTAACTGATGCCAAGCCTATAAAGCAACAACAGCGATGTTTTTGCCATGACATCATGAACGCTATCGATCAAGAAGTGGACAAACTCCTGACCAGCAAGTTTATCCGTGAAGAACAACACCCGGATTGGATGGCCAACGTCGTCCCTGTCACCAAAAAGAATGGGAAGATATGGGTCTGCATCGACTTCAGAGATCTCAATACTGCTTGCCCGAAAGATGAATTCTTGCTTTCGATCACTGATGTGATGATCGACAATACATGTGGCTTCGAACGCATGTCTTTCATGGACGGGTATTTGGGCTACAACAAGATCAAGATGTTTCCCGATGACGCAAAACATACGTCGTTCAGGACACCGAAGGGGTTTTTCTGCTACACAGTGATGCCCTTCGGCTTGAAGAACGCTGGTGCTACATACCAATGAGCTATGAGTACCATCTTCCGTCAACATCTTCGTAAAACAGTCAAATGCTATGTTGATGATATCGCTGTCAAGAGTCGTCTCAAAGGTGATCACCTACAAGACCTAAAGACAGTCTTCGATCTCATGCGAGCGCACCAACTCAAGATGAACCCCGCTAAATCCTTCCTTGGGGTTTCTAGCGAAAATTTCTTGGACTTTATTATCACGGCAAAAGGCATTCATGTCGATCCCGAGAAGACCAAAGCCATCCTTGACATGGACCCTCCGAAGAACCTCCGAGAACTTCGAGGCCTGCAGGGGCGTCTGGCATACATCCGAAGGTTTATAGCAAACCTTTCCGAAAAATGTCAATCCTTCACCCAGCTCACGAAGAAGGGAGTCTCCTACGTCTGGACAGAGGAATACCAGAAAGCTTTCGATGATATCAAGGCTTACTTGACGAGCCCGCCAGTCCTGGTGGCACCCGTCGCAGGCAAACCATTTCTCCTCTACGTCTGTGCTATAGAACATTCCTTCGGTGCTCTGCTGGCTTAGAACAGCGATGTAGGCTACGAGCAAGCTATCTACTACCTCAGTAGGACACTGATCGGGGCCGAACACCGGTACAACCATATAGAAAAGGAGTGTCTGGCTTTGGTGTTCGCCATCCAGAAGACTCGCCATTATGTCTCGGGCCAGACAATTCATGTCATCTCCCGAGTCAATCCACTGAGGGTTCTCATGACGAAGCAAGGATCATTGAACTCCCGGCTAGCTATATGGGCGATCCTGTTGACGCCGTACAACATGGTGTTCATTCCATAAAAAGCCGTCAAGGGTCAAGCTCTGGCCGACTTTTTAGCTGCGCACCCCATTCCAGAGTCCTCCAGACTCTATGAAGATATCCTGGATGAGGTCCAAGAATCAAACGTCACCGAAGAAAGCTCCGTCTGGCGGATGTTTTTCGATGGCGCTTCAAGAACAGGCCCCAAAGGCCAAATCATCGCAGGAGTGGGGGTAGTCTTAGTCTCCCCCGATCAGCTGGTCATCTAGCGTGCTTACTCCCTTTCAAAGTCGTGCTCCAACAATGTTGTCGAGTACAACGCTCTCATCATGGGACTCCAGCTGGCGCAACATCTGGGGGTGGATCATCTGGAAGCCTACGGCGACTCAAAACTCGTCGTTAACCAGATCAGAGGGCAATACGAACTTAGCCATAAAAATCTGGTTCCTTACCATGAAGTAGCATTGAACATTATTTCAACCTTCACTAAGTTCTTCATAAAACACGTACCCTGGTTACAAAACCTGGAGGCTGACGCTCTGGCTGGCCTCGCAGCCTCATTGGAAGCACCCCTCGGGACTCAGCACTACGTCACGGTAGTTGGTCGAGACTTGGTCTGTCCTAAAAACAACCTATGCTCACAAATGGCCCATGCCATGTCAACAAGTGCTAGTATTAATGTTCGAGACTGGAGGTTCCCGTGCATCGACTTCGTTGTCTACGAAATTCTTCCAGAAGACCCAAAAGAAGCCGTCTCAGTCAAGAGGCGTTCCCTTCGATTCTATTACGATACAGCTACTAAAATGTTGTACCGATGCTCCTACGATGGACTTCTCCTTCGATGCCTGTCCAACGAAGAAGCAGCCGAAGCCCTTCGAGAAGATCATGACGGAACTTGCGGGGCTCATCAACCTGGGCCTAAGTTGCAGGATCGACTGCGACGTATGGGCTACTACTGGCCAACCATGGCGGCCGACGTCGTCGACTATGCTAAAAAGTGCCAAGTTTGCCAGCTTCACGTCGACTTTATCCATACACCGTCGGAACCACTACATCCTACAGTTGCCTCCTGGCACTTTGAAGCTTAGGGCATGGACATTGTGGGACCTATCACCCCTCCTTCATCAAGGGGCACCGCTTCATTCTAGCCATTACCGACTACTTCTCGAAATAGGCAGAAGCAGTTCCACTGGCGAAAGTGAAAAGCTCTAGGGTGATCAGCTTCATCAAGCATCATGTCATCTACCGTTTTGGGGTACCCCGTAGGATTATCCACGACAACGGCCCACAGTTTATCAGCTATGTTTTCAGCAGATTCTGTGACAAGAATCGTATTCAGAACGTGGCATCCACCGCCTGCAATCCGGCAGCAAACGGATTGGCCGAGGCTTTTAACAAAACTATCGTCAGGCTACTCAAAAAGGTCGTATCATCCAACAAACGCGACTGGAACGAAAAGCTCGGCGAATGCCTTTGGGCCTACCGCACAACGGTACGGACTCCGACGAGCAACACACTATTCTCCTTAGTCTACGGGAGTGAAGCGGTACTGTCTCTCGAGATCCAGATACCCTCACTCCGAGTAGCAATCACAAACCAATTGACAGAAGAGGACAATCAATGCCGCCGTCTGCGAAAATTGGAGGCACTTGACGAAAAATGTCTCCTAGCTCAGCAGCGTATTGAACTCTATCAAGCCCGTATATCACAGGCTTTCAACAAGAAGGTCAAGCAGAGGACTTTCCAAGTAGGCGACCTGGTCCTGGCAGTCAGGAGGCCGATAGTGTTGACTCACAAAATGTCGAGAAAGTTCGAACCCAAATGGGAGGGACCTTTCATCATAGAGGCGGTATACTCAAACGGTGCTTACCGCCTCGCCCGACCAAACGGAAACTTGTTCATGATGCCCATCAACGGCAAGTTCCTAAAGAAGTACTACTCTTGACATCATTCAGATGTGTACTTCCTTTTCTACCTAACAAGGGACTCAGTGGACCTGATCATCAGAGCTCACATACACCTCCCTTTTACAAAATCCTATACTTTCGGAACCCAGTTGTTCTATTACATTCTATCTCCAGTAGAAAAATAACCACGTCCACATCACCTCTGAGTTGCTCCTCTACGCCCTACAAAGCGAAATCTTACACTACGTAGGATTGCGATAACCATCATGTTTACCACGTCCACATTACCTCTGAGTAAACATCTCGTACAAACAACCCATGTGTTGCCGTACATCGATCGTAGAACTTCCATGTCCATATTACCTCTGAGTAGTTCCGCGTATCTCCCCAGAGTCACTCCTACCACGTCCATAACACCTCTGAGTAGGAAGATTCCGTCATTTGAACCCTATATTTGCCATGTCCATATTACCTCTGAGCAAACATATCGGTTCTCTCAAACTTATTATCTGTACCTAACAACCAAGGTGCGCAAGAGATAATAGGTCGACACAAATCACCAATTCATGACAGCAAAAATGAACACACCACAAATTTTTTTATTTTTCATTCAAAAGTAAAGGATTACATCCCTATCAGAACTTCCATATCCATATTACCTCTGAGTAGTTCCGCGTATCTCCCTTCAAGTCATTCCTACCACATCCATATCACCTCTGAGTAGGAAAGCTCTACCATCAACCCCATATTTACCATGTCCATATTACCTCTGAGTAAATATGTTGGTTCTCTCTCTCTCTCTCTCAACTTATTATCTGTACCTCAAACCAAGGTACGCTAAGGATGATAAGTCCACATAAAATCCCCGGTGGAAGTACCCAAACCTATCACGTCTATACTACCTCTGATAGGATTGTCACACCTAAACAGCTGTACTATCCATGCTTCTTGTTCAAAGTATTTCAGAACTTGTCCAAAAGTTTTAAAAACTTTGAAGGGGGTCTTGTAGAAGCATAAAAAAAAGAGGGATATGCTTTTAATCCCACATCGGAAAGGAGAAGAAGAGAGGTCTCATTCCACTCTATATATAGAGCCCTCTTGCCTCCTTTGAAGAGGGCACCAAAATAAATAAAGAAAATGGAGCCCATTATCCAGAGAGCCCGTTCGAGCCAGAAAAAGTTGCAGCAGTACTTCTCTTCGTCTGGGTTGGCTGCAAGTTCTTCACTCGCTGTCGTGGCGAGAAAAAGTTAGATTCTGAGTATTATGCGCCTTCGCGGGCTAGTACGAAGAACTCTAAGGCGGCACGGGCTATGCGCCTCAAACGTGCTATGCCAACGGCAGACTAGAAGCATGCACTCACAATCATGCACACTGCTGATGGTAAGCTATACAAGGTTGACTTGGGTGCTTCTGCACCAGAAACGAGCCGACCCTCAAAGTCCTTGTCTCACTTGGGCGCATCTGTCGCGTTCGCAACCAAGTCGAGCAAGGCAAACTCTGTGGTCTTGAACCCCCGCGCCTATATTGGTTGTGTGTCTGAGGCTGGTTTAAGTCACTATAAATGTTGTACCCCCACTACTGATCTGAGCGCATGTTTTGCGTTGGATCAGGGGGCGCAACATTCACTTGACCACCCCAGCGCTTGGCCTTGCCATGCGCCTGATGGAGGTATAAAGGTGGCACTCTCACTTGACCACCCCGGCACTTGGCCTTGCCATGCGCCTGATGGGGGTATAAAGGTGGCACTCTCACTTGATCACCCCGGCACTTGGCCTTGCCATGCACCTGATGGGGGTATGAAGGTGGCACTCTCCTCTAACGATTTGCGTAATGTGATCATTCACAAACGCCGATTAGGAGATCCGACCGACAAGCAAAATACTCCCCTCACAGGGCACACTTGTGCTACGGTCGCCATCAACTGCTGCTGCCATAAGACAGTGGCTCCACCACCAAGGCAGTCTGTGTTCCAGCAGTTGCAACATATTGTGCCTCTCTTCTATCGTATCAGTCTGCCCCGTCAGAGTGAATCACTTCCTCGTCAACGCACAGGCACATCTGCCAGCCTGGGGCTCTTCTATCATCAAACCTAAACCATGCATTCAACTTGGCACTCGATGTCCTACCAGCAAGCGACTCGAACATAAACTGCTATGTCTATTCCAATTCGGCGAATCTCAGTCTTCTGAAGGAGTTCACCATCAAAGCTTCTTCGAACAAGGAGAACCATCATCCACATTACAATGTCTTACCAAGGAGGAGGATCAGTCGAATCCATCTTCGTCGAGAAGTCAAGGAAGAGACAACAAAACTCTCAAACTGTTGCTATTCATAGGCTAGGGCAAGTCAAACCCACGCGCCAAGTGACAACCTTCCCGAAGTCAGTGCAATAAACTTGAACTCAACAGATGAACCAATAATGATGTGCCAAACAAAGCACAGATCTATGCGTCCTAATCAACATGGACCCATGCGCCCATTTTGGCTCGTCACCCATCAAACAATTAATGCTCAAGTAACAGAGTTGGCAGCACGTCCCCCGCGGACTGAACACTTAGCAACTTTTTCAGAAGACGAAGCGTCGCTGACGTTAGCATCATTATTTACTTTCCTCTGACGGTTACAAGCCACGTGGTCGCCCCACTATTTCGCATGCGCCTCCGCAGCCATGCGCCCAAATCTCTGCATGCGTCTCAAAAGCCATACGCCTCAGACTTTTCTTTGATCCCTAAAGACAGAGGTCAAGTCACTACTGAAGCCCCGTACGCACCTCAAAAGCCATGCGCCCAGACTGGTTCGTAACTCCTAAAAGGTTACATGCTAAAGTCTACTCATGCGCCCAATCCTAGGCGCATCCTGTCCGATTACTCTCCACCAAATTCGAGATCTTTGAGCTACGGATACGTACCACGTGTCTTTTGACTCAGTTCAGCCGATGAAGGGGTGCTAATCACCCAAGATCTCAGCAACCGAAAGATCTTCTCCATTGCTACGTATCAGCTCTGTCGTAGCCCACAAATGCAACAAGAAGTGTTCAACTCCTCAATCCGAGCGTGCCACCTATGCGCCTCCATCAGCAGTTACCATGTGGCATCTCCATGAACAGGCGCATCCTACATATACGCGTATGAGCAGCCAACCTGCTGCCTATAAATAGAAGGATCATTCCCTCTCACATACAGACAGAGATACATAGGGACTGTCAGAGATCAAGATACACAGTCAACCAAAGCATCAGAGTTTACTTCCAGAGATCGGAAGAGACACTCAACGTCTTCTTCCTCTCCGTAAGCTCCAGCACTCAGAGCAACTCAGACCTTCAAAGAACCGAGAACCGTCGTCAGATCGTCAACGGAGTCAACGCATTACCACTCGCTCCATCGGCATAAAGGACCCAGATAAACAAAAGTATACTCCTAGGACTACATCTAAGTCCTACATTGTAACACTGTTATGTTTGTATTAAAATTGTATCAAAAGATTTTAATGGCAAACACCCACTAGTTATGTATATTATTCTTTTGTGGCATTTAGCCTCCGAGCACATGTTTAGCTTATGTTTTGGATCTTGACATTTAGCCTACGGATCTAAACATGATTTGCGTATTCTAGACTATAGCTAGAGCTTATCATATATGACTATTACTCTTTCTAGCTCTTCACTTTGTATTACTAGCTTCATGATCATCCATGTATATATAGTTTGGGATGCTTTACTATTTTATGTCTGATGATCATACTTCTTGTACTTTGCATATTTGTCTGTGAATGAGATACCTAGGATTGCTTGACCTAGGATTGACTGTTAGCTTGTAGTAGTAACTGTAACTCCCTAAACCAATATTTGGTAAATTTAGAGATTTTCTAATTTTTCTATTCAAGGATATAATATCGTTTTCTAAATACAGATTTAGCTTTAACAAAAGTATTTATTTTATTTTTTCTCTTTCTTCTTTCTAAAACATTATTTCTAAAAAGTTCTAATGGTTGTTGATTTCCATTTTCAGAAACATTACATGTATGTTTGATTTGGACATTGGTTCAAATCTAAAAGAAGTGGCCTGGCCTATTAAATCTGTTTGTTAAAATGATAATTTTTTTAGTATTCTGTGGATATTCATTAATTCGAATATTATTTGCTAATAGTTTATTATACTGTTATTGGAAAGAATTTAGTAACAATTTCTAAACTTTTTTTCGTTATATTAATCTGTTGGGTGGAGATAACTAAATCTGTTAGTTAGTAATAAATTTTGTACTTAGTTGGTAGTTATAACTGAATTAGTTATTCGGTTAGAAATCTGTTATACATATTATTCTTTGCCTCCAGATCTACATGTAATTACTACAGTGCCATTGTCTTGACTTGAGAAACCCCCTAAATATTTTATTATAAATTTAGTACATTGACACACTCACCAATGCACGATTTCCAATACAACACACATTCCCACATACACACATACACACTCTCTCTCCTTACTGTTCCGGCGAGGGCTACCATCGTGCGCCACCGCGAGCCGCCGTGCGCCACAGCCAGATCGAGGTCAACCGATACCTCTCTTACCAGAGCGCCGCTGCTGACCGGGAAGTCCAGATCTAGTTCGTCGTTACCACCTCCAGATCGCCAGATCTGGGCCTGATGACCACCACGTCGACCAAATCTGGAGGAAGTCTCCGCCACTGGAGACCCCATCTGCCACAAGATCTGGACACATAAGTAGAAGGAAGCTTAGGGTTAGAGTTTCCAGCGAGTTGGGAAAGAAGACACAGAAGAGTTGAGATAGAGTTGTCGGCTGCGGCTGAGTATAGTTGAATAGAGAAAGAGCACTATAGTTCTTCCTCACTGTAAATATTGTGTCAAATTTGAATTAATGCTTCGGAACCAAGTGCCTCTTCACTATAGTTCTTCCTCACTATAGTTCTTCCTCACTGTTTTGGTTGAGCTGGGTGGGTCAGAGTGTCCTTTCGAGTTTTAAGAGTCATTATTACTTGACTCTTCATGATTTGTAGGGTCAAGACTAATTGCAATGTTGTGTACATAGCATAATTATGGTATAGTATTACATATATTGATTAGTGCAAATTAAATATGAGTATAAGTAATATTTTTCTACAAAGGACTTTTGGCATTCATCTAGTTCAATTGAATTTTTTTAGACATTTTATTATCATAAAACTTTTAGGCTTAATTGCACTTTGATACCCTCAACTATTCTGGTTTTTCAACTCCATATCCTAAACTTTTTTACTCAACAACTTAATACCTCAACTATTATTTTTTTTCAACTTCATACCTAAAATTTTAAAAATCCCGAAAATGCCCTTATCCCTTCCCTCTCCCTTCTCCCCACCCCCCCTCCTCCACTCTGGCCACCCCCTCCTCCCGGACAATCCCAGCCCCCTCCCTCCCTCCCCCCTCCGGCCACCCCCCTTCCGTTTTCGGCCACCCCCTCCTGCTTTCGGCCGTTTCCCCCCTCCCGCTTTCGTCCACCCTCCCTCAGCCCCTCCTCCTCCCATGCTGTCATGCCCTAGGGGGAGAGGCGGGGGCGGGTGGCCGGAGCGGTGCTGGGGGGCGGAGGGTGGACGGAAGCGGAAGGGTGGTGGCGGCCAGAAGCGGGAGGGGGGTGGCCAGAAGCGGGAAGAGGGGGTGGGGGGTAATTTTTAAGTTTGACCATGGGTATTTTCGTCCAACATTTTTTCGGGTATCAACTTGTTACAAAAAAAAAAGTTTAGGGTATGAAGTTGAAAAACAGGAATAGTTGAGGGTATCAAAGTGCAATTAAGCCAAACTTTTATTATGGATTTAGTCTCTAATGATATATTATATTATCTCAAATAAATTACTAATAGGATTTACAAAATCTATGCTTACTTATTAATAGTTATTATTTTGCTAGTGACTCTAATAGAAACTATTTTGTTTTAATAATTACTTTCTACTTAAGATAGTAAATGTTAGTAAAAATTTAGCTAGTTATATATATATATATATATATATATATATATATATATATATATATATATATATATATTCTCTTGCAATGTATTTAATAACTGTCAAATATTTCTAAATATTATGTGTTAAATATTTCTAATTGGTATTGCAACAATGACTTTCCAAATTGTAGTTGCTAGTATTTTAGAATTAGTAATCAGTTAATATAGGTATATTACCTTGTTTTAAAAGAAAATTGTTAGCAATTATTTAAGTAAATTTTATCTACTAGTAAATTGGTTCCTGCTTATAATAATTGATTTGTATATATTAGAATCATTTAGCTAAGTGACTATTTTAAAGCTATATTATATATTTTCCAAAATATTATTAACTAGCACTACAACAAAAAGGCCTATTAATAACGCTCGATAAGACGTATTGATGACGCCTGATACCGAAGCGTTATCAAAGTTCGAAATACCTTTTTTCTATGACGGTTTTGGCTAATTCTGGGCTTTGTATAACGTTTATAAAACAAAGCGTTATTAATATTTTAGAGCGGTGGCAAACTTGTAATATTTTGCAAACTTATTAATATTAAGAGTTCTTTTCCTTCTATTTCCCCTCTCCTCCTCCTCTTCTTCTTCCTCCGCTCCCATGCTCAGAATTAGGGTTCACACCACGACCTGCTCAACAAACGCCTCCTCCTCGACGCCGACGAGCCGGGAGCAACCATCCTGCCGACCTTCCGGTCGCTGTACCACTACTTCGACTCCTTCCGGTCGCTGCACCACTAATTTTTTTATTTCGCAAACCATTTCCCCTTTCCTCTCTCTCAACTCGAGCTCTGTGGCTCCTCTCTGGCTCGATGATGAGTCGTACCGCTTGGTAAACTCTCTCTCTCTCTCTTTTTTCCAATTTTTAGGGTTTTTGCTACTATTCCTCCAAAAGTTCGGCCATGTCAGGTGTCGTGTGAACCGAGAAGGTGGGGACTCGATCAACTCGTCGCCTTCAATCCCTCGGCCTTCGTCCCTTTGGATGACCCCGACCTCCGCCCTAACTCCAAGGAATGGATCGACCACAAGACCCCTAACGGCCTCGAAGACCTAGATGACGACTCAGTGATGATGGATTCCTCGATAACTACAAGTTTCATGAGCTCCAACTATAACTAAACCCTTTTTTTCTAGGGTTAGGGTTTATTATTGATTTTGTTTTTTTTGTTCCCGGAAGAAGAAGCTGGCGGAGATGAGGGAGGCGGTGTGGGTAGCGAGGTTTGGGTCGGTGCTGCCTTCGGATCGGAATTTGTTAAGGAGGTCTTCCAGGTGCCTGTTGATGTCTTGGTCGTCGTCTTCCTCAACAAGTATGGGTAATTTGTTTTACATCTTTCTTTTATTTTTCTGTATCGAATGGGTTATGTAACTGCTTCTAGTGTAAGGCTTTCACCATAACCCATGTAGTATCCCTGGGGATACAAGTTAAAAACTTTCTGGAACATAATTTCAAGATTAGACTAATATAAGTTGGTAACTGGTCCATATGCACACACAATTCCATAAGGCTGCATAAATTGATGTTGTTACCAATGATTGTGGCGTGAATATCCTGATAAGCTCAGTTAAACAGAATATTAAAGATAACTCATCTTCCCAGGACAGAGTAGAAGAGTTGATCAGTGGATATGGAAGTGGTACAAACATTGAACAACTCACTTCTCCAGAGAGCAGAAAACCACATAATTAACATAATGCCGATGTTGTTTAAGAAAAGAAAATTGAGATCAGAGCTTCTAGAATTAACTCTAATGTCTTCAGATGATGACTACGAATTGATTATATTTCTGAGGGGCATAACAAGTCTGTCAAGATAAAATCTCAGTTTTGCCAATTTTGAATCCAGATATTGCATAAACATTTCACATGTATCATCATCATCATCATACATACCATCACCTTCATACATTCTCTACATAAGTAATGGTGAAAATAGAGGGTGCTACTATATCCTGACAAGCACCTGACATCAAAGAAAAATAAGCGACCAGCATTTTTTATGATACATTTGGCATCGTCGACAGCATTTGATGATTCTGGCTATTTGTTCTGTCCTTCAAATATCACATAAAACAGGATTATGATAATGATGTAACACACACTACTAAGTCCGTCGTTACATAAACCATGAAACTGATGTATCATTTTTAACCATATAAAGAGGTATAATACCAAGGGGAGTCGGCTGACAAATCTGGACCCCCATCTGACTTCCCTTACAGAAAATTTGGTGTCAGTCACAAGCTATTACAATGAATATAGCAAAAATATGCTGGATTCCATTTATGGATACAGGCCATAGAACCCTTAGCATAGCGAATGAATACAAAGGAGAATTGCTCCTTTACAACATGGATTTTACTTTCTTGTAGGATCTTTAAACTATAGAAGGCAGATTAGTCGAGTAGACTTCTTCCCCATTAGATCTTTCAAATGCCTGAAGCGTAGGAGAGAGAAATATATAAACACTTCAAGATACTCAATATCAAATATATTGTCAACAAAGGAAGACGAGGTGTCACCTTTTCATTGCTGCATCAGTTTACCATTTCATCAAGTTTCTGTTTGTAGTTAGCCAACGTCTGTATACAAAGAAAATACAGGACAGTTATTTCCTACTCAAATAGCATGTGGTACTGTTGGCCAGTATAAATCTAATGGCAGGTATCAATATGATACGAATCCTTCACTTCTCAGTAGGGATGTGATTTTAAACTAAATCACAGGATATTAACACTAACACCAATAATTGTACCAACTGTTAGCTCCAAGAGTTACATTTGGTATCAGCACAAGTTATCTTTAATACTTTTAACCCTTTATTAATCTGATGCACTAGCTACAATGACAGGAGGGAAAGACTTGTTAATATTGCCTATCAGTTCTAGCTATATTGCTGTAAGTCCATGCCTAGACTTGTTTTAATTACCAGCTATGAGAAATACAAGCGAACTTCCTACCAGCTTTGAGATCAATGCCAGATAAAAAAGAAAAATATAGCAGCATACTGCCATAATAATATTTGCCTATCAGTATGCTGCAAATAAATTGTAGCTGTTTTTGTGTTTCCAACAATCAGTGAAGTAAAAAAAATGTCATCATATGCATTAAAACCTGTTCAATTCTCGTTATTCAATGATTTTATTACATTCTATGGTCATCGTCAGATATTGTTCTGTGAATTCTGTGGTATCTGCTTATTAAGAATTTATACGACACTATTTGCTGATCTGGAAGCTAACTTACTGAAGAATTCACAAGTTTGTGGGGGACTGTTTCCATCCTTGAAGCACGCCTCATTTCAGAAGCAAAATACTGCTGCAACTCCTTCACTGAGCATATAGCTGTATATAGGGACGTCACAGCATCAGGACTCCCCTTTTGCCCTACCGACTGCTATTCCTCTTTATAAAAGATGTTTTGGTTCCAAATTTTGCAGCTTTTGTTTATAAGAGGCAAGTAATTATGTTGCATTAATCATACCAGTGAGTGTAAAGTGCATTCGGCCGATGAACAAATATTTTCTCACCTCTTCAGTTGTTGTCAATTGGACAACATCCATTCAAATACCTTGTCTGGTATATGGGAGCTCAGTGGTCCCAGAGCCTTCAGGTGCTCTGGTCCTCAGTGCAGCAAATGGAGTGAGCTCTTGCTCCACTATCTAAAGCCAAATAGAAATCCTCATGAGCTTTATGGAATTTTGTTGATCCTTTGCTAATGTACATTCCTCTCCAAATTCATTTTTCTGTCACAGACAGGCGCAGAGAGAGTATGGAGCATAAAACAGTTGCCACTACAAGGGCTCTAAACTCTTTCCTCGGGAATTTGATGCGTGGCCATGGATACAGGT
This sequence comes from Iris pallida, assembly GCA_029216955.1. Lineage (NCBI taxonomy): Eukaryota > Viridiplantae > Streptophyta > Magnoliopsida > Asparagales > Iridaceae > Iris > Iris pallida. Next base: position 65,671,463 of record JANAVB010003400.1, on the reverse strand, counting down.
AGCCTAGACTAATATCTGTTCAATCTATTAATGAGAATTTAGGTCCCTTGACAGATTTTGTCTCATTTCGAAGACTTGCTTTAATGTGCCTATGGATGAGACTGGGATAACAGGTATGTAAACTATGTTTCAAATATACAGATATGCCTAAGACTTAGAGATGATGATGATGATGATCATCGTCTGTGTCATATTAATTTATATGGTCCTCTTCCATCACAATTGCTTGAGCTATGGATCATTTTGACAATTAACCTAATGATGCAGCCAAGTTCAGGCAGTTGGGCATGATCAATGCTTTCTATAGCTAATAAACATCTCCATATTCTCTTATATAGATCAAAGAGCATCACCAATAGACCAACAGACAGTTTAAGAGTTTGGTATAAAAACAAACTTTACTCAACATATGCTGGACAGGACAAACAGTATGTCAACTTTTGAAAATGTAGACTTCCCACCAAAAGTACTGAACAAATCTAACTTTCTAATTGTACGATCTGGTTGATACCATGAAATAAAACAGTAGCCTGTGATCAAATGGATAGATGGACACAAACAACATATGCTCGACAGTATATTATAATCAAGGTTCAAAAAGGAGGTGTCTCTACTAGTTGAACCCTCCTAATAAGTTTTATTATTGGCAGTTTTAATGAATTCAGATCCAAGTATCAGAGTATCAGATTCCAATATACTAGTGGCTCATTTTTAAACAAAGGGCAAAAAAATTGTACTCTTCTGTTCGAGTTTTGCCAGTGTGGTTGTCGGACTGCGTGGAACTCTCTTGCATATTGCGATTGTTCAGGTACATAATACTAGTACAGAACAACAGTTCATTTGCAAGCAATATTTCTTTGATTACGCTAATTCTTTTTTTTTGTTTATGATATTCGAATGTTGTTGTTGCTTGTTATAAACTAAGTATTTTGTTAATATGCCTCTCTTTGTTAATTTGCAGGTCGTCTTCTCCTTTTAAAGTTTGAAAAATGTGTACAATTCCTTCGTTTCTTGCAATTTTTACATTATATTACAAAGTATATTGAACCTTGTTTTTAACTTTTTCAGGATTTTGCTACATGTTCTGTGGACAGTTTTAATGTGGCCAAGTTTTGATGTAGACAATTTTGGTAGTTGTAAATATATATATATGTATTTGGATATTCTATTTTGAGAATGTAATGAAGATGTTGATATGTACTATATTTTGAGAAATGTAATAAAGATGGTGATATATAATGTTAAGTTTTGGAATATAATATATACTGTGCAGTATAGAGCATTATAAATGTGCTAATTTGAATAGTATAAAGTGTTATAAATGTGCTGCATTGAGCCTATACATATTGTCTATTCATGACGTTTTAAAATTGTTCTGAATTGTGCACTATATATTAACTATTCATAACGCTTTTATAGAAACTATTCATGACGGTTATTTTATGACGCTTTTAAAAAATATTTATAACACCCATTTTCATAACGGTTGCTGTGGAAAAAAAAAGCGTCATGGTTCGTCATTAATGAAGCTTTTTAGCCGTCATTAAAAGGGTTTTTTGTTGTAGTGTAGGTCTTGCATATAATAATTACTAGAGATAGTTATCTGGTTAACAAATGATCATTATTTAAGTCCTAACCAACATGTACCGAAAACAGGTGAACATTTATGCTCTACTATTCTTGAACTTCCAAAGCAAGGCAAATACACCGACTTGAGTTTTTACTTTGTTATTCTGTCATACTTTTATGTTCTCATATCGGATATGAGATTCACACGATTGTATTGTGTATTGTTCATTGTATTGTGTCTCATTGTTCTTACAGGAATTGGGAAAACATTGACTAGTGTGTGACCACACCCAACCTAGGTATTGTGAAAAGCCTAATCGTATACCTCACGTACGATTAAGCCTAACCTTGTAGAATTATGATATTGTGAATTAGGATTGTGGTCCCCAGCAGGTCACACATTAGTTTAATATTTCAAATTCACACTTGCTTGATTGTCGTGTTCATTGTCTTGTTCATTTCATTGTCGTGTTCATTGTTCTTGTACTTGTACATCAGTTTATTTTCCTTTTCTGGTACCGTAGTTTCACATTCAATTTCTGTACTCTGGTTTCATATGTAGTCCATATTGTATCCTGTATTTTAGATTACATTGTAGATTTCTTCTTGTCGGGGTTTGTCACGACCCACACTCAGTATAAGGGAACGAGAAGTGGGTACGTCCACCTACGCCACTGTGTCGACGGTAGAAACGTTGTCCTAGTCACAACATCTAACACAATCTAGAATATGCTTCAAAAGGAGAACAATATAATAAGTATCTCAATCACAACTAAGATAGAAAGATGATAAGAGAATCTCAACAGAGAGAGTCACAATAAAAATAAGTCTCGGTATAAAACTCCATAAACATATCTCATACAATCACAAATGTCTCAAGGACTAGATAATAAGAAAATTCTAGACTAAGCTAATGGCAAGTCCTCAGCGACTAGGATCCTGGAGGGTCCAGGCACCTTTGTCAACTAGGCCGGCTCTATAGTAAGTATCGCAGCATCCTCATCATCTGTAATATTGTCAACGGTCCAGTAAGGACAGAACGAATACATACTCTCACCACAGATCATAACATGAAAGAAATATGAAACAAGTATAGAATATATACATTAACTGTTGTAAATAAATGAGACTGTTAAAAGAGAACATGATATATAGAAAATAGATATACATGATATAATAAGAGAACTGAACTAACTACGTGATGAGAGCACAATCTGGTTATGTAAACTGGCTTAGGTTGTACATGACCTTAATCTAGTTTGGAGTTGCACATGATAAGGGTGTAGATCACATAACCAAATAAATACTCCTCCTCCCCAACCAGTACACATGGATCTATCCAGGTTATGTTATGCATGAAAGTAGTGGTCACATGGATAGCTAGTCCAAATGAACACTAGGTTATACATGAAGGCTCACATGATCATGAGTGTACATGAATGTCACATGAGTATACATGAATAAATAGGATACAAGAGTAGACGATGCACATGATAAAGTACATAGCACAATATACCCGATGTATCCGAGGGGATAACATCGCATGAAGAGATCTATATAGTACTAATCCATGATAACATCATGATAGACAAGTAAACTAGTCTATAACAAGTAAATATGTCCAAGCAAGAATGAAACGGTCAGAGAATATCTCGCCTGGCAATCCAGCTGCTGATGAGGAAGTGTAACTGAACGAGTGATTAATCCTGTTTAAAATAACCATAAGTCACGATATGGTCTAAAATATCATAAGAAAGGTCTACAATGTAATTCTACATGATTCTGGTCCTTCTAGGTCAAATCAACCTTGGTCAACTCTAGTCAACCTGGTCAAACCTGGTCA